>VZTZ01018449.1:789102-810945 GCA_013400955.1 Drymodes brunneopygia
TGTTTTTTTTTTTTTTTTTTGGTGCTTGATAAACGCCCTTCACAGAGAGCCCCCTCCGTAGGGGAGCTGCTCGTATTACTTGGGCTTTCAGCAAGTTGCAGATGCTGCCTCAGTTATAATAAATACTTTTTTTTTTTTTTNNNTTTTTTTTTTTTTTTTTTTTTTTTTTTTTTTTTTTTTTTTTTAGCTTTATGTTCTCCACAACAAGCAGTTTGTGATGCTACGAAAACGTGTGTGTATGTCTGCCTCAACACACAGGTGAGGCCGGGGCATCCCACAGCTGAGTTAAATGGGAATCTGAGGAGAACATTATTCCCCACAGCTGCCGTGAGCTCAGATAGTCCTGAGAGCTTTCTCTAATTTTCCTTCTTCTCAAGGGCTATGATTAAGAAAACATTTGCATTCAGGAAAAGCTCTCAGTAAGTCCTGGATGTACAAGAGATTTGTGTTGTTTTTTCTGTGACTTTTAGGAAAAAAACACTCAACAAAACAAAATCCTAGCTTCCTTAAGGTGCTGACCACATGGTGAATAATGGCTGTGGTTTTAATAATTTCATTGAGTGGCATTGTCTGAGATACTCTGTTTTTGTACTCTTGGTCTATATGTATTCCACAACCAAGTCACATTCCTGGTTATGTAAAAGATAAATTATTTGTATCTTGGTTTTGAAGTTTTTAAGGTACGAGTCTATCTTCCTTTCTAAAACTGGAATTTTTTTGTTTATTGCTTCCATAGTCCTGATGCATTGCAATTCTGTCTGTTTCATATGGAGAAGGAAGTTTAAATTTTTTTGACTCCTATTTCAGTTGTATGAGTCTTTGGCTTTTGTAGGATTATCTCGTGAAAGATTTATATTTTGACTTAGTAAAATTTATGGTTGCTTAATCTTCCCTCCAAAAAAAGGTTTTCTTACATGTTCTGTATTCATTCTAAACAAACCTAAAAATAATTTGTTTTACTAAAATAACACAGTATGTTTTCAGGAGCTTGACGCCAAAACTGAATAAAAGCATATAATTTTAGTTGTACCCTATATATGCATATGTAGGAAAATTCTTTTCCCTTAAATGTTTCAAAATTATTAGAGGGACTTCTAATGGTAACATTAGAACATTTATAATTTTAAAAGTAATTATTTCTGTTCTTAGTTGTTGGAGATAATAGAAATGATAGTTTAAGTGGAAACCAAACTAGACCCCCCAGATTCAGAGTTATGATTTTGCAGTATACTTGTTTCAGGAGGTTTAGTTAAGCTGTGTCTTTTAGGGGGGAATTCAGGTGCTAGAGATGGATGGAATTTCCTATTCAAACCTTTAAGGGACTGCCTGGTTTTACTGACAAGGAGGTGTTCACAAAACAGTATATTCTGTAAAACGTTTCTCTCTGTGTGCAGTGTTTTTTTAATGTAATTGTTGTCTCATTTTAGAGGCAGGGCAGCAGTTAATTTAGTAAGGCCCCACCAACAGTATTTTGTTATGCCAATGTAATTCTGCAACATCAACATGCAATAGCATTAGTCTTATTCTGAGATGTGTTCATTTTTAATCCCTGCTATTATCCCTGATTTTTCAAGTTTCCAGCCTGCTTATCAGTTTTCTCCGAATAGTCTTGGGAGTCTCCAGGTTTTGAAAGAAATCTGTCACATAATCTGCCTTTTTATCCTGCTCAGTTAGCGATTTAAACACAGAAAGAAGCCACCACAAATACAATAAATAAAAAAACTCCACAGATAGTCCTGTGCAGGTAAAATTCACCAAGAATCTTGCATCCTGCTATTTGGGTAGGTTTGTAACTACAGCTCTCTTTTTGATTGTTATTATTTCCAGGATACAGTTGGAGCAAAGAGATTTTTCTTTCAACAATGTGTTCTTGCCTTTTATCTGCATTAGAAAATAAGTGTGAATACTTGCCATCATATCAGTAGTTACTTGTATGCACCCTTCTCAGACAAATGTTCCTTTTAGGATGTCTGTAACACGAAACACTTTGTCCTTGAGACTGACCCCTTGAAGTCAGGAGGTTATGAACGTGGGGTTGGACACAGCAAGAGTGAATCAGTCAGAGCTTCCCTGTCTAATCCTGCAGATACTTATCTGTAGGAAAGGACTGAATGCAGTGACTCCCATGTCATCCATATGGGTTGAGATTTCTGAGTCCTGTGCCTCCACCCACCACAGACTTTAGTGTGTGAGAATTTGTGTATAGGTGGCTGTGAATCCCTCTGGGAAAATCGATTTGGGCAGAGTTGAGGATAAATGAGAGCCTCTTGGTGATCATGCATTTAATAAAAGCTTATTTTAACAGTTCAAATAAATACATGCTGTTGTACATGAAGACTAACCAAAAAAATCCAAACCCCAAACATTTGCTGTTCATTGTGGAACAATGAATTTTAGTTCAAAGTTCTAGGTAGATCTGGTTCTGTTGGCTGTACTCCCTGTTCCCTGTACAAGGCTTTTGCACTCAGAAAATGGAAATGGCAATGTGCCATGCACCACATATTAAAATTGCAGTGTTATAAAAGCAAGGAAAAAAGCACTTTGCAGCACTTTGACTTATCATTTAGCTCCAGCTGGCAGTGTGGGGTTGGAAAGGCTATTGGTTAGTCTTTTTTATTTGGTCTTGCTTGCTGTGTGATAAATAATAGGTCTGTCTTCCCTGACACCTTTTATCTAGGATCTTGAACTGTTTCGACTCTGCCTGTGGATGGGAAGGGTTTGATTAAATAGGCCCTTTGCAGGTATTGTACTTTACAGGCTTGTATTATACAGTTTCTTTACATGACTGTACTGATGTGCACAGAGGTGTTGGTGCCAGCAAATCTGTGGGATGCTGCTTGCAGTGTGCACCCATTCCATTTATCATAATCCAAACTACATTAAAAGATGAAGTCCTGTGTGCTCTAGAAGTGCAGCCCCCAGCCTATGCTCAGCATGCAGCTGCAGTGGGAGCTGCAGGCTGTGCCCTGGGTAGGGGGAATGGCTGGAGCCCCAGGCAAGGGGCTGTGACCTGCCCAAGTGTCACTGCTGAATTCAATGGGAGGCTTTTCCTTCCTTTGTGTGCTCCACAGCAGCCCCTCAGTGCCTGGTACAAAGAGCAGCCAAGGTGTGCATGGACTCAGAGCTCTCACATATAGTAAGAAGCAAGAGGTGGGTGGGAATACAAAGGTGATAACAGCAGTGGTTCAAGGCTGTCTAATTTATCTATATATACTCTTATTTTTATAGAGTGTATGTATGTGCATGTATGGAAAGACAGTGGAGAAGTGGGAGAGTTTGTGGTGAAACTGTACCACATTCTGTGCTGTTCTGGGGTAAAAGAGAAGGCCAGTGATGTAGGGCAGCTTAGACCCAGGGGAGAACTTCTTTTAATGCCAGTGGTGGTGGTGTGTATAATGTACTATGCAGGAACATTACGGAATAGCTTGGAGATCTCTCAGTGCTACCAGGTGACTGTTGGCATCCAGCCCAAAGCTGATGTGCAGTCACAGCCATTCTGGGATACTTGGGGGAAAATAGGAACCTGAAGTCTCTCTTCCCACAAGTGGAAGTCAAATTATACAGTACTCAGCTGTGAAGAAACTTTTGATTTGTGTAGGAACCAGGGAAGTTCTAAAGCATCTATATAATAAGATATTGGAATATAGATATGGCTTAAAAATGATGGTTGATTCTTTGAAATCCTACTTGATGCCCCTGCCCATTGCAGGGAGGTTGGAAGTAGATGTTTTTTAAGGTCCCTTCCAAGCCAAAACATTTTAAAATTCTATTATATAAATAATTTGGAACCTGAAATAGAAATCCTTGTATCTTCAATCTATTTCACTGTGATCTTTATTGACTTGAGCACTTCTTTCCCATGTTGAGACTTGTGCAATGTGTAAAAGACTTGCTCATAATGGGCTGAAATAGATTTTGTAGAGGATGGATGCATTGCCTCTGTGTTTACTTGTCTGCAAAATCCATGCCTGCAAAGAAAAAATAGAAAAATTATATTCTGAAACAAGAGTTTCTATAGTTTTGTGGAAATCGTGCATAAAACTTGTATGATATGATCAAATAAAAGTAGGGGATTTTTTGGGTACATTTTGTATATTATTGGTGTCAATGTGGAAAGGGCTGCTATGTATGGATCTATATGTGAAAAATAGATTATAATGGGAAAATTAGCCATGTTTCTCCATGCATTTTCTAGGAAAGGAAAAAGTAAGATAATTCATGCTTATTTTAGTTTAGATCAGACTTTTCAAGAAGAGATGCAATTACATAAAGGTGTGGTGGCTGCACATAACTGCAGTGTTTTCTGTGAAGATGAAAATGGACCAGTTGCTCTTGTAGTAAGTTATTACTGGCAAAAAGCAAACATGAACAGTAAACATTGCTGAATAAAAATGGCCTCTCTGGCTAGAGAAATGTTAAGTGTCACAGAAAGTGACTTCTAAAATCCATGTTTCCACCATTTTCTATTTGTTCCAGTCTTGCTATGTTTCACACTTCTGTGTTCTGGGAAGGATGGGAGAGTTATACAAGATTTTGTTGACAAGAAATCTCTCAGGTGCCCAGGATAATCACTGTAAAATGACATTCACTCAGCTCATCATGTCAGAACAGGTCTGTGTTGATGGACCTTGAAACTGCTTAGAGGGGTTGTAACCCAGGATATTAACAGTTTAAATAATCTAGGTTTACAGGTCTTAGGATAGATATAAAAATACCCAAACAAATGTAGTATTTCACAAATACTAAATCAAGCCAATCACTGGAGTTAACTTTTGCCTTTATTTATTTGCTGGTTTTGTTATCCAAGGGTCTGACTTAGTTTCTCACATCCAGAAACACCTGAATCATCCTCTTAGCTTTTCCAAGGCAAACTGCTTCAATACTGGGGTCAGTGGGCTGATGGAAGCAGTCTTGTAGCTGCTGTTGGTTTATTCTGTATTGACAATAAACATTTTGCTTAAAGATCTTTCTTTAATAATATTGGAATAAAACCCCTTCAATTTGCAGGAATAATTAAATTCAAAATGTTTGCTTCTTTCTGAAGTAATGGAGTTTCAAATGAAGGATGCAAGCAAAAAGCAGAAGGGAAGAATTGAAAACACTAGAGAAGGGGATAATGGGATATTTTTTAAATTTTTCTTTTTTTATTTCACTCAGGCGTAGCAGATAACTGTTTTCTAGGGCAGGAAGTAAATTATTTGGTAATAACTATTACCTGATATTGTTCATGAAAATATAATAAAACAAGGAAAATGGTATCCAGTCTGCAGCAATTGGAAACCACCAGATGACCTGGACCAGACCCACAGTATCACGCGTCTTTTATTTGACTAATATTTTTGATAAAAAAGGAATTGAGCATAAAAAAAAGAAAAGCTTGTTTGAAATTTTGAGGCTGGTCTGTGGCTTATCCCTCATCTCCACTGTTCAGAGCAGTGGTGAGAAGGACAAGTCTTCACAATCTGTGGGTTTTTAAATACACAAAGCTGTGAAGTCTTATCGCTTCCTTATCTTGGCACCTGCAATTCTGTGCCCTTCTGTATGTATCTGATGAGATAATCACCTACGTCTCCCTTAAATGTAGGCATTGAGGAATAGGGTAGAGCTGAAAACATTCATGTCAGTTAAACTGGGCTCTTTGTGACTGCAGCTGTGAATACTTTATTTAGGAAAAGCAGCCAGAGAGAGAGAGAGATGTGAAAGGCAGTGCCTGCCATCTTAGTGGCTTCACAGATTCAACACAGGTCTGAGTTATTTTTGATGCTCCAAAAACTGCTTCTGTTACTTAAGCAGTCATGGGAATAAACCCAAGGATCCCCTTTTGCAGAACTGCACGAGTGAGTTGTTTTCCCTGTGCTTTCTGTTTCTGGCTTTGGGGTTTTGCATTCACTTCTGTGCAGTGAATCCAAGCCTATCACTGCCTGGGAAAGTGGTTATGCCACTGAGCTATTAGCTAAAAGTGCTGCACTTCAAAAATAAACAGGAGTCCTTCTCTGGCCGTTCAAAGAACAGCTGTAGGCACCCAGGATTGTGAGAGGAGACATGGACTGTCCATGTTGTGGACAGAGAAAGGAATTTGGATCAAGTGCAGTGGAAAATGTTTCCTCTGAGATACCTAGCTGGTTGCCATCCTTCACGCCTGCAGCTTTAGATAAGCTTGGCTTGAATGCCTGTTTCTCCCCAGACATTGTAGGGGAAGCATTGGATCACAGCTCTGAGATTTGGATTCCATCCAGGGAACAACAGGCCTGGAAGACAGATGTGTCAATGGGCCACTCCTAGGTATGCAGGTTTCTCACTGAACCCAGGGATTGTAGAAGAGGAGCTGTAGTAAATGTTGGGTTTGGTGGAGTGATCTGGGGCAGTTTTGAGGTGGCTATTTATGGCACATATTGAGTGCAGTTCCCAGCGTGAAGGTTTGGTTATATAGCATTTTGTCCATCTGTTCTGTGATTCGGATTTTTTTTTTTTTTTGTAATGGGAAAGAAGCTAAAATTACTTTGGAATTTGTTCTTCTTCCTTACTGCTTATCTAAGGGAAGAAAGCAAAGTGAAATGTCACAACTTTAATAGAAACTTCATGGATTGGCAATGTTTTCTTTTCCAGCAAACATTTGAATAATTGAGGTTTTTTTTCCCCATGTCTTCCTTCCCAATCCTTTCAATGCCAATTGAAAAAAAAAAAAAAGGGGTTATTATATACCTTTTCTGGGTAACCACTACAATTAAGATTTACTTATTTTTGACATCAATTTCCATGTTACCGTGATTGCTGGCAGTAATGGTAACTCTTGGTAATGGTAGCTTGTTTTTATTTTCGTGCTTTTTTTAGCACAAAATCTTTGAACTCCTCATCTCATTTCCAAGAATTTTCTGTGTTAATGAGAGCACCTCTTCAGAAAGCAATACAACAATGCAGATTATGAGAGTCTTTGAGAACTGTTGATTTGAAGATATAGGCAGAAGATATTTCTATCCTAAAGGGAAAAAAAAAAGGCTGACCAGATGCAAAAGTGGAGCAGCTTTGAACTTTTTACCACAAATGTTAAGATTATACCTACAGAAGCACTCAAAAGACAACACAGCTATTTCTGTGGTTAAGTTAATAAATTTGCTTGCAATTGGAAATTATTAAAACTTTATTTAAGAAAAGTCAGTTTAAAAAAATATAAAAAGCACTCTATCATTTCTGTTTGTGTAGACTTGACTTATTGACCCTGTGCAGTGATCACTGAGGTCCAGTATAAACACTGAGGTCCAGTATAAACATCTTTTTGCTGCTGTCATCTGTTTTTGTTTCCTTCAAGAGGCTTTCTCACTAAGTTCTGATTAATTCTATTATTTCATAGGAATTTCAAGTACTTTGCTTGATTTCAGGAATTGATTATAAAAAAGTTACAATGTTTCTTTCTTGTGAGTCTTGTCATTTGAGAAAAAGGTGAATGTGGCATTCTTCATTTGAAGGTGCTTCCAGTTCAGAAGTGATGTTATTAACAGTTGTTATATTACAGTATTAATATTAATGCTTTTTAATACCTATAATGCCTTTCATCCCAAAGCCACTTTACAGAATGTGTGTCAGGTGTCACCCACTGGATGGTTTAATGCCTTGGTGATAACTCTAAATGGCACTGCATGCAGATGAAAGAGCTTCACTGATTGACAAGGATTCATTGGGGCCCGTGGTGCTTTGTTTCGGGAGGAAAAGTGCCATGCTTGAAAGGAATCCATGTCAAGATTACACCTAGAATCTGGGATCAAAAGCAGAGGAAACAAAAGACGTCTCGTGGGTGTCTTCCAAGCCATAGTTTCATGTTGTCATCTTGCTTTATCTGTCCGTGGTAACAATGGAAGAGAAGTTGGAGCATGTCATAAGTTGCAGTTTGACTTGGAGCTGACAATAGGCAGCTGTCTGATGTGGAGTTGATATCCAAGGACATGAGGAGCCCAAATCAGGTTCATAAACACAGCTATCAGTGCAGTATGAAATGCTACAGGGAATTTTGTTTGTTGTCTGGATGCTAGTTCAGGAGGGATGTAGCTTTCCTTGATATCCAGCCACATACTGTCCAAGCCTGTGCAGATTGTCTCGGGCTTCAAATGGCGTCTCAAATATCATCAAGTTATCATTAGATGACAGAATTATGCTCATGATCAGATGACAGAATTGTGCTCCTTAAGATGCAAGAAGTGCAGCTCCCCCAAGAGGGTTGTTTGGATTCAAAGTGTATGATTTCCATAATGTGTTTGTTTTGCTTGAGTCCAGGGCAAATAAGACAAATCACTGAGGGGAAAACACAGGAGAGAGACCTGCCAGGTAGGTGTCAGTCAGAAGTGTTCTCTGTTTTTTGGCCTGGATTTCAGCTCAGGTAAACACAGGGTATCACAGAAGTTTGCAGTGCCCCTCAATAAAAATCGCTGCAGATAAATCCATCCCCCAGTATGTTAATTCTTAGGACTCAAATACAGAGATCCAGTGTTATTTTCTTCTCTAAAATGGCTGGTTGCTAAACTATGATTTAGAGCCTCTCTTTCTCTCTTGAAGGCAGAGCATAGAATTTTCTGCAGATGCAGACTTTGGTTTTGTTTTTTATTTCCAGCTGTCAATGATCTATCTGAGTAGTTATCAGTCCTGAATTTTTGAACTTTCTTAATAACTTTTGACTTAATAAACAGGAATAATATTTTTTCCCCTGAAATATCTCCCCTTCTTCCCCGCCATGAAAACCTACTATGATGTTGCAGTTCCTCTCAGTGAAGTAATGAGATCAGTTATAAGAGCAATCCCTGAGAACTGGCCTCTGCAAACTATTCTCAGTCAACAGAAGTGGTTGTCTAAGCCTTTAACCTTGAGGCAGGTTATGGTCTTGACCTTCCTGTCAGCAGAAATAATGCAGTATTAGGTTGAGGCCTGCCAGGTGCTTTTGGCATAACTTTCAGAACTTGGTTTGTTGTTTGGTTTTTTTTTTTTCAGTTCTCCAGCTTTGCCTAGATTGATATTCCAATTGCTGGCTGTAGATTTATCCTAATTTACAAGATTGCATGCCTGTCTAATGTAGAAAAAACAGACATTGATCACACCATCTCTATATTTTTTCAGTGAGGTAACAGATTAGGATTCTCATGTTTCTCTGGCCTTGGCAGGATTTTCATGAGTGTGTAAATTTTTGGGGGTTTGGGGTTTTGTTTTTGTTTTTTCTTCTTGCTATTTCTGAGACATTCTTTGCAATATGGCAGGATGAAATGAAGAATGCTGAGGCAGTGAGGAGGGGGAGGGACTGGAAGCACAAACAATGCCTAAGTGGAATGAGAATGCCTGGAAAACATGAATAGCTCCGTTATATCTGAGCTATTACTTCAGTTCTGAAGCTGAAATAATGCTGCCTTGGAATTATGCTCTTTTCACATCTCTGTTCTGCACCTTTGGGCAATTACGGAGCTGTCGAGCACAGCCAGTTTGTACATTGTCCTCACTTGGCTGCTGCTTTGTTCCAGAATCAATATTGAAATATGGTGTTTAAAATGTTGCTGTGACAGAGCTGCATAATGCCCTATGATAGCAGCATCTGAGCACACTGTGGAAGCAACAACCCCAAGGGTCTTATTCTGTTTGTCTTCAAATATGTCTGCTGCTTCATCTTGACAAACAATATCTGAGTGTGCCATTAAATTGCATTTGTACCCATTCTGCCTTGCAGTGCTCACGAACAGGGACCTTGGATTAATTTGGGAGTTGTGGGAGGAAGAGGAAATGTGGATTTTCAGGTGGTTTGTCAGGCCCCATGCCAGCCTGTGTGACACAGAGGGGATGCAGGGTGAGTTGCTCCTGCTGAGGGGAAGCAGCCAAGGCTCCCTTGGGCACTGTTGCCTCAGGTGAGAAGGGTTCATGCAGATACTGGTGCAGGATCACATGTAACACTCACTCTCTGCCTTTGCCCAGGATTTGAGAGCACGACAAGCATTCCTGAAGCATCAGGTGTGGAAAGCAGGTGGGGTGAAGGAGATTCTTACACACTTTGGGAACGTGCATCTCATGTATATTGCACTGGGTAGTTGCCCTACCTTGTCTCACCATGTTTTGCTGTGAATGAATTTTCTACAAATCAAATGAAAGCTTAGCTGTTCTACTTCTTTTTAACTCACAGGCAACGCTGGAGTCCTCAGGGCTAGTTTCAGTCTCTATGAGCTGAAGCCTTTGCAACTCCCTAGTTTAAGAGAAACCTTTTTTGACCTATTTCTTGGGTCAGGGTTGAGATAAAATACAGCATTCAGAAACACTTTTTTTTCAGTTTGTGATCATTCTGCTCCCAGAGGGGGACAAGAACACCTTTGAAATCACGTATTTGGAAGAAATACTTGAGGGAACCAAATGCATGGAGGCTGTCAACCCAATTGCTTTAAAGAAATGATCATGTACTGCTAATTCTGATATTCTGTAATCTTAGTGTACAGTCTTGGTTGGAGCTGTTTGGTTTCCTTGTGGGAGCAGAGACTTGCTTATGTGCAAGAAATGTGGAATCAGGACTTGGTAAGTGAAAGCATCACCTGGTGAGCTTGAGAAAAAAATTGATGAGTTGTCCAAGCTCTTATGTGAGAATTAAATTTACAGAATGAAACAATTCCCAAGCAAGTAATGTACCAATAAAGATTTTATAAGAAAAGGCAATATATTAAAAGCATTTGAAGCAACCCAGGAGCCAGAGTTTTCAGTAGCAGAGGGGGTTGAGCCATCTCTCAGCAGGGTGCTGAAATCCATGTAGTTCACTAAATCTACTAATGCGTTCTTTTCACATTTCAGCAAGTCCGTGCAACTTTGAATACAACAGTGTTTAGCCAAGAGAATTACTTGGCCCAGCTCTTCTAAATCCTATCTTGGGGTATATATTATTGTCATGGTAACATAGCCAGAGCTTTTACTGTTAGCTCAGGTTAGGAATTTGTATTGTTTCAAAATGTATATTTGGAACACAACTTACTGAAATCATCAATATTTATACAGCAGATAATATCTTCAGACAGGCTGGACACCATCTGTCACAGTCTGATTTAATTTTATGGTTGTAGCAAAGTGAACTGACAGCGTGGAATTTTTCACAGAAGTCAGCTGGAAGTGTGTCATGGTTTTCAGGTAAACCTGTGAAATATTGTAAATGATGGCTGTGCATTCATGTTATGTAAATGGAGAAAGTACTCATTTGGGGGAGGGATTGATTTCTGTTTGTTTGCATCCTGAAACAAGTTTAAATTCTGTTTAGTGCTCTATTGTACTGGAATAATTTATAATTGAATCCTTCGTACATGCCTTATGTATCTCTGCAGGGAAAATTGAGCATGAAATCATTCACTCTGGAAGAATTACTGAATACAGGAAGTGGCAATTTTTAAAGTTAAATAAGACTTGAGCAGTTCATGGCATTGCCTTCAGATGGCAATTTAAAATTAAGGTTGTTTCTTTTTCATAGTCAGCATTTGGTTTATGGCACCTTTAGCATTTTATGTAATGTTTTATATCATTAGAACAATAAAACACCCATGATAAATTTATTTGAAATTATATTAGTGCATTTCAGGGTATATTAATTTGCTAGAGTTTTACAGAACATGCAGCCCCTGACAGCAGACAAAGCAGTTTCAAGAATGGCAGTAGTATTATTGTGTGCTGAAGTTGTTCTCTTGTCATCAAATAGGTAGTAAAATATTTTTCATTAAAGATGCAGTAATTGAAGGTACAGATGAAATAGTTTCTTGTATAGCAAAACAATCCTGTTTCTCCAACACTTGGATGCTTGAAGTTATTAACGAAGTGTATTCCTGTTATTGAAGTAAGTACTTAACAGTCCAATTTTGTACATCTAATTTACTGCTAGTGAGATATGTGTGCATCTTGCTGTTTCATGTTCATGGGTATTGTATCAGGCCATCCTTTTTCTAATGATGAGGAGTGTAAAGGCTTGAACCCTTCAAGTTTGTGTATTCGTGTGCGTGTATTTGTGTGCACATTTCTCCTGTGTTAGTGCTCAATGCATATCTGCTAAGGTTTGTTTTATCCTACCTTAGATCTTCATTTAGAAATGTATGGGTAATGAAAAGCACTCTTGACTTGAAGAACCATTTTTTATGAATCTGCTCTTGTCCTCTACTACATATAAACCAGGATTTCAATATCTAAAATAATTCATTTTGGCCAGAGAGCTGCTGGATTTTTGTTCTTGTTTGTACAATGTACAATCAAGTGATCGCTTCAACTCCTTATGTCACTTACTGTTTTTTAAGAATTCTTCTGGTACATCTGTTGTGCTGATTCACTGTCTCTTTCACTTAAAACCTCCCTTGCAAAAAAATGGATCAAGTGGTCTTGTCCAACAGCTGTGACCTGCCCTGTGATACCACTGCCTGTTCTCAATTACCAGATTTTGTCTCCAATTATTTTGTAATTGCAGCAAATGTATTGGTCAGGCCTCACAAAGGTAAAAGGAAGGTTTAGATTGTGTTTTTCAACCTCAGAATTATATAGAAAGCTGACATGATGCTGGTCATAGTTAATTCTCCATCTAAGTTTAGTTCTGTTACATTTGTCCACCTGTATAACAAAGTTAAAGAAATCCTGAGGTTAAAACGTACAGTTCTCCATGGTATGGCACTGAAGAGGTAGTAGAAGGAAAGGTGGTGAAAGAAGGGTTATAGGAGTATCTGTAGCTTCCTTAACTTTTTTAAAAGTCTCTCTCAACCATTAACATAATAACAATGTGGAAAATGTAATGGCTTTAAAGGCCTCTTGATGTAGATGAGCACAAAATCCAAGATTATTATTTCTTGGGTCTGGGTTAAAGTCCAGGTCAACCTTTATCAGTAATTTTTCCTTGAGAATGAGACTGAATAAGAACAATAAAGGCATTGAGAATTTTTGGATTTTGTTAAAACCTAGCTGAGAAGTTCAGTAGTAGAAGGTTGTATGGCAGACAAATGAGAGCTGCAAAAAAAAAAAGCATTTGTTGTATTGCATCCTCAAGCTTGAAAAATAACTTTGGAACAAAGAGACTTGGGTTTCATGTACAGTGGGCACATACCTGGGGAGAACAGCAGTGCTTGGTTCCGTGGATAGCCTGGCACACACCTTCAGTGTTCCACTGGAGAGAGCAACATTACATCAGACTGGAATCATAGAAAACTGTGGCTGAAGGTGATATTGAGAAATCCCTTAGTTCTGGCTTTAGCATGGACTTGGGTGGAAGAATTTGTTCAGAGATTGGTTTGTTGCTTTATGCCTTAAAACATGAAGATGCTTGCTCACTAGGATTTTATTTCAGTGGCCTTAAGTTAATGTGATTCAGAAGAATATGACCCCTGTAAGGCAGGCAGAGCTGAAGGGGGCGTGTAGCATCTCTTAAACCATCACAGTTTGCAACCCAGTACATTAAGCCATCACCAAGTTCAGAATGCTTTAATGTGCTGAATTGCCAACTGTGGCAATTCAGGAGTTGCTACATTCAGCCATCCATGCAGCGGGCTCTGGGAGAAATGTGCTCCCTGTGTCTCTCATGAAAATCAATGACAGAGGTACAGTCTTGCTTTCAACTCCTGGACTATAAATTGCATGCAGAATTTGCATTTGAAATGAAATTATTTTTGCACTAATGAGGACCAACACTGAGTGCTTTAGAGGCACAAAGAGGAGGTCCAAGAGCTTAGCTGAAATTAATTTAGTTGGCTCATTGTGACCTTTGTAGCTAATTTTGTGCTGTAAGCATCTGCTTCCATCCAGTCGACCTTAAACTTAGACCATACCCACTTCTGGCCTTACCTGTCACACAGAGCACACCCACCAGTTAAGACTGGGGCAGCTATTCTGGGAAACTGGTGCCAAAAATGATTTGTTCAAATTGTTTGATGCAAATCTGATGCACTGTGTCAGGCCATTCCAGTGTTTAGCTGAGGCCTGATTCCAGTGTGGAAAGCATTTTGTGGCATCTTGGTGTATCTTGGCCCAGCCAGTAAATCATCTGGGGGGGACACTGTAATCACTCGAGATGAATGTGGACAGAAATGTGGCTGAGCTCGAGGAAACAGCATCCCTTGATTGGGAAAAGAAGCATTTGAAAAGCCACTGTTTTCCATTAGATACATTGTTTCAAGGGCAAGCATCCTAATTATACTCCAAAGCCTCTGTCACTTCTGCGGAAGCTTAGGCTCTTTGTTTCCTCTCTGTCTCTGCAACCCCACTCTTGTAATTATGTCAAAAGCAGCCACCCTTAATCCCTTCTGCACCAGTGAGTGGTCACTTAATGGTATTTTCAAAGGTATTTTCCTGACTCACACAATAGTGTGGGGTTGGGTTTTTTTTCTAGAAAACTTAAATTTACTGTATACTGAATGTTATTTGTAATACAGGAAAATATGTGTGTGGATATATTTTTAAGAAAAAAACCTTCTTCAAAGAGGTAATTTTGTTCTGGTATTTTGCCTAACAACAGTGAATTGTTGAAGAAGACTGTAAACACAAGAGAAGTAATTTTTCAGGGTATTTTCTTGTAGGATCTGGAAGGGGTGAAACCTTTCTCAGAGTGGAAGGAGGTTCCTTGACTTGGAGCCCTGCTCTGCTGCAAGTGGCAGTCACTTCCTGTGCAAATGTGGTAGTAATGTCCTAGACACTAAGAGAATAAATCTGATATGGTGTAAGAGAAAGATAAAAAGGGAATGAAGGCCGTTTGTGTTTTTAATGACATGTGAATACTGTCTGTTTAAATTTTTGTTTGTTTTGTCAGTGTTGTGATGAGAATCCTGGGGTTCTTTGTTTCAATGTCTTATAGTTACTGCTAATTGTGGCTTCTGCTACGCATCTCGCAGCCTCTTTATTGCCCCTACTCCCTTCATCACACAAAAAAAGAAGTTTAGCAAACTCTAGATTTCTAAAGCTTACTCAGTCAAATATGCTATGAGTATTGAGACCAGTAGCTGGACACATTAAAAGTATCTGGCTTATTGTTTATTTCTACTGTGCAGGTGTTTGTAAACTATGGTGCAAGCTGTGCCCTTCTGCCCTTTGTGCCTCCTCAGGGCACTGGTGACAATGGCAGGACATCTTCTCTTTACAATATGTAGAGTGTGGGGAGGACTTTCTGTGGTAATTGTTAGCTTGTGGTAGAGCTGTTGAGTAAATGGGGCAAAAAAAGACAACTGTGTGAAAGTTGGAAGTATAGAATTTTTTCTCGCTGCAACTAAATGTGTTCATGCATGTATTTATGTATGCAGGAATGATACATGAATCAAACCAAAACCCTTCACGTCCAAAAAATAAGAACATGCAGGAGAAACAGGCTAATGGAGAAGGGAGAGTGGTATATGTATAGACAAGAATGGGCAAGCAATAGCTCAGGGCCTGTCACAGCCATTGACTTCACTTTGTCTGTAGTTAGGTTAAATTATTTAAATGTTTATGTATCATCCCATATGTCAATGTGTGGGCCACTGAAGGCACTTGGGTGGCCCTCAGAAAAGCAAGAGTTACCCAACCTGAGTTAGATAAGCTCTGTGTGAGAGTTCCAGGTCACACCAGACTGTGTTTGGCTCTGGGTGTGCTAAAACCTGTGGAATATTCACCTGTGGCAGGAAAGCTGCAGTGAGTTCCTTGGTGTTCTTTTTGACCAATGAAATTGAAATACTGGAGGAAATAGTTTGGTTTTTTGAAAGGGTATTTTGGCGAGATAGAATGTCACCATAATAGGAAGAAAGGTAGAAAGGACTGGGGTTGTTCAGCCTGGAGAAGTCTTTGGGGTGACATAACTGTGGCCTTCCATTACCTGAAGGGAACCTACAGGAAAGGTGGGGAGGGACTTTTTTCAAGGCCTGGAGTGACAGGACAAGGGGGGAATGGCTTCATACTGAAAGAGAGCAGGTTTAGGTTAGATATTAAGAAGAAACTCTTCACTGTGAGGGTGGTGAGGCACTGAACAGGTTGCCCAGAGAAGCTGTGGGTGCCCCATCCCTGCCAATGTGCAAAGCCAGGTTGGGTGGGGTTCTGAGCAACCTGGTCTAATGAATGACAGCCCTCCCTGGGGACATTGGAACTAGATGATCTTTAATGTTGCTCCCAACCTAAACAATTCTTTGATAAGATTTCTGACTAGATCTTATCCCAGCCTAAATCTCATGGAAGTGCAGTAGCCTTCCAGTGTACTTTCTTTGCTGTTTAATATCAGAAGAGAGGAGACATCCTGCAGTTCGATATGTGCAGAAGAAATGTTATCTGCTTAATTTTTAAACTTGAGGGCATCAGAAGACATCATCAGCTCTGCTTGGTTCTGTGAGCAAAATTGCAGTACTTCCTCTGTGCAGTGGTACTTTTTAGAAGTGGGATTTGTGGCAGTCTGGCAGTGGGCACAACATACAGCTAGTGGGGAGGTCTTTAGCAAGTCCTTGGGCTTCTGTGGGACTCCAAGAGCTGCATTGCTTGTTCATTCGAGTAGTAGCTGTGTTCAATAGCTGTGGAGGAGAAGTGTTGTAATTTTATGATTTTTTAAAATCCCTCTCCCAAGTATGAAACTTGATTGAATTTTAAAGATCTGTATGTTTTTTTAGGGTGATGGGCATTTATGCCTTTGTATAGCAGCTAATGTAAACAAAAGAGCAGATCCACACTGCTATTGCCACCTTCCCTCTGTACTGCGGATGTCTGAGCTGCTGCTGCTGCTGCTGGTAAGTGCTCCAGGAGGCTGTGCTCAGCTTCCCTTTGCAGGCTGCTCTATCCCCTGATTCTCCAGGAGATACTGTGGCTGTGGCTGCAGATTAGATTTTTCTCTCCCTCCCCCTGAGAGACCTCTGTGTGCTTTGACGTCATGTGTGCTCCTTTCAGTTGCCATAGCAGCCCCATTCCCCAAGCTCTCTGCCTGTCTCCTCTGGTAGGTTCCACAATGGTACAGCCAGCATCACGCTGCACAATGGTTTCCAGGCAGTGAAAGAGCGTGATTCAGCAAGCCACTCTTCCCCCCCCCTCCCCTTTTATTTCATTATTATCAGACATTTTGCCTCCCCTTTTTCTGTTTTCTTCTACCCTCTCCCCCAGGCTTTTATTCAGTTTTTTAAAGGAAAACGGTGATTTACCTTGATATCAACTGCCCATCTTTTTCTTTTTTTTTTTTCTTTCTTTCTTTTTTTTTTTTCCTATTATTTAAATAGCCCCCTTTTTTTTCTTCCTCGGCACTGTTTGGAATGTGATTTTAAAAATACCACCTAAAGTCGCAGTTTGGGGAAAAGGTTTCTGGACGAGGAGAATAGCTCGCAAGCAAGGAATGGTAGGTGGTTGATGCTAATATTCTTTGACTAACTGCTTTCGCAGGGTGGGGTGATGAATATTGATTGCTGCTTGAGGAAAAAAAAAAATAAAGCAGGGGAGAGGGAGAGAGAAAGGTTAATGAAGTAAACTGCTAAGCGAAGCAAGAAGGCTGCACCTGTCCATTTTGTGGCCAGAGAAGCATCCTTTTCCTGTGCTCGGGTGTGTATGGGCTTTAATGTTTGGGCACTGTGGCCGTGCGAGCGGGGCAGGGGCACGCCGAGGATGGGGTAGTGGCAGTGCTTTACCAGCTGGCTCATGTAAACAGCGGGGTTTTACTCAGCCTCACCACCTCTAACGCTGCCCGGGGGCTTTGGGGGGAAGGAGGTGTCTTGGCTTGTAGTTCAGTAGAAAAATGAGGGTGTTGTGGGGGGTTATATGGTCCGTGCACAGCCGTGTAAAATTTGAACATGGAAAAATAAAGAGAGGACAAGGAGCTGGAACATTCAGAGGACGGAAGTCTTGGCCTTTTGCAGAGTGGTTGAATGCCAAAAAATAAAGAGTGTGTGTGGAAGTGTTTGACAAACCTTGTCGGATGTGGGGGTGGGGGTTGTTTTTAAGAAAGTGGCCTTTAATCATCACTCTTCCACATTACTTGGATGCAAGTGAACAGCTCAGCCTACTGGGTTTTACAGAACCACAAGAGCTTTCAGGAGAAGTGTTTACAGCAAGCTACGGGCCAGTTATTTTGCAAAAGAGAATTAACAATCTCTGGATGCTGCAGTGAAATCAATGTTGCTTTGCAGGGAAATCCTCTGGCACAAAAAGCTACTGCTATACAGGAAGAAATGTTGGTTTTGTTTTTTACAGCACAGAGGCATTATTAGAAATAATAGAAATTTGCCTTGGATAGTTAAGCGTTCCAGCACTGTTTAATAAGCAGGCGGTGCTCCCAGTGAACCATGATGTTCATGTTTCACACCATTCATGTGCTGGGGGACTGTGAGCTTGTTTACATGGGTTCCTTTTGCTGCATAGCTCCTGATATCCTCAGTACAACCTTCCTCTCCTCTAATATGTTCACTGTAAGTTTTGCCAGAGACTTCTAAAAGGAGAAACCCACAGTATGTGAAAATAGAGATTTGGAGGGAAATTATGGCATGGAGTAGAAATTTATTAGGAGGAAAATCAAATGAGTGCATTGTAAGTGATGAGAGGAGTCTGAATTCAGCTTGGTGGAGGACACAGAGGTTGTCCTGCAAGCCCAGCTTCAGCAAAAGAGAAGGGTTAAGATAGAACAGGCTGGTGTAGGTACTGCACAGGGCTGTTTGTCTTTGCTCACGTGTAACCTATCTTCAGTGCCTTGGGGAAAATGGGGTGCACCAAACCTCTGCTGTTTTAACCTTCTTTCAGTACATTGCTATGTAATCACTGTCAGGAACACTGGAGCAATATTTTCTTCTGTGGTCCTCTGGCTGTGTGCTCTCTTCCTGCCAGGAATGGTGGCATAGGAATACCTTTTCAGTTGGCTCAGCTAATGACTTTGTCTTACAGAGATGCAGATGTGAATGACAAAGATCATTTGACCTCAGCCATTAAACAATATTCTTTTTCTGACTCTCAATAAACTGCACTCTTGCTCATAGCTCTCTCCTGCTCTTTCAGAGTATGCATTATTTGCCAGGGTCCTGTTGTAATTATGGTTTTGTCGAAGAGTATTAGGATTACAAGGATGTTCCTAAATAAGATTAGGACAGAAATCACTTGCCATGAAAAATAAGTTACCTTCAGCTGTCTGTCTGCCTGCTTGGAAAATGTCCTCATTGTTAAAAAGCCCCTTCAGTGCACATACACATTTCTATGAGCAGACCACAGGGATGAGTATTTTCTTGTAGGTTTAGGGTCTTTTTCCCCTACTGTCAGTGGTTGGCATGTTTGAGCTGTTTTTTAGTGATTTGACAGTACTGGATCAATATACCTTCAAACAGTGTTACAGTACCAGATCTGGATTGTGAAAGCAGAGAGAGAGTTATAAAAATTTCACTGCCATGGTATTGGAGAAGGTCATAAAGTTCACTTGTAGTTTACAGTTCATTGCAAAACTCATCCAATTTAAGGGATAGCTAAAGCAGGCCCAAAGGAGGGTGGTTTTAGCATTGCTTTTGCAGACGACGACATCATTTTCTTTAGACTTTGAAGAGGGAAAAGCTGCATTTAGGGAAGGATCTCCAGCTTTAAAATGGTAATCTCTTAAACTGTTGTTCAGTAGGTACTACCCAGTTCCTTGGACAATTCCAAACTATAGCAAACATCACTAGCTTGTTGATAAATTTTCAAATCAAACTAAATTTTTGGCTTTTTTATGGCAAGCATTCTATACCCATAGCCCCTTCCATTACACTGATTACATTTTGAGCTTATAATAGCACTATTAGAAATTATGTCCTATAAGCCTAGTGATTGCAGAATCATCACAGTTGCTGCTCTGTTATGTCATCAGGAGTAAAGGAGATATATATATATATATATATATATAAATCCTGGCTTTTAGTGCTCATGTTCTGCTACCTTTTTCTGTGATTCTTGCACACTTACTGCTTAGAAGGCTACTTGCAAGGAAAATGAATCCTCATTAAAGGGCCACCAGTGATTAGAGATCACAAGCAGTATATGGGATGGGATGGAATTTCCTGGTACCCTGTCCATTGTTTATGAAAGTTACACAGCTGTCCTTGACCTGCTTTGCTGTGTTTTAGCCTGAAAGCTGTAGCTTTGTTAGCAAGCTCTAGAATCAGTCTTGGCTAGTTGTTACAAGAGAAGGACAGGAAATTCAAGTGCCGGTACTTTCCAGTCTTACTTGTTTTTTTATACAGTGAGATTTGTGGCAGAAGATAAGGTGTATGAACTTTCTAGTGGTTGTGGTATATTCTCAGTTTCATTTCTACAGAAAGGATGTGAATTCATGAGCTTTTGTGTACCTTAGGATCTTCCTGACTATGCCTGGGGCATGGGGGGCAGTGTCTTGTTACAGCAAGAAAATGGAAAAGGAACTTGTATTTTTAGGCAGGTTCTGGATTTTTCTTCTGTCTAAGAACAAGATGATCCTGTGAGTGCAGCCCCTTTCTCACATCGCAGCAGTGACATGGGAAATTTGGGGTGTGTTAGGACCCAACCTAGCATCAATCCTTGGTGTTGGAATCTCTCAGGACTTTTGTGAGCTTTTTACATTGTAATAGTCAGTAAAAGCTGGAGGTCCAGAAGAGCCTTCCAGTCAGGTCAATAGCTGCTTCACCAGGATTCTACACTGAGAGGTCAATAAACTGGCAAATTTGGAACTATAATTTGAGGGTGGGATTTCAGGAGCCTGAGTTGGGCTCTTTTTTGTTAAGTAGTTTTTTTCTCATGAGGATTTTTTCCTTTTCTGTTCTTAGTACAAGGTTTTAGTTCTCTTCTGAGATACTTGGAAGCATGTTAGGATACAGGAGTAAGAAAATATTGCCCAAACCTTACCCTTAATAGCAATCACTTAATTCTGTTCAGTGGTTAGGTACCAGAACACCATATTTGATTGTTCCTTGTCTTATTCACGATCTTAATACCACAGCATTTGCTTTTTCCTGCAGTTCTTGGGGTTGTCTGTAAGTTTCTTGACTGCATGTGCTTTGCCAGTTGAACTTCTTTGGCCACGTGCTTTTTTATTTGTTTTTAAGAGGGTGCTAATTTGATAAACAGCAGTAATTCACAGGCCTTTCCTGATGCCTATATCTATCCATATCACACAGTTTCTAAAGCTGTTAATCATGTCACGAGTCAAATTTAATTTCCATTCCCAGGTATTGGTGACAGGTGGCTTCGTCCATATCTCAATTTTTTATAGGTAAAGTTTCTGCTCTTCATTATTACAAAGAAGAATTTGAAGGTCTGGCCTGAGAAAGATAGATAGTGTAGAAACAAAAATAATTATTTTAGAACAGTTTCTGATATTTTTTAGTGCCATCTGTTTCAATTTGAACAGTCTTGAACATGTGCTCTTGAGCACTAAGGCCTTGAATTTTTTTTTTTTCCTTTTTTTTTTTGCTGGTGGGGGAATAACTGTGACACACTTCTCCCATTTAAACAGCACTTCATTCTGCACTGTTTTCTGTCTCCAGCCTTTCTTCTTTGCATGGAAGAAAGGAAATTAATGGTACAGAATCTGCCTGAACTGGATGCATTATGGTATTATCAGAGGAAAATCTAAAGTCTTTGTTATACTATGTGCATATATTGATATTCCAGGTTAGTTTAGTTTTCTGAAATTTTCTGTGTCAATCAGACTTGAAAAATAAACCCCAAATATTTCTTTCTCTTTTTCTGTGCTTAGGGCTAGTATTAGAAACCTGTACCAACAGCAGGCCAGACTCAAATGTCAGCTATGGCAACCCATGCATGAAGTTGATGCCTTTGAACTATTTCCTATAGATGAGACATAGCACATGCTGTGGTGAGTCAACAATGTATTATTTTATTAAATCATACTTCTTGGCAAAAAAAATACCATATGCCAGAAGTGCATGCTGATTTTTTTCCTTTTTTTTT
>VZTZ01018449.1:810971-859786 GCA_013400955.1 Drymodes brunneopygia
TTTTGGAGGGGGGAGGCAAGGAACATTAATGTTACAACTGGTAGTAATTTTTAGTACACATCAACATAATACTGTCATCTTATAATGAGTTTTCCAAGAGTATAATTTCTGCATTGCACAGTTATCAGATGGAGCACATTCAGAATGTAGTTTCAGAGGAACTGTTAATATAGCAAAATAATTTAAATCACGATCCTACATATGCAGTGTTCTGAGCACTATTTAAAATGGCAAAATCTGTTTCACTACTGCAAAATCCACAATTTTGGACTGATTTTTGTAACTAATGTTTTCCATCTCTTTGACTTGGTGTGGTGAAAGAGGAAGGCTTGTTTTGTTTGTCTTTGAGATGACTGAAGAAGATTGTGGAGAGCCGTCACAGATTTTTTTGACATATCTCTATCCTTGGACAGGAAAACAGTGAGAACAGCGATGAAAATCTTTTTAAAAATAAAAATAATTTGTAGCTTTAACTCTCTTAAGTCTGCTAATATTTTCAATGCATATTTTATGCATAGGAAGTCATTTTGGTTCTGATAATTTTTTAGGATGGTTTTGGTGTACCTTTGGGAGATGAGAAATTGTTTTCAGATTTCTAATGCAGTCTCGATAGAATTGCTGTCAAAACTTGTAAATGTTACACAAATAAGTTGTAGCTCCAAGTCACTGAAATGTTTTTGTAAGGAGATAGAACTCATAGATTGTGGCACGTGGGTAACGTTAATGGTGATGAAATGAATGCTCTGGTGGCACTTCCATCCTTGGCGAAACTGCTGAGAAAAAAATTAAACAGGTGTCAGTTAAATCTATTTGACTGCTTTGAAGTGAGACGAGCAGCAGAAAGCAGTGCCTGCTAGCCCACTGAGAGAATTTGTGTTCTGTTGGAATCTAGAGGGTTTCCCAAGGGGAGCAGACATACACTGGACATGGACAGTGATTTGTGGCATGAGGAGTCACAGTCTGGATGCTCACATCCTTGACTTGTGGATATCCAATCCACAATCAATGCGTTTGAGTAGAACTTAATAACCTCTCTGCATTACTACTATGAAATTTTTAGCTTCTTATGGCTTTAGGGTCTAATGTCCTAAGGTAATTCTAGTCAGCAAGACAGCCTTCATCTTGGTTTAATGCCTGGGCTTTTGAAACTGTGACACTGAGCCTTTTGCATGTGAATGGGACTGAGTGACTTCGGAATTTATAATGAAGCCTGAAACCATATGACTTTTCTTTTTTATTTATATTATTTACTTTTACTCTCTGTGTTTAGGAACATACAGGTAACATGCTAGTTGTAGATAATGAGAGTTTTAAATAGGCTAGCAACAGCCAAGTATATATGATTTATGGAAGTTGATGGAGTGGTGCAAATATAGGATTTTGTTACATGTCCATGATGAACGGTTGCTAAACAGCCATTGCACGGAATTTTTATGGTGTTTAGTACATGTTAATGCAATTAGCTGATAGCCATGGCAGCTCAGTTCCTCTCACCATTAACATTATTAAAATTGCTGTGTAAGTAGAAAAATCGTCCTTAAGAAGCCAGCTGATGATAATCCCCACTCTTGGCAATTTTGCATTTAGCAGTGTACGCAGTGCTAATTTTGGAACACAGTGGTGCTGCTGCCTACAAACTGTGTGTGACTTGATCATTTGTCCCCCAGGTCACCAAGATGTCTTTATCTTGATGTTGCAGCTATTGACATTTGCTGTGTGGCATTTCAAGCATGCACCGATGGCTCTGTTCAGATTACTTTCTGAGTTCAGTGCACATCTAAGTCACCTCCTCCAGCTTTGTTCTTCCCAATTTAGATTTTAGGGTGGGTAATCAGTGCAAATACCAGGTTTTCAGAAACAGTATGTGAAATATGTCAAAAGAACACAGAGATGTCACAGGGAGAGGGTTGCTTGAGAAGTTTCCTCCCAGCTGACATAACATTAATTGGCAAAAATAGTTGAATATGTTGAACAGAAATTAAGGATTTAAGGTCCTGTTCTGAGGATACTGTTCCACAAAAACATCTGTAGGTGTCTTTAGACATATAATACAACCCATTAGTATGTATTTAAAGTTCTGTATGTGTAGGAACTAGGCATGCAGTCCTAAAAACGTGTGTGTAACAAATGCAGTTTGAAATTTGGGATTTATGCTCTCTGTGTGGGCTCTCTCCAGTTAATATTGCTCTTTAAGGCAGACACTTTGATCATATAGCTTTACTTTGCATTCAGCAATTTGTGTTGATGAAAACACAAGCTTTGCAACTGTAGAAATTGTGAGTGAAATCTAAAAATTAGCATATAATTAGTGAAGTTGAATTAAGTGTCAGAAAACTTTAAAAATGGCCAGGAAAAGTAGAGTTTTGTGAACAAAAGTACATATCAATATTCATCACAGAAAAGAACAAGCAAGGAAAAAACTTGGGATGTTCTGTTTAACAAAAAACTAAGGTTAGTGCTGTGGGCAATGAGTGTATTTTAAAGCTGAGTTAATAATTTTATTAGAAATGGTGTGAGAGAAAGGCTTTGATACATCTATGCAGAGAAGCAAAGTACCCGAGATAAAGGAATTTTGGGGTTTTTTTTTAAGCACTTGGAAAAACATTTGAGGATCTTTCTATTTTGTACTGTCTTGGCTTGGTATCTTGCTACTACAGCCGCATATTTATTTGGAACATTGTGTTGGTTTCTCTTATGTTCATCACTGTGTAAGTGCTAAATGCACAAAGAGAAATCAGAGGAGCCTAGAGCACAGTATTCTCTGAGAAGCCTGTGTTCTGCTCCTCTGCTTAATAGAAAAACCCTTTTTATATTAAATTTGCTGCACGTGATAAATGTAAAAACTTATTACGTGTTACTGATGATGGCAATGTAATGTGCAACACATTTCCCCTTGGAGGACTGTTGCCTGAGCCTATTTCCAAAAGCCATTTGTCATGTGATCAGCTACATGCAAACAAAGGTTTTCCAGAAGTGACCTCTAGTACTCAACACTTCAGCTGCTCACCTTCTCTACTTTACAAGGGGGCTGGATTTTTTTTCCAGAAAGTGGTGAGATCTTCACTTTGAATTATGAGCTTTGCAATGGAACCACCTAATCACCTTTTATTTTAATAAACTTCGCTGGAAATGCCCATAAAGGGAATTCTCCTGCCTTTGCAGTTTTTGTGGTTATTGTTGATCATCTTTTTTTCCTTTATATGGATTTTCTTTTTTGTGTCCTCAGGATATTGTTTTGCAGGGTGTTTTCACTCCCCTTTAAACTCAGTATTATGTGGGTTTATGCTATTAGTTCTTACTCTGATTTATATCCCTTCTCCCTCAGTTCTTGGTTTGTCTTTCATTATTCCTACAGCCCTTAAGATTAGTATTTTAATTAAATTGTATTGAAATATAGCATTGTCAACTCTTGCAGTATTTGGGGTTTTTTTAATGCCTTGGGCTAAGTACCACATACATGTGAGAAACTACAAGCTTTCTTTTAGCAAATTGTAGGCTTTTTGTTTATATTACTGAAAAAAATGAAGCTTGAGTATGTGACAGAGTGAGACTTCAAAAATGCACATTTCTCCCACCAAGATTATTCCCTAGTAGTATATTGGAATTTTGAGGTCATATAATATGGGTCTTAGACGTTTGGGACAGATAGTCTTAAAAAAAATTTTTTTTTATTTATTTGGAAAGTGAAGATTTGCTGTCTTTCTAATACTTGTAAAGGTACAGATGTACTTGTGCTTTATCTGTCTGTATTCCCCCAGGAGCTTGAACTGGTCCAGCAAAAGTCAAGCTATTTGCATATTTAAAAAGTGGAAATGAAATTTATCTAAAAAATTCAAGTGCCTATTGTCTAACTTTGAGGGGTCTGCAGTTGTTTAGTTTGGCTTTGGAATACTGCTGGACCAAATGCTTTTATTCTGCCACACATCAGTCAGAGCTTACTGAAAAGGAGTGAGCTTAATTTATGAGCTTAATGCTTTCCTGTGTCAGGCATGACCTATGAATATATCCTGTGAAATATTTGTCTGCTGTATTTTCTGAGTTCCTGGTGGAAGAAATAGCTCTGGACCACCTGCCAGGCTAGTTCAGTATTTGGCAGGCTCCTCTTCCAACCTTATGGAGAATATCCAGGACTATTGCTGCGGAATATGAGAGTAGAATGTCAGACAAATATCTGCTGAACCTTTGAGTAGTTTTCCGGTGTGATTCTTATGAGCTGCGTTAAAATAATTTGAATAGCCTGCAGAAGAATAAATGGAAATGCCAAATCAATAACAAAAAACACACGGAATGGTGCCAGCAGAAAGGTGGAAAAGAGACCGAGACAGCAGTAAATTCAGCTCTGCTAATGGGCATGGCATGCAAACCCAGATTATATAAAGTGGTGGGAAGTATTTTGTGACCACAGGGCAAAAGGTTTTGCTTGCTTCCTCTTCTTGTCAGTGTGGTGTGTCTCTGTGACTGTTTCTTTGTGGCCTGTCCTTATCAAAAGTGCCTTTCCTTCTCACAATTGTCAACAGGAGCAAAAATCTGAATATACCATGTGGTACTGCCAGGTTTTCCTTTGCTGTTGTGTGTGTTGGAAAGATTGGGGAGCACTGACTGTGGGTGAAGGGTATTGCTCTTGTACAGAGGAGCACCCACAGTGCTGGCAGCATCAGCTGCTGCATTCCTGCTCCCTGCATGAGGATTTAGGTGGAGTTGGCTCAAGGCTGCAGTGTGCCAGCTGCTGTACAGGCATTAGGTTAGCAGCTTTAAGCTCTTGGGCAGTCATTTCCCAGCTATAAAAGGGAGTGAAAGAAGCCAAAGATGTGTACAGGGTTATCAGTGCAAAGCAGCAAGTATAGCATTATTGTCATGCTCCTTCTCTCTCAACTATCGTGTCTTGGGATGAAGAGTGGCAGACAAATGAAAGGACAAAGGCAAAAATGCACAGTGGAAGACTTTTCAGAAGAGTGAAATTATCCAGAGTTCATTCAAACTCACTGTACATTCACAGCCTCATGTGCAGCACTTGGTATCCTTCCTGCATTGGATGCAGACTGAAGGTTGGCAAGAAGAGAGGGAACATTGCTGGCCTGGTGCAGTACTTGTGCATCCTTAATATGTTCAAATTCCTGGCAGATTTAATAAGAGCAATTCACCAGTGAGGAGTTTGAGGAGATGTAATTATTAAATAGGCATTCCTGAGCTGTTGGAGGTTGAATAGCTCTGGATTAGTTTTATAAAAATCAGAGTTGCTGAGGCTTACAGTTTTTAATCACTTTAAAGTAGAGTAAGAATATAAGAACAGCCAGTAGTCTCACAGGAAAAATCGATCTAGAAAAGGCTTCTGTCCTCAGTGGCCATTAGCTAAATATTTGGAGAATAAAAGTAAGAACAAGATAAGCAATAACCAATGTTTTTGTTGTATCCTCCTGTATTCTGGAAGTCTGATATTTTTCAGAGACAGAAATTGTTTCTTTGTCTTAACAATTCTCTTTCCTAATTCACCTTTTTCTGCCCAGTTTTATGAGCCCTTTTCTAGATGTTCAATGTGATGTCCAAGTTCTGGTTGCATTGAAAATACTGGGATTTTATTTGTTTTAGGAAGTGATGTTGAGTGTACATATTGCTCCTATTCTGGGGGAAAAAAGAACAAACATTTCTTTCATGAACCTGCTGTAAAAATGCAGGGGCTTTGAAAATACTATAAATGTATAATAGCACCCTGATAAGATGTTCTGTTCCTAGTAGATATGAAGATATGTAGTATTTATACAGCAGGCTCTGGAGTAATTTATTGTGTGTGTAGCTTTGTGTTAGCATGGTTACTAACCCAAGCTGGTTTATCTAGACCAGTGCAGCAGGTAGAGTAATAGAATGGTTTGGGTTGAAGGGACCTTGGAAGGCAGGGCCTTCTTTCACTGGGATTACAGAGACTTTCTGGTTCCTTACTGCCTTTGCTTAAAAATACCTAACTCCAGTTAGGTATCCAACTGGTGGGGCTGCTTTCCTTGGAGCAGGTAACAGTGCTCTCCATTCTGGCCTGCCAACACTGCATGAAAGGGGCCATGAGTGGGAGGATTTTCTTGGTTTATAGGCTATTAGGATTGAAATAGAGCACACAAGAGAAGGCAGGGTGGAATTAATTTACCCCGTGCTTCATGGAGTGGACGTGAGGGTTTTTCTTGGTTGCACATCAGAACCAGGTGAAATAATGACCTAAAATGGTATCCAAATGTTCCTGTCCCTGTATTCTCAAAACAGTTTTGTCTCTGAACATAAGTGGTTACTGTTATTTGTGTTTTCTCATAGTTTTTAACTTCACTGCTTCATGCCTTGTTCAAAACAGTATGAACAGTATATACGTGATTCACCACTGAAAATTCAGAGATTGTGTTTAAAAATTGACTCCAACTCTTAAAACAGGAACTTAAAAGGGCAAATTAAAAAGACAATTACATTTTAATGCTGGTTTTCTTGAAACAAAAAATTCTCTCTGAGATATTCCTGAAAGTGATCTGCATAGCTTAATCATGATTACTCATATTACTACTTAAATGCCTGCATTAATTTAATGTTAGATTTCAATCATCAATGTGTACATAAATGTTTTTGTGGCATTATGAATGCTTGATTTGCTGTTGTACTTAAAATTAATTTTTTTATCTGCCAAGCTATGTGAAGAGAATCTGATAGATGTCTTCCATGACAAAACACTGTCAAAAAAAATACCCACATGGCTGTACAAACAGCAATGATCTATCTATAAACCCTTTCCTAAAGTGCTTTGAAGGTGATATATAGTCCTCAATCTAATGAACCTCTAGTGCAATTCTCTGCTTTTCTTTTTATTTTTTGGAAAAAAAATGGATATCTACTTGGTTTAGGCTTCTTTGGGCAGATGTGGCAATTGTTAGTTGAGGTTACATGTGTGGCTGTGAATGGAGCATGAAGCCCAAACTGTCACATGGGAAGCAGTATTGTCACAACTGAAGTATTTGAAAGCCTTCAGTGAAATCTTCAGGCATTGAACTGGTTCATTTTGATTTTGTGGGCTTGTAGGCCACCTCTGGGTCTCATTGTTAAAGTTTCCTCTGAAAGTCAAAAAGATATGAAACCAAGCAGAACTTGCTGGGGCCATGGAAACAGTGTGAAGGCAGACTGTGGTGGAGGTAGATGCTTCTTTAACAGGCTGAAGGCAATAGGGGCAGTTTTTAAAACAAAAATATTGTATATGAAATGGCTCTCTAGAGACCCTGGAACACAGAAATCAAACGCCTCTTGTACGTTACAATGATTTTTATTGGGCTCTAAGTATAAAAGAGAGGACAACATTTAACATATTCTAAATCTTCTGTCAGGATTTGACTGCCAGCAACAAAATCCAATGTAATGTTGATTACTAAAATGAATTTTACCTCTGACGTCACACCTGGAAATATTGCAGAGAAACTTTGTAATGCTCAGTGAGGTAATTTTAATCATCTGCAAGGACACATCAGTTTAATTAGCAGGCCTGCTCCTCTCTGATGGGACTTCACCTGGAGTACTGCATCCAGCTCCAGAGTCCTCAGTGCTTGACAGACATGGACCTGTTGGAACAGGCCCAGAAAAGGGCCAAAAATATGACCAGAGGGATGGAGCATTTCTCCTATGAGTAAAGGCTGAGATACTGGTGCTTCAGCCTGGAGAAAGAAGGCTCCAAGGGATGAGCCTTCCACTACTGAAAAGGAACTTCTAAGAAAGAAGAGTTTATAGTAGGGGTTGTAGCAACAGGACAAGGGATAATGGTTTTCAGCTGAAGGAGGGTCAATTTAGAGCAGATATAAGGAAGAAGTATTGGGGTGTTCTTGTAATGAAGGTATTGAGACACTGAAACAAATTGCCAAAGAGGTGATAGATGCCCTATCCCTGGAAACATTCACGGTCAGTGTGGATGGGGGTCTCAGCAACTTGATCTTATTGAAGATGTCCTTGCTCATTTCAGGGGGTCAGACTAGATGACCTTTAAAAGGTCCTTTCCAATCAAAAAGAAAGAAAGAAAAGAAAAGCTTGACTCAGTAGATAAACCAGTAGCCCTGCGGTGGCCTAATGCTATTTCATAGTGGCTGTGTTCCTGGAGCAGTCTGACCTAGCCCTGCACGCTCCTTCCTTTCCCCAGTGATGCCTCATACAGATTTTGGGGTCATCAAGCCTCAGGTTTTTCCTACCCATCCTGCTGGGTTACAAAGCCCAACTGAAGCTTCTCCTGATCTTGTGACGTGAGCTACTTCTGTTCCACCACCTACTCCATTTCTTGCTGCTCTAGATAAACACTGTTTCTTTTTTAACTTTGCAATTTAAGCTGTGTGTTAAAATACATGTCATTTGCACAGCTAACACGGTTCTCTGCACACAGGATCTTTCTGCACAGGTCAGCAGAACTCTGGTTTGGATTCCATTCAAAACTTTTGGAGGGATGCAGAGATGGAAGCTTGCTCTTTTTATTTCAGCCATCAGGGTTACCAGTGTTTTGGCTTAGAACCTGCTTGTAATAAAAACAGATTCTGGAATCAAGTTACTCTTATTTCTGTGCCTTACTGACAAAACTGTTGTACCTCCTCTGCATCCACTTGTTTCTTTTCAGTGTCCAGTCTTCTTCAGATGTGTTGCTTTGTAGTTTCATCTTTTGCTGTCTCTGTGTTAGAAACTGACCTTGAAAAGCTTTGGTGGATGTTTTCCAAAACAGACACGCAAAGTAATACTCTGTGAAATGCCCAGAGGAGCAATTGCATGATTTTGGGTGAGATCTGCAGGCTTGTTTTGTGTCTAGTACAGCTCAAGCTGATAAGTAAATATGATGTTAAAAACTTGAAAGAAGGTTAAATTATGTCTTTAAAACAATACCATAAAAATTCAACTTTGAGAGAAAAAGTCAGCCTAAAGATAAAGAGCAAGTTCAGACAAGCAAGTCTGTACCTGGAAAAGCTTGGTTGTGAGGAGACTGTTGAATAGCCATGCTGGAAATGAAATAGATTTCCTTGCCTGGGATGCTCCTTTATTCAATCAGTAAATTCAGACCAGAAATCAGTGGCTGTTTGAGTTATTTCACTGGGCACCTTGTCTCTGGATGGGGAAGAGAGAGAGCAGACAGCAGAAAAGCAGTGCACCTTTGTTCTGCAGGATTTATCTGGCTGATTTTTTTTTCTGTGTGTGAGGCACTTGCTTTTGACACTTCAAATTTATGTTATTTATTTTCAATCCTTATGTTCTAGTGCAGAGCTTCCACTTGGAGCTGAGAGTTATCTGAGGGAGAGAGTGCTATGAATACCTTCTGTTTCTCTGTGAGAGGAATGTTTCTATGCTCCAGGAATTGTGTTGGAGCAATGAGCTGAGCTTTGGAAGGACTGTGTGTCACTGCTCTGAAGGACAAGCATATGTAAAGATAACTGGCTCAGCAGCCACATAGAGGCAGAATGAGTTTTAAACAAAGGAAGACTTATGTTTAACCACGTCATTATGTTGAATTTATATCTGTGACATCATTGCACTTAATGAACACATGAGGAGGTTTGTGATGTTGAATATACCTAAACCCACAGAGAGCTTGTTCATGTTTATTTCACCTCTGTCATTGTTTATAATGAATATGTAACTAGCCATAAACCCTAAAATGTTAATCTATATTCATGGTGAATAGTATTAGAGTATCTCTTGGTACATTCCATGGTTCTACATTAATAAAACTTTCTGCTTTTTATTACTATGCAGGAAAATAAAAAATAGTGTCAAGAGAGATTTAAGCCAGTATTCCATCTCCAATACTGTGTAATATTGCAGATGGATAACATGAAATTCATGCAGAGAATCACTTTGTGCCTATAGTAAAAAGAAATATTTGGGCTCAAAGCTTCTGCTGGGCTAGTAAGTCATTAGAATGACTAAGATTTTCATTGTAGGTTTGGTATTATGAGTTTATGTAAAATATTGCTCTTTACTAAGTGATGTAAGCATTTCCATTCACTTAGGGTGAGGCCCAAAATGCATCTGCCTCTTTATCAAAAAGAGCAGATGCTGCCACTAAATTACTCAAATTTACCATCAGAAAATGGTATTGTACTTCTGTTTTGGCACTTAGTCTTTATACTCAGTTGTTTTTTTCATGCTAAATATCAGCCTTTTAGTGATGGCTTCCATATAACACATAATGGTGATTGGGGGTGGAAACCCTCAATGCTGGGGTTTACTGTAATTTCTTTTGTAAGAGATAAAATGCTGTAAATTTATGGAATACAAAGCTATTTCCTCAGGATACAGAACTTGGCCTCTTTGTGCATGTGGTATTTTGTGCTATTTTCAGTGCTATAGAATTTTATGGCTTAATTGTCTAGCAAAGTGCATCATCAGCATTGCATATTTGCATTGGCTTGTCAGTCTCGGTTTTTTCATAATAAATAGAATATGTAGTAAATCAAACTGGCTTCTCAGAATCAAAATTAAGTCAGCAAATGAATTGATTTGTTCTTTCGTGTGGTAAGTGAGTGTGTTTGCTTGCAGAGTACTATGCTTGCTGTTGAGGTGTATTTGTAACTGAAGGATTAAAAAAACAAGGAGAAGACAAAGGGAAGATGGTGTGGGGCAAAGACCAAGGACAGCAACTTTGACACAGCTGTTCTTAGAGCCCAGGTTTGGATACTGTACGTGACATCCTGCAACTCTTTTTGCAGGAGACTTTCCCCACAGTCAGTGAGGGTTTGTTAAACATTCAATAAGTCCAGTTGACAAGTGTGCTATGCTTGCAGAACCTGCAGCCTAGAATCACAGAGGACAATGCAAAGGGTGTTTGCATAAGAGGGCAGAAAAAGCCTGCTGCTAATATGACATTAAGCCTTTGTCATTGGAGTTGGTCGGTAGGACAAGCTAGTGCCATGGGAAAAATCTGCTGAGGGAACAAGTGCAATTAGTTACCAGCATTTGAATTATTCATCCAAATTAGGACTTCAGTCTGTTAATAAACTTAGGAGTAGGAAAATATAAGTAAATGTCTGACACTGGTGGTAGTTTCAAATTGGCAAAACCTTTGCCTTCTAAGTTGTCTGGAAGATGGGAAGTTTGTTGATGCAGACATTTGGTTTGGGTCAATATTGGACAACGCTGGAGACAATACTGGATGCCCCTCTTCATCTCAAGTCTTGGCTTTTGCTGGATATTCATTTTGGAGTTGTTTTTGTTTTGTTGGGGATTTTTTGTTGTGTTGTTTGGGTTTTTTTTGTTGTTGTTGTTGCTGCTTCATACAGCACCCACCCACACCCCTCCCCAGCATGAAGTGTCTTTTTTTTTTTGTGACCATGGAAAACCACCATTGCCTTCCCAGACACAGGAATTCTGGGCAGGGAGCAGCATGAGCCCCCAGCTCTAGAGGAGGTTTTTAAAAGGCACTTTGCTTTAGCGTCAAATACCTATCCTCTTTTTGAAAACTTTATGAGCAGTGCCTTATCTAAACAGATTTTATGTTTATTTACCTCTTCTGGTGAGCCTCTGAAGTACAAATTCGAGACAGGGTTGGGGGAAATGGAGTGAGATGATTTTCTTTCTGTTTATTGTCTATAAATGATCTTGGAGTTTTGCCTTTATTTGTATACATTCTGTAAGTCTCAGAGCTTAAGCTCAAAGAACACATTTGCAGATTTGGGAGTGATGTTTTGAAGTGATACTTGTTTTGACAAACACGCTATGGCAGGTAAAAGCAAATTATTTTGCTTAATTCTTTCTGAATTGAGTATAACAACTGTATAATCTTCAGTGTTATGTACTTCTGTAAGTCCTGAGTTGTCTTCTAAGCAAGCCACTTAAAGGATTTTGTATTACTGTTTGATTAAAGGAAGAGCTGTGCTGTCTAGGATTTGCCAATTTTAAGTTATCTTGGTAACGTGGCAATTTGATCTTCATAAAATCATAGAATTGTTTGGGTTGGAAGGGACCTTAAAGATTATCCAGTTCCAAGTCACCCTGCCATGGGCAGGGACACTTTCAACTAGACCAGGTTGCTCAGGGGTCCCATTCAGCCTGGCACTTCCAGGCACAGGATGTCCACAAATTCAGTGGGCCTCACCCTTATAATAGAGAAGTTTTTCCTGATATCTAGTCTAAACCTACCTTCTTCAGTTTAAGGCAATTCCTCCTTGTTCTGTCACTATACACCCATTTAATAAGGTTGTATACTCCACCTTCAAAAGGCTCCAACTTTCTTGTAGCCCTTTTAGATACAGCAGGCTCCAGGGAGCCTTCCCATCTCCAGGCTGAAAGCACCCAACTCTCAGCCTGTCTTCAAAGGAGAGGTAATTTAGCTGTTTTCCAGCTTAGAGATTGTACCAGAGACAATTATATGTGTAGCTTATTTTAGTATGTAGCAAACAGAATGGTTTTGTATGCAGAGTATTTTTTCTCAGTCTTCCAGTGATGACAGGTCATCAAATATGTTACTAGGTATTGTTTTGTGATTGATTTGACACTAAATTTAATTTGCATGTTTCCTCTTCTTAGCTGTAATATGGAAAGCAACTGTAGGATTTAGAGAAGAGGGGATTATTGATAGCAAGATGCATATAAAATCATCTTGCACTGTTTTAAGAGTGAGTAATTGCTGGCTTGCAATTCGGAATTCATTTTTCTAATACGCTTATGTTAACAGTTTTATAATTAAGCTTCACTTAAAATTATAATAATAATTTCCTTTTCCATTCAAGCATAACAAAGCACTTAAACAAGCATTAATAAGCCTCATATCATCTTTGAAAAAATAAGTATTATTGCCCCTATTTTATAGTTGGGTAAACATAATTGAGGATAAGTGATTTAGTCTGAAGTGACAAATCCTGCAAAGGGCACCTCCTGGATACTCTTCCAGCTCTGTGAACCTCAGCGTTAAAGTGCAGGTATCAGGGTAGATCCTTGAGTATTGAGGCTTAGTAACAAAAAACTACCTCAAAAATGCTTAATGTAGGTGGAAAACTGTGTAAGTATTGTGGCAGAAAATGTGAGTCTGAGATTCTGGTGGAAAAGACAAGTCTGTGGTGCATCAGTCTTGGGAAAGGGTGGAGATCTCTGTGCTCTCTGCTGCTGTGGACATGAGGAGCCAAGGAACACATCTTGTTGTGGGCGTCCACAAAAGCAATGCATGAGCATCCTCTGAGCTAAGCATCGTGGTCAATCTGTTCTTTCACAGCTCGCTTGTTCCAACAGGAAGACCCTGTATCCTGGCTGGGTTTGAGGACTTTGGTCCATCCCTTGACAAAATGCCCAGCCCAAGCTGGATTTGAAGGACCCTGTGTGCTCCCTCAATTCTTTGAAGTTTTTCCTGTGTCCTTCCAAGCGAAGACTTTGTACATAACCTCTCAATAATGTGTGTAAAAAAAAAAACAAAGCATGATCACATCAGGAAAACTTTCCTTTCTTTTGGGAAGCAGATAGCTGGGACATTGTCAAGGTGCATTTAATGAATAAAAAACCTAATAGAGTAAAATTAGACTGAATTAAAGCTGACTTTGCTGCCACTTCCAGAAGGATATCCTCACCTGCACCACAGCAGGAAATGCAGACTAAATAATTACAGATCCTTCAATGGAAGGCATACCACAGCAGGCTAGGAATAGAAAACCTTCCTTCCTTCAGGAGAAAAAAAAAAAAGAAAAAAAAATAGAAGCAAACTGTCATGTGTGAAGTTCACAAATACAGAAATTAATGCCATTTACATTGACCAACAGCTTACATCCCCATGGTTGAAAAGGCCACATAACATATGGTGTATATAAGAATGCATATACATTGTTGTATAGCATATAGAAATTGGTCTATTGTAAATTCAATATTACAAATTTATGGGCGAAACATTTTGACATGACTGAAAAATCTTTTTCTTTCTATTTCCTGAGAGATAATTGAGATGTGAGAACATAAGGCATTTCTGACAAGTGTTTAACCTTGGTTCAAATTAGAAGTTCAAGTACTTACCATATCTAAGCAGTATTTGTCCTGAAATTAATTATTAAATGGCAGTTGCATTCATGAATATTGATACTAACCCAGAGATTAAAGGGGCGATGAGTCAGTTGGTACCTGACTATAACAGAAGGAGAAAGAAATTGAAATAGCACTGTCTCTTGGTTCAGTTTTAGGAGCGAACAACTATAAGGAAGATTTTTTCCTAATAGGAAAGAATATAATCCTTTTCCTGTATTTTTGGTGTTGGTAGTAGACTAGAAGTAAATCTAATCTGTCTCTAAGAGGTCTTATAAGGAAGCAAACAAGCAATGTAATCAGTGTACCAGAGTAAAATGGAAGGAAATAAAAATTTGGGATACTCCTCTGCATTATTAGCCTGCAGTTAGTTTTGATTAACCTTGATTTGAGGTGTAACAGCATTCATTGCCTACTGAATTTTTGTTATGAAAAAAAGTATTCAGCTTTGTTCTGTCCTTTTTTTGTGCTTTATTGTTACTATCAACAGCATTTCTTGATCGAGTACTACCCACAGGACTGAAAATGAGAGAGCTCTTTACCAGGATAATTGTATGCATAACTTAATTTTAAGCAACTGAGTCATCCTGACAAATCCAACTAAAAGCAATTGAACAGTGCTTTAATCAGACTATCCAGGTACTTAAAATTAAGCACGGTACTAAGAACGTTACTGCATTGAGTTTGAATGCAGAAAGCAGAATTGCAACACAGCAGAAAAAGTTTCCACAGGCAGAAGTCAGTCTTCTCTCCAGTGTACATCTTTCACAACGTCGTACATGCACAGTTGCATGTACATCATAGTTTTACTCAACCCCAGCAATATCAGCATGTTTGTTGGCTAAAATTGATCAACTTTCTCACTGCCACTGCAGATAGACCAAGAGTTAAATAAAAGGCATGAGGCTGAAACAGAGCTCTCACTATTTGGTACCAGACAGCTATAATCCCATCTGTGGAGATGTACAGCCAGCATCTGGGTCATGTGAAATAGTCCCTCCCTCCAACCAGAAGCCTTCTAATGATTATTCATGATTAATTTTAAAGCAAGCACTGTAATATATTAAGTGAATGTATTATCATTTTTAGAATCCCTCCCACTGAACAGCATTTCAAGCTGCTATTATTTTAACAATCCTGACAACTCCCTGATTAATCCTCATCCATGTGTGTCAGATATTATTTGCACTTAACTGGTCAAAGCTCAGTCTATTACTCTCTGAGCCTGTTTCTTCATGCAGAGGCTGAGTGAAGCTGTCACACGTGTCACTCTGTCAGGCGAGGATGCATAACCCCTTCCCACTTGTTAATTTGTTTACTGACACGTCTCGTGTAAAGTGCCTCTCTAAAGATGGTGGTGGCACTTCTAATAGCTGGTGCAAACATCAGTGCTTGTTCTTGGAGGATAAATAAGCGTGCTGTAGGTATGGCACATAGTGCAGTGGCAGGTGCTTCCCATTCACACTGCCCTGATGCTCTGCTGGTGGCTCAGTCTGCTGTGGCTGCACTGCTGGGCACCAGTGGTCATCACGTGTGGGCACAGTCTTGAGCAGAGCAGGAGACTTGGCTCAAATACTTCCAGGAGTGTTTGTCCTGCTGTTCCTGGTTTCGGATCTGCTGTCATGTAGCAGTTGCTGCTGTGAGCAAAGTAAGTTTCATCTGGCATATCTTGCAACTGCATCTTCTGAAACAATCTTTACAGTTTTGGGTTTAGAAGTGACTTTGAATTCACTGGCTGAGTTCTGTCAGTTAAGAGTAGGTGTCTCATGCATTTGTCCTCTTTCATTACATACTGAATTTTACCTGGACTGACCTTAATTTTCTGCCTGCGCCTTTGCTGTCTCTGGCTTCAGTCTCTGCCTGAACTGATGCTCTTATGCTGTCATTAGCTATTACGTGCTGGCAACACCTTCAGGTTTTTTTGTGCTCATTAGCCAAAATACTTTGTCAGCCTATTTAATTTAATTCCCAAATATAAGTAGAATGCAAAAGCATTTTTTTCTTCTTCTTCTTCTCCCCCGCTCCCTCAAAGTGTGTGCCTCAGACAGTGGATTTTCTGATCTGATTTGTCAGAATCTGTATGGATGACTAAGTGTCTTTTTAGCAATATGGCTGTACTGAATGTCTACTATGGGAACTGAGGAATGCTTGTCTCTCTGTAGCCTTGCTAAGGCATCTGAAGTAGAGGTGGATCCTGTTCTTGCTGTATCTCTCTTAAATCTGGCCAAGCTCATGCAGAGTGGGCTCCAGCTGTGAGTCCCTCCTTTTACCAGCACTGTTATGACAAAGAACCTATTTCTTCACCCACATGTAATGGTTGTCACTCAACAGTTGATGTATTAATTGGGCTTGTTTAAAAACTCTTGTACTTCATCACATTTCTGGGTATTGTGCAATCAGCTCTTTTCTGGTGTTGTGTCTCTGTTTCTGATAAGATTATAGTGCATGCTGACTGTAACTTTATCTATTCACTTGATGTTAAAATAGAAGTGGAGAATTGAGGAGTGGCCTTGTTCTTGAAGTGAAAGATTTCACTACCAACTGTTCTCTGATCTCCATATATTACAAAACTAAAATTCAGGTGGTTTTTAAAGTACCTTTTTCAAATGCAGGGTAGTAGATGAACTTTAGCTGCAGTACTAAAGTTGAAATGTTGCTTTCACACAGAACAAAGTACAGCTGAACTCCAGTCTTCCACTGAACTAGCAGGGTTCCTTCCCCAGTATAGCTCAGAAATGAGACCTAATACACACAAGGAACCTGACTGATAACTTGCATTGCCTTGGTGCAACATGTCTGCAGTTTCGGTATTTTCATGCAAAGATTTTTTGCTCTTCATCTATGAGGTCTTATACATAAAACCAGCTTGATCACATCTGACTTCAGCAAACCAGTTGCAAGTCTTGAATGACTAATTTTTGGTTATTTGCATGGGAGAAGAGGCATTTAACTTTCTGCTTTTTTGCTGGTACATCAAGTACTGATCATATTTTTTGTGGCTTTGTGCAATTGCAGTGTTCTTTCAATTTGTGTGACCTGTTGTTCCATGTTTACTTTCACTGGTCCAGTTCTTCTTTTCCTTACCTTGAAAATACTTTTGTGCAGGCTGGTTAATACAAGAAGTCTGAGTTCACTGAGGCTCTGCAATTACACATTGCTTTTTGGCCTTAAAGCAGGGATTTTCAATACCTCTAATTTTTGTCTAATTAGCTATTGCTGAGACTGCTGGGACTTCCTCACAGGACCTGGTGTTTTTTCTGTCAGTCTGCAGCTAGAAACATTTTTTTTTTTCCTACGTTTGAAGCTACTTTGGTCGCCATCCATTTTGATCCTCCTTGCTAGTTTCATTCACTGTCTTCTGTTGCAAGTCGTAAAGAAACCCTCACTTCTGGCCAGTTCAAGAGGTTGTCAGAAGTAATGGAGGTATTTTTTGGCATCTCTCAGCTTGCTTTACACACGCACACACAAATAAGTGAATCATCCCAATGGAGTCTCTGTTTGATGTAGCTGAAATAGAAGAAAGTGTGTGGAATGAGAGATGATTGGCAGGCAAATATCAGGACAAAGCAGATTTAAAAAGAAGTGTTTAAGCTTGTGGAGAAATGTTGATTGTAAAATCTAGTTTTAGACACAAAGGCCAATATGAAGAAAACTGGCAAAAATCCTGCAGCAGGAAGCTGAATATGTCTTCATGCAGCCTGTGCATTTGTAAATTCACAACAATAGCAGCTGCTGCACCAGATAGTCTCTCTGGCTCTCTCCCTGTCCTTTCCTGTGAGAAGATAAGAGAAAGAAAATGGGAATTGCATTACGTTTCCTGTTCCTGTTAATTTCAGATCTGGAAAGGGCTTCTGCTTTACTCTGGTAATTGCATTATATACTGCAGAAGACCAATATATTTTCATGATTAATAATCTGTTTTGGCAAATTATGTATTTCTGAAAAGTACACGGAGGACACTGCATTTTAATCTTGGAATAATCATGGTTTGCTCATTTATAAATGTGCTTCTCTGCTCTCACATAGAATGTGCATAAATCACATTTCAAACATGAGATAATCATCAGCAGTCAGTAAAAAAGATATTTCCATGGCAACAGTTGCTAAATTGAACAGTGCTTTGCTACCTCCTCCCTGGTTTTGTCCAGAAGCCTCTCTGACTTCAGCTCAGATAGCATCTACCTTACCAATGAGTAACCAGACAATCATACCTGTTAAAAAAACAATAAACTTTCCACTGCCTGTGTAAAGAATTATTAGAGCACTAACCAGCAATAATTCATTACTGCTGACAGTACTGGGCATCACCCTTTTACATCTGCACTTCTGTAACTCTCCATAGGCCCTGTCAACTTATTATGGCATTTCCCCGTGCCTGGTTGAGTTGCGGTAATCATATTTTGAGAGGTCTGGAAAAATCATCTGGCCTGGATGAAAATCTGACCAGTATTCCTGGCTTCTGCTTCAAAGAAAAGAAGAAAATGTGGAAGTGATGGCACTTCCCATGGCTTTATGGTCTTTCTTCCTTTTCTTTATATTCATCCAGGAAAATTGCTGTTTTAAGGAATGAGCTGAAGTTGTTCAGCAGACATTTGGAGGTTGTTGCTCCTACATGTGCAGGTAACGTCAGAGTGAGCATGAGGATGACAGGATGATGGACCCTGGGCTGATGTGAGGGTTACTCCTTTCATACCATACTTGATGGAAATTTTAAGAGCGACTGAGGGAGGTCAAGAGGGACCTTTATAGCAGCTCACCTGTGATGGAATGTTAGAAAATCAGGATTTGTTTCCATGAGCAGTCAACAGCATCTTTCTGCTGTGCTGTTCTCCAGGGTTATTTCCTGTTAGGCAGTTTCTGATCATAGGAAATAGTTCACTTTTAAATCTACCTTATCATTAGCGTGAAATATTTTAAATTTCAAATCAAAGGTTTCTAAAGAAAAGAATTGATGCTTTTTCTTTCCATTTTATTCTTTGGGTATAAGCTGCAGGGACATAATTTGACTGTGTCTGTATTGAAAGAGGAAAATCTCTTTGCTAGTATCTAAAATGTTTTCTTTACAATGCCTTTCCTGAGTCTCAACCTTCTCAGCATCCCTTTTTTTTTGTTTTGTTTTGTAAGGCATAAATTCACGTAGCCTTGTTCCATCAGCACTGTGTTCTGTTTCTCCTCTTTTGTGTGACCTGGTTTATCTTGTGCCTTGTCTTTATCTTGGCCTGTTCTTCCTTCATCCTAAACTGGAAACTTGAGGACTGAAGAGAGAATGGCAGAGGTGGACCACGCTTATTCCTGCAGCGTTAGGAATCTGGTGGGAAGCTGAAATCTGCACTCTTCTGTTCTCTGTCTCCTAGATCTGTCTTAGGCAAAGGAGGAGAATATAGACACTAAGGCGTTCAGAAACATCTTGCTTTCCTTTTGGGGCAGTTTGAGATGTAGAAATGGACTCTCTAATGGGAGGCAGCTGAGGAATAGATCAGTTGCTATGGGACTTGGAAGGATGACAACTGTCACACGGGTTTTAAACTCCTGTGTGTCCAAAATAGGACTGTTATCAGGTTGTTTGGTGCATGGTAATTTCTGAAATGAATGCAGAATGTTAGCAGATCTTAAATGATTTTGCATCTGCATTTTTTTTTTCTTTTATCTGAAATGTAAAGCTAGGTTTAGTCACTGTTGCTCTTTATTAAGAAAATTGAATGAAAGATCTCAGCTGCTTTTCACTGTCCCTGCCTCTCCAAACTAGCTAATTTTACATCTCCATCTGACTCTGTATGTGATCAATTGTGCTTCATCTGCTGTATATAAAGAGAGTTTAATGAAGTTTATCCTGGCAGGATGAAAAGTTGTTAATGTGGCCATTCTGAGTTCAGGGGGTTGTGTGATTGTATTCTTATAAGTTTCCTCACAAATCTGAGACAGAACAGCTGTGTAAAATCACAGTTTCCCAAGGAGCACCATTTTCTTCTACACTGAGAGAGCTTGTCCATGTTTTCTAGCAGTTGGCTGTTCCACTGGATTAAATTTTAAGAGGCTGTTTTTCATTATGGAACTTGGAGGATCAGGGACACTAATGATACCTTAATCAGTGTCATAATTAAACACAAACAGCCTGGTCTTGGGTTTCTGAAAATAGTTGTGTGGAGCTATTTCAGGTTTACATGCACTAATTGACTTTGGGATGACTTGACCATTTGCTGTTTTTACCAATGTATGAAAACTTACTTTTTTGTGTTCTTTTGGTTTTATTTGCCTGCTGAGGTTGTACCTCAAATTGTGTGTGGAGTTCATAGACGTACTCAACAATAGTAGGAATTTCAGGTAAAGTTATTATGTAATTTAGAGTCCCAAATCCCTGTTTCCAGGGTAACTGAGCATAGGACACATCTCCAGGAAATCAGACAGACTAGAAAAAGGGTGGGCAGTATGGCTAGAAAAAGCCAAAAAGGGAAATTGTAAAAGGTGTAATTAAAAAAAAACAAGAAAAGAAAAAAAAAGTGCGGAGGAAAAAAATGTACTTGAAAGAAGGAATGCATTGAATTGTGAGGCAGTTAGCAAGTTCAGGAATGAAATTAAGAAGGATTGAAATTGATGAAGAAAGATACCATCCCCTGTCTGAATTTTGTGCTTCCCCACAAAGCCTTCTTCTCCAGGCATTTCAGATGGATGGTCCCCTTTGTCTCCTCTGTCTTCCTGTGGCATCTTCAGTCAGCCTCTGTTTGTCTTCCATGCACCAGTTCCTCACTCTGGTGGTTTACAGTCCCTCCAGAGGAAAGGCAGCTGTTGCCAGCAATTGAAGAGGATCTGTGATTGCTTTGTGTGAGCTATAGGGCTGGTAATTTCATGGGTTTCCTCCTTGTACCTCTCAAGAATTAAACTCTTGTTGTTTGGGGAAGAAGTGAGCTGCTGCTGGCTGCTGCTGTAACTCCCAAGGCAGGCACCACTTGCTGTTGGAGAAACATACCTTTATGAGACCAGTCCACAGCAATGATTTTATCTTTGGATTTTGTAAATGTAAACAAGCAAAAACCGGGCAGTCTGAAATTCCTGCTTTCTGTCTCTTTTGTTCTTTGCACTTTTTCACCCCCTTTTTGGCATCTGTCAAGAGACCTGCTGCTTGGAGGCAGTGACTGACAGCACAGGTGACAGAAATGTGTTCTGCCTGTCCCTCTGAAAGTGTGTGTTTGTTGCACAGAACTCATTCATATTCTTGTCATGGGGGTATCGTTCAAATGTTGTGAAACGCCGCTGAGTGAGGCCTGACCTCCTGGCCTGATGCTGATTATTATGCTCAATACAGTGCATCCAAGCACTGTTTGTCTCTGCAAGGTTTAATAATGAGCAGAAGATGAACTAGTTAGCCATACCACCTGGGTTTTATGTATCTACACCTGCTGTCATGTGTGTTTGTTTGTTTCCTGACTCCAGAGACAGAAGTCAATGAAACCAAACGTGGAAGTAATGGGAAAAAATTGTTATTGTGTGTGGTGTATTTGTTTCTGAATTCAGTGTCTTGAGACCAAATAAAAATGAAATAAGAATATCCTTAAATTATTATAAAAGGTAACCAAGACCAAAAGATCTGAATAATTTTTAATTTAGCCTCTGGATATAAATTAGTTATATTTTCATCATGAGAAAGTCGGACCTTCATGCCAGGTTCTTCTGTAAAATTTTTGCAAGACTTTGTGCTCTTTTTCTTGGCAGGGTGGGTGATGATTCAGTAAAGGCAGTTGATAGATGGAGTGCTAGGGTGATAAATAATGCAAGCTCTGTTGGTTTTTAGCAGAGACTGCTGTTTACTGCCTGTATTACTGCTGTTGTTAATGGCATTGGTAAGGTGGTGGCTTCCAGACTGTGTCCCCTTATAAAGTCTGCAGAGAGATGCTGGTTTGGGTCATTAAAGAGAGGAGACAGCAGCTTACACCACTTCTTGTACATCTGTACCAAGGGCATGGAGGCCTTCCATGACTTCCTAAGCATTACCTGTACTTGGAAGTATGAAATACAACTTGCGAGTACTTCAAACTGTTATGTTTGTGTTGGATATTTAGCCATGTATTAATAGTTTGATCAATGAATTCTAATATTCCTAATAAGTGTAGGAAAGGTGCAAATGTTAAAGACTAATTCCTTTTGGGTATATGAACGGAGCTGAACCGGGTGACAGTGACAGAGTTACAAGTTGGATACTTGATCACTCTACTAATCATTTCACTCCTCAGCAGCATTTCTACATTTCAGCAGCATGCATACCTACTTTGGACTTCATTGCACTGTTCTGAGAACAAAATAGACACAGCCCATACTAATAACTTTTTGCAAAGGGTAATGCATGAGAGAACTGGAATTCTCAGAGAGTTCAGAGTATGTTGGGCTGTGTGTTCTGTTGTGGTTTGATGATAAATTTGCATCTCAGAAACCCATATTAGCAAGCATAGGGAAACATTTAGCTCAGCCAAATGAACTTTTTGTTTGTTTGCTGAGCAGCACAACCTTGACGCAATAAAAGGTCCTGAGGCTCTCCACGTGTCCTGAAGGAATACTCCTATTTTCTGGGTGAAAAAAACTTTGGTGATGTTTCAACACATGATGTTAATTGCGTATGGAAAATATCTGGGATGTGAAGCAGAACTGGCCTTCCACTTCTGCTTGAAATAATTTTGGCATGTCAAATGGCCTGCTGAACTGAAACTCAATCACAGACTGCTCAGTCCCTTGTCACAGATGAGAACCATCATTAATCAGCAGTTTAGAGAGTTCAGGATCTAAGCTGAAGCAAATAACCCCACTTATGTCGAATATAAGTGGTTATTGACAGGGGAAGATTTGCCAATACTATTAAAATGATCAGCAACTGTTGCACTGTCAGCAGTGGAAAATGTTCTGAGTTAATTTCAAATTGATATCTCGGAGCTTTCATCTGAACACCTGCTGTTCAGGATTGGAATATGAAACATCAACTGTGATTATTCCCCCTTATAACCCCCAATCCAAAAGGCACCCAAAACTGAGCAGGTGTTACACCTTAAATTAAAATTATATCTAACATCAGTTCAAAAGCTGTAACAACAGGGACGTGACTAGATTGCCTACAGAGCTCCCAGGGTTCACTCTTTGTAACAAAGCAAAACTACATTCTGCTGAGGGATCAGTGAGTAAATTTCTTGTGGAACACAGTCTGTGAGAAATGAGACTGCTGGCCATTTTTGGGTAAAGATGAGCAGTGTTGCTGTTTGCTGGGAGGGATAGGAGAAGAGGCAAGAAATGTGGCTTTGGCTGCCAAGTTAAGAGGCTTCCATGTTCAAAGAACCACATATGTTCAATGAGTCTGAGTAGATAAATTTATGTGGTGTACATATAGCTGGTGTATGTGCTAGATGTGCAGTACAGTGTAGGCTTTAGAAGTAATCTTGATTTAGGAAATGTAAATAACATTAATATGGACCTATGGTCCATGTGGTGGTCTCTTTTACACTGTTGTATATCTGGTCTTATTTAGTGTGATAAAAGCTAAGGGTTTATCGAGTTGTTCTGGGAGGAAAAGAAATAGGAATTAGCTCTCAATCTTTCTGGGGTTTTTATAGTCCAATTGTGGCTTTCATCAGCTTCAGCTCACTGGGTAATTTGTGTTTTGGATGAGGAAAAAAGTGAAAGGAGAAGAAAGAGTATCTTTATTTTCTACTTTAATACACAATGGTTAAAGTCCTTTTTTAAAAAAATCAAATATTTTTTGTTTTTCCTATCTTCTTAAAAAACACTATTTGCATGCAGGCATTTAGGAAGCCTCAGAGCAACTTAATGAGACAAAAAGCTATCTTTATTTTTGAAGCAGATGCAGAGATTAAAGTTAGATTCTGAAGGCTTCCACTGCTTTGGAGTATTTCTCAATGTTGAGTTCTTGATGAAAGAATACTTTGGAGCTGATTGTGCTCAGACTCCTATGGAAAGTTACTGGATTTGTGAGTTTTTTACTAGTTCTAGATTTCTGCTCTTGCACATAGTTCACATAGTCAGAGCTTGAACAGGTTGTTGCTGAAAGGAAATTACTGAGATTAACTGCCCCCTGTGAATTGTAAGTGCCTATCCGTTTTTTTACCTCCAGAATTGCTTTGATAGCAACACAAATGGTTTTGTTGCGTGGAATTTAAGGTGTTGTGAAACCTCTCAGGCCTGGAAGAGTTGAGCAGGTAGGCAGAGGCTGGCACCAGTGTCAGCCCACTCAGTGAGCAGAGAACTCTCCTGTGCCATTTTCTCTGTGTGTTTTCTGTAGTAGGGTATGGCTTATTGGATTTCATTATGGCTGTTTTATCTGACTGTTCCCAATATCCATGTGGATGTCATGATTTATCTTTGGTATTTCCAGCCTCATTTATTGTGGGTAGAATGGCCTTTTTTGAGAAATGAGTATAAAATAATAACTTAAACCAATTATCTGAGTAGTCCCAGATAATTAGAACTTTTACATTGCATGTGCAGGTAAAAGCAGCCTCACAGGGTTTGTTGGATCATTTAATCTCTGAACATGCTGAGCTCTGTTAAGAAAGGTACTAAGGCTGGGTCAATTATATTTCAAGCTGTTTGTCCTACTCCACTTTATAGCCTTCAGTATGTCATCTTTCCAAAATGCATCTGTTTGTAGAATGTCTTTGTCATGGACTGTATTTCACACATAAGAAGTGATTGAAGGTGTAATTGCTTTTTGAATCTCCATTTGCATTTTCCTTAACATGTTAAATCGCTCATATCATAAATGACAGATCTACCTTATCTGACATCTGCATTTTAATATGTTCCTAAGGTGAGAAATAATTTCTAACTCTCCTAATTCTTCTAGTTTCTAACTCTCAGTACCAGATGCAGATGTTAGTTAATGTTTTGGAAATAATGTCTTGCAGGATAATGCCCATAGGAAGATGGAATGGAAAATGTCAGAGGGTCTGTATTAATTTTAATAATTTTGATTTATTCGCTATCAGTGCTTTTTGATTTTTTTAATACAGTGGAATTTGTTGCAAAGCTTACTATGAAAAATGTGGATAAATTTACTGTAGATTTTAATATATCCATTCTGCTGTAAGCTGTGCTTTTATTTAGTTATTCCTGTATTTGCAATGGTTTCTTATTTCTTTATCCAAATTAAGGCTCTGCTCTGCTCACACTATTCTGTCCTGGCAATACAAAGGTATCATATACTAGCTAAATAAAAAAATTTACATCTACTTTTATCATCAATTGCTTTGATTCAAAATTGATTTTCTGTAGTCTGTGAAACCTTAAAAGTGACTTGTTTAGAATTTAAAAATATCAGGAGTGATGGCTTTATATTGAGAACTGAGAACAGGCATTCTGCTGTTGTCAACAGCAGCAAGGAGGAAGACCAAAGGTATTGTAATAAAAACTTTTGGCAGTTGGCCAGTTAAATGTTCTCATGTAGATAGGTCAATTTTATCCTGGATAACAGTCAGATACGCAGCATACTGTTGGAAATTAATATTATTCATATGCTGCTTTTGTTTCCCCCTTGGAACAGCTGATGATATTTTAAAGATAGTCAGAACTGTGGTTGCCGACGGCCCTTCCAAATGAGGTTTTCAATGTTGTACCAACAAAGTACTGCTATCTATTGCACAGAAAACAAACTGAAAAATAATGAAACAAGACCAGCCTGGGATTTTTGTTCCCTGTTTGCTTTTGCAAATGCTTGTGTTGATTCTAGGGCAAGATGTATGCCCTGAAGCTAAAGGTGGAAGAAAGTTTTCACTGGATGTTAAGAAATCACTCCCAAAAGGGAGAGCAATTAGTAAAATAAACCAAGTGATTGTGGAGGCAGCATGACTGCAAGTAAACCATAGCTTTCCAAATAATGATTGGCAAGGTGCCACACAAGGAACAGAGGCTGGACTCTCCTAGCTAGGGTATGCTGTGCCTGTAATTCTACCACACATGACAGTCACTAAACAGCAGGACCTCATTCTGAAAATCACACTGCAGTCTGTCACATCTGGGCGGTACTTCAGGTTATCCACTGAGTCTCCTCTCCTACAATGTGCTTTTTGCTATGACATTTTAGCTGATTATAAATTCAAATCTCCATACAAAGCCAGTAATTTCAGGTCAGGAATGCACTGTTGCTCTATTTTTAGTGTGCTGCTCTCCTTGATCAGTGCACACTAGCAAGTTCCTAAGCATGTAAGAAATACCAAGGAAACGAATGTAATGACTGTTATCTTTGAAGTTAGACATATATTAATTTTCTGGATCAAGACAATGCAGACAAAGAAAAGCATCTTTGGAATAGGGAATACGTTTTCTAATATGGGCATTACATTATCAGCATTAGTAGCATACAACAGGTGGCTTTGATAGTTTCTTATTAGGAAACAAGAAAGGAAGATAGAATTCCTTGTAGTAGAGTAGTAGCAGCATGAATTTTGACTACGGAAACAGAAAGGGCTGGAATTAGTCTTTTTGTAAGTAGAAGGTAAATGTAACTTGTGCTAGAGTCACCAAGTTGTTTGTTGCTACTTAAGTATTCTAGTCTTTCAGAAAACTTATCAAATATATCTCATGGTCTCATTGTTTGTCATATTAAAATTCTCTGGTAATCTCTCCTAAGTATTCCCTTTGAAAAATGGAAAATTTTGCGCTGTGAGAGGTTGAAACCATTTTATTACAAACATTTCCTTGTATGTAAGGTGAGGTAGTTGCCTTAAACTGTTTACATGTTTTATTTTAGTGAGTCCAGAATCTGAGCTTCTGTAAAGATGCCACCAAAAGAGCATTCAAACATTATTAGGAAGCTACAGGTACTGTCTTCAGTGGGGAACCACTTCATCCTGAAACAGTCTGATTTGCCTTCGTAGGACTTGACTGGAGAGGATGTAAGGCTGTCTGATGTTTCTGTGGTTGATAAGTTTGGAAGGAGATCCAAAGAATGTCTCAAAGCTGAGTCACTTGAAATATTTAGTCAAAGGTAGCCATAGGGTAGTAAACAACATAAGTTGTGTCACCAGAATTATGTGGGATGGGACCTGGCTGAGGGGATGATCCTGGAAAGCCAGGATTGCTGTTCTTGCAGAAGATGGAGTACGTAGAAAGGGGAGCATTGAGAAGAGGCACTGTAGAAATGACTTCCATAGTAGCCCTCACTCCATATGTGCTAACCTGGGAGTTACAGTTTTGGGGCTTGTTAAGCTCTATTAAGTTTAACTTTGCTAAGTTAAACTTTAGAATCTGGCGTAATAAATCTCTCCAGCACTTGGGCACAAACGTAATAGGCAGAGGAGTCAATGGGAATGTACTGTGCCCAGAGTCATGCTAATATAAATAGCTGCTTATTTTGCCTTTGCCAAAGTTCATGTCTGAACTTAACACTCGAAATTTCCTTTTGCTCAAGTGTGAGATATAGAAACTTATCTTCTGTGAACTTCAGCCAGTCCTTAAAATGATGATTAGCGTTCAGTAAGATTCCACATTTTGGGACAGCGCAGGTTGCTTTGGGACAAAAATGGTAAAAAAATTGGGCAATAGGAAAGGAAGAACAGTGGTAAAGTGGCAGAGGAATAGAAACAGAGGAGGGTTTTTTGTTTAGGATGGTGAATAAAATGTCTTTGTATGAAGAACTTAATTTTTTTCAGGCTCAAATTTATCATCTTAGGATAACCACTGAAATAGTGAAAAGACTATTTTGAAAGGCTGTTCTGCAAATAATTAGTATCCTTTGCTTCAAATCTTTTAATAACATGAAAAGCAGACAATTTCTGTTCCTATTTCTGTTAACAAAGAAGAATTTAGTTTTTGATACATTGAAAATAGTCTTGAATTTTAATAATAGGGAAAACCATTTCCATAGCAGTATTGTGACTTCCTGTCATTCGAGTATAAAGGATTGTTTCTGGAATTCAATTAAAGAGAAAGAACCAGCAACTCCTGTAAATTCATTACAATAAAGATGGAATCATTAAGAACATGATGGGATATCTTTGTCTGGGACTAGGAGAAAGGCTGACAAGATTTCAATTTTTCTATGTAAGTAGAAATGTCATTAAGAAAGGACATCTGCCTACTTTTCTAATGGACTTAAGAGCATCTAGGAAGAGTGCCAGGGAGGAGGAACTATTGCACGAACAGGTTCAGCTACAGTAATGCAACTCTGTAGTAAAGTCAGACCAATTAATTCTTTAAAGCATCCGCCAAGGCCCATCAAAGGTTACAAGACAGGCAATAGTCTGAGAAATGGAAAATATACTGCCACCTTTTTAATACTTTAAACTGAAACGATGTATGAACATTTGAATGAAAAGAAAGAAGAAAAATAAAACCAAAATAACTTATTTGAAGGAGGACCCTGTATTTGTGCATTTCTCATTTATTCTGCATTTTAGACATTTGAACGTGTTTTTTTATGTATGCACCTATTGGGGTGATGAGAAACAGTTTCACATGTAATGTGCTGCAAATACTATCCTTCTCCTTCTATTCCCGTTCCCTTCTTGTTGTGGCTTTCACATATGCTTTTTCCCAATGGATCAGACTGCTTTACTACTATGAAAACCTTTCTGTTGTATTCCAATAACTTTTTATAGTTTGCTGTTTTCTGCCCAATAAGTGTGCTACAGTTGTATATCTGACTCCCTGGTATGGAACACTGATAAGGTCAGTCTAGGACTTTGTAGACCAGAGCGATGGGCAAAAATAGCAAAATATATGTTTGTGTTACATCTCTGGTCTGGTTTCTGGTACAAGAGTATCTGCAGTTCACAGTCAGTTCCCTAAACCATGGTTTATTAAATGCTTTAAATGATGGGTAATAACCATCTCCAAGGAGTAGAGAGCTGAGAAATCCAAGTTTAAGAATATGTTTCTGTCCCAAGGCTCAAAGTGGTAATTTGTTCTGTGTCAAAGCTCATCTGTGAGGGGTTACTGAATGATGACCACTTTGGTTGGTTTGATGTGCATTTAGACTATCCGAGCTGCTGTTTTTGAAGGTCGCATTTGTTACGGGGCCCTCAGGCCACTTCCAGAATTAACTAACAGATTATGACACCTAGGAGAGTTCATTTCATTTAAAACAGTGTAACACGCTAGAAGTTGCCCAGCCCTCTTATGAAACTGGTGAATTTGTACTTTACACAAGGTCTTTGGCATTTTGTTTAGCAAAGGATTTGTCCCCATTTACTATCCTCACTTCCAATAAATTACTAACATGGTACAAGGGGTGTTATAGGCATGGATATTAACATTTCTTCCTTCCTGATGTTTTTTCATACCGAATGGTCTTTTTTTTCTCCTTAGGGAACCAAAACATTGATCTTATGAAAGCAGTGTGGGGTCATACTTTGTTTTGGTATGCCAATAAACCCCATTGGTTTTCTAGCAGGTATGAGATGTAGAGAAGGGCAGTTGAGTTGCTCTTTTTAGTTTTCTCCTAATTAGATTGTTTTTGAATAGCTTCATGTAATATTGTAAAAGAGTGGGAGAACAAGTCAGCCAGCCTTGAACTGTCCTAAAGTTCCTAAACACTGGGGAGAAGGCCAAGAAAAAAGCTTGTTTGTACCAGATGTATTATTTCCCTAAACAAGAAGAGGTAGAGAAGTGCTGTTTTAAGTTTTTATCAGTTAAAGGCACTGAAAAAAAGTCTCATGTTCTAGAAAGAAAGTTTTAAGTTTATGAAGTCACTTTGACAATCAGCTGCTTAGCATTGAGGTTCTGCTGCAGTGCTGTATTTGCAGAATACTGGTGGCATTATCTGTGCTGCACAAGACACAAATATAAAGGGAATTTCTGCTCCAGTGAACTCCCATTCCAGAAAGCAGACACAAAGGAGGGCTCAACTTGCTGCGCATCCAAGAGAAAGGAGGTGATTGTAGATATAATTCCACGTCATTATATAATTTCTGGAAGGCTTTCCTTTCTGCTTTTAGTTTTTCGTGATTTGGGTTGGCAGCTGCAATTTACAAATTTACTTGGCAATGTCTGGGAGCTTTTCAAAGTGGTTTCGATAACCTCTGGCAGGGAGCAGAAGACAATTCACTTTTTTTGGAACAAGTTTATAGTTTCTTACTTTTGTTCTTTTCTTACTTCTAATAGTCACATTGAAGTGTGGCTTTCCTTGCCTGGTGACTCAGATTTTTTTACTCTAGTATCTGTCCTTCAAGCTGTTGAAGACATCTTTCAATTCAGTGCCCAGATTGTTGGAAAGTTGAAGGATAGAAAGTTCACTGAAAGAAGCCCAGTTCCGTTTTTTCTGCTTGTACAGAACTGTGCTTTCACTGCTTTTGACAAATTATAGGATTGTGACAACTGCAGGCTTGTGACTACTGTTTGCTCTAGGGTTTGTGGTAGAAACATTGGGAGATAAATATAGGCTTGAAGGACAAAGATGTGCAACACCCAGCATGAAATGGACATTGGTTATCTGTCCAGATTGCTGGTAAAAAAATAATGCAGCTTCATAAAAATGAGCTGTAGGGGGAAGAGCCCGTGATACGGGTGTACCAAGTTTCTCTGGAGAGGGATGGATAGGAAGGGTCAGGACGGACAACTTTTTCTCTAAGGTTTTTATTGTGTATGAAATTATAAAAACAGACGCTGTAAGTTAGAATCTGCATTTTACCAATGGCATTGTTGAAGTGAGTTATTATTCAAAACCTTGATTGTTTTATGTCTCACTCGTGAAGGACTTGGGATCTTAATGGGGTGCATTGATAGGCAAAAAACTGGTGAAACTCAGTGAGCACACTGGTGCTTGTTGAGTGTGATTATTGCTGGAAGTTTCTAATCATAGAGGAGCAGAGATAGTATCTAAAGAGAAAGCCCACGTGGGAACAGTAGGGGGTTACTTTAATTTGAATGAATATTCCTCAGTCTCCTGTGCTGCAGCAAACTGAAATTATCAGAAATTAGGTGCTCTGAAAAGAGCTAACAGGCTAGAAAAAGCTGCAGCCAACAAGGAGACAGAAAGGGATCTTTAGCAGAATTAAGAAAACCTTTTTTACAGAAAGAGGATTATAGCATCATCCACATATACCTAAAATACCAAAGCACACAGTAGTTAGAGAAAAGGATAGTATTTTTTCTCCCAAAGATTATAGAGTCATTTTTCAGGAAGTTTTCTGGTGTACATAAATTTGTTGAAGCATCAGCATGCCCAAAATAGGTAATTTTAACAGTTTCACACTGTGTGGCTCCAAAAGTTCCTTTATAGTTCATAGAAACACACAAGAGGGTGGAAAACTGCTTAAAATAAAAAATGCTGTATCACTTGGTTTAATAGAAACACACACACAAAAGTATGTTAAAAGAAGCATGATAAGAAACATTGTAAGAAAAGAAATGCAGAATTTTGAAATTGGGCATGCAGGCAACACAAGGATCTTATTTCTTGAAAATGGGCCTGTACCATGAAGAAGACAAATATTTTCTCAGGGTTTGGTAAGTAGTCAGGTTTGGGAGGTGGGATACAGGGAGCTCTAAAGCATTCTTTTGTTTGCTTTCTTTAATTTTAGAAGAGTGATTTTCTTCACTGGTAGTAGACTTTGAAGAGACGTTCTCTTGGGAAAAAAAACCCACAAAATTATTTACCCTTTCTGTTGTCTTACCTCTTCTGTTCTACTTCAGCTATTGTCATTGTCTGCTTCATGTTTGTTCTTTACTGTTGTACAACTCGGTGCCATTTTGGATAACAGCTCTGTGGGGCACAGATCCTGTCTTTTTGGTTGTGGTGGCTCTAGAAAGAACTGCTGGTGTTGCTTTTGCCACTGGTGGCAGTGAGGTTGGAGCATCAACAGCTGGTGCTCACAGTTTTTCCACCACAGGTTATCTGCTGTGTGCATTACAATTAGGTGACTCCCATGGTTATGACTGGTACTTCACTCATTGTCTTAGACTTTTGCAAAAGAATATATTTATTTGCCCAAAAAGTGTTCTGTTCTGAGCAAGTCAGTGCTGTAGTGGTCTTCTCCTCGTAATCCAGGCTGGCAACTGTGCCAAACTTCTTGGCAGCACTTCAGAAAGATAGCATTTATATTTAAGGAAGGTGATGCATTGTGAAAGCTGTCATGTTGTGTTGTGCTGATGAAGGAGCCAACTGGAATTACAGAGACAGAACTCTTTTCAATCATTGTAACCTGTGATTTCTGAACTGAAAATGAAAAGCTTTTTTTTGTTTTTAAAAAGCTAGAGGAAATGCATCTTTAGGTATGTTGAGGCAAAAGATGCTGCAAATACTAGAAACACTGCCCATTGAATGTTTCATACATAGGGATTTTTGTCTAAATATGTCAACTGTAAAAACACTTATGAGTTAATTTTTGTCCAGGAACATAAACCCATGGAAAGAGATGTAAAAATAACTGACTATGGTGCATGGTTTCTAGGTCAACCAGTTATATTTTTGACTGACCTGCCTTTTTTTACTCAATGCAATCCAAAATAAAATTCTTGGTTGAAGAAAACAATCTGATTTTAGCCTTATAGTTGGCAGTCTCATCCTTCAGGCCTTCATTTCTTCTGATCTTGGTTACGTTGGTACATATGGAGAGGCCCTATCCAAGTGGCACAGTAGAATGTTGTGGAATGGCCTTCAGAAATTTTTGGGAGGTCATGGGGGATAGGTAGGTAACCAACACTCATTTCATGGTGTCTTGCCTGCCTGCAAGTCATGTGTGGATGAGATTTGGATGGGGAAATGGGATCAGGTGCACGATGGGTCCCGTCATGTTGGAGACACCAGAAGAGGCTGCTGGGAGAAGCTGTGGCTGCCCCATCCCTGGAAGCACTCGATGGATGGGGCTCTGAACAGCCTGGGCTGGTGAAAGGTGTCCCTGCCCAGGGCTGAGGGGTTAGAACAAGAATAAGGTCCCTTCCAGCCCAAACCATACGGTGATTCTGTGATTGTGACTTGTGAGTTCTCAGGCAGTTCAGGTAGAGGGACCCTCAAACAAAGAGCAACTACATGGAAATACAACTTTGCTCTGTAGTGCTTTGCTTTTGATTATGCCCCAAACCTAACTCATTGTTCTAAGTAGTAAGAATGTGATAATTAAGTCTTTTTTTAGCATGTACAAGGTCAGAGCACATCTACAAAAGCAGCTTCTATGTCAGTCTCCATGTGTTACCACAGATCACAGACTGGTAAAGGAAACTACATCAAGGAGAGATGAGAATCAGATAGTGAAATGAACTCAGAGGAGACCAGAATTATGACCCAAGCTAAAGGAAATGTGAGCCAGTAAATTCACTTTGATACTTCAGCTTTTGGGTATCCTGCTGCTTTTCTTATGCAAATTAACTTTTCAAAGGGTGGAAGAAGAGACAGATATTCAGGAAGCACTGTTATTCATTCACATTTCTCCACTTATGCTTCATGCAGACACTGGCAGCAAGAGGCTAGCCTAGTATTTCGCCATGTCCCACTACACTATTAGATTCTCAAATCATTAAAAAAAACTTAAAATTCCTTTGAGACTGCAAAAGTGGCTTGGAAATGCAACTTTGAAAATCATCAATGGCAGATGTTTTTCTCTGACTTGTGTGCAGTTCGTTTGTGGTGGTGATTTAGGGCTTTTTTGAGGATCAGTGACGTGGAATTGGGCTTTGCTTCACATGTCCAGCAGTGAACACCTGCTTTGGTGAACCTAACTTAGTGCCTTGGTTTGGGGACATCCAAGGCAACTGGATATGCTGATGTTTCTTATAATCTCATGGCTGCTATGCAGGGTCTGCTTTCAGTAATTGTTTTAAACTGTTTTATTTTGCATTTTAAACTCTAGAACCCTGGTGAAAGAAGAACTAAATAAAGCATAATAATCTAAATCTATGACACAGTTAAAGGTATATATAAACATAAACAAAGGTATATATAAATATAATAAATAAGAATATACTACATATTTCATTATATCTATTGACTACAATAACTCACTACCAGACAAAATGTCAACTGCTGTAATTTTTTTGAGATTGCAAATATGTTGTATAATCAGAAAAGAAGTGACTGAACTGGCACAAAATATTACTCCTAAGATTGAAATGTCTATATCAATCATGGAAAGCTTCTCTGTTATGAGAGAAAGAAATCATGTGGTTTTTATAAATAATGTAATCCAAAGACAAGATGCCACTGATATTCAGGAAATGGGGGTCAACAAATGCTGTCAGTATCTATACATGAAGATCTATCTTATTCTGAGCCACGGCTAGCTTATTTTTTCTGAGTGTGAATGCCTTTTGGGAGATATTATATGTCTTCTCCAGGCTGAGACTGTGGATATTAATTTCCTGACTTTTATTTTGTACCATCTGGCTCTTTGTTTGAAAACTTAGTTTCGTGACAACACATTTTTTGTACTTTCTTTACTAAACATGCTAAACTGTAGCCTCTATGTAAACATGATGTGATTGTAGGGTTTTTTCCTTTTGGAGTTGGGAGCAGCCTTGTACTTCTACTGATTTTCTTTGTGTTTAGTTACACTCTTTTCATTCTTATAGACTCAGTTGTCATGCAGGTCTCGCTTACAGTGGTTTTTTTTTTCTGATGGAAAATAAATGTTGCCTTACAGGTACATTTGCATCCATACAGATTCTGTCCAGTACCTTGGTTCTGCATATATTTTATCTCATTAGGTAATGTTTAAGGTTGTAATGTTGCAACATTACTGTCCATTTCTGTTGACTAGACAAGCTTGTTTGGTGTTGATAAGAGTAAAATATTAAAAAATGATCTGCCTTTTTCCCCTGTTTTCTTCCATGCCTAGTCATTGCAGATACCATCTCATTTTCAAAATTTGTAGATACATTGATTTTGTTGATCTTACTTTGCCTATTTTAATTTATTTTTTCTTTTACTATTTTTTAATATTTAATATTCTTAATATTTGTCTTCTCCCTTTTTTTTTCTTTTTTATAGAATTGCCGGTTATGTAAACTATTTATTCATACATGAAGTGCGGGGAACACCAGATTATTGTTAAGTATCTACAAACTTTAGGTAGACTGTGTGATGTACTGAGCTGACTATTTCCTTTATTCAGTTTTTGTTGATTGTATGTTTACACTGTAGTCAGTGCAGGTTTATGGTGCATGTGCAACTGGTCTGAAATCAGCTGATTTGAGTGCTGGGAAGAGTGGAGTCCCAGCAGTGTGGAACTGGCTGTGAACTGCAGTAAAAATAGGTTGGTGCCCAGCTGGTGCTGCTCCCTCTGCATGCTACCATGGCTATTTTAGGAGCTGAACTTGTGATGATCCTTGTGGGTCACTTCCACGTCAGGATAGTCTGTGATTCCATGATTTATTAGCACTGCTCAGGATGGCTTTTTTCAAAGCTGAACCTGCAGCACTCTGAAATTACTCATAATTTAATGTGGGAATGCTAAACCTATTGTGGAAGTAAAGCTTGCTTTCAATATTGTGACAGATAGTGTGGGACCTGACTTTAGACATGGGATTCATAACAAAAGCTTGCCTTCCTCTGAGACCTGAAGGCATTTGGATTTTGTGTCCAGGTCCAGTACAAAACAGAGAAAAGAGCCAAGACATCAAATACTTTCCTTTACAAAGGGGGTTGGCTCTCATGTCCTTATTAATCTGTCCCTAAACTTCACGATGTCCTCCAGGGTGATCTATGCAATTGTAGGACTGGCAGTTTTCAGACAGAATTTTGATGAAGAGAGTTGGTTTGTTTTGAACTTATTGATGAGCACAAATGCATCAAGAATGTGCATATCTGACAGTACAGAGTGACACAGGACACAGACCCATGCTTGCTCTCTGTCAGAGAGGTTTTTGAATATCTTGCCATTGCATTGCATCATTGCTTCATTGCATTGCAGAGAAGGTAGAAAAGCTGTAGATTCAGTTTTAGCATGAGTGATCTAGAAGTATGTAGAGAGAAGTAGCTGTAAATCCAGGAAAGGTGTTAAAATAACTATCCCTTCAAATTTAAGAAAAACGCAAACTGAATTCTTCCTGTGTACTTCAGTATATTCACAGAGTGCCTTTCTAATACATTTATTAATGAAAGGCCATTGAGCAAATTATAGTAGTTATTCCAGCCTGCCTATAGACATCTTTATACTTGACTTTGCACAGTGGGTAAAGAAATGAGATTTTCATGGCTGTGTTTTTCAACTTACCATCTCCATGTTGCCAAGACTGATGGTCTTCCAGAGCTGGTGGTGCCTCTGAACTTTACTTCAGGAAACAGCTGCATATGAGTCCAATCTCTGAATGCTGTCGTTTTTAACCTTCCCTATCTGCAGCTGGTGATAACTGATGTTGGAGTTTCTTGCAAAGACATTGGTATCTCCTGGCTCTTCATGCTGTGAGCTCCTTGAACATACCTTGTGTGAAAATCAGTGCTGAACAGCACTTCACAGAAGGTCGATGGAATCAAACATGAGATTGCATACACTTGTCACAGTTACATCAATTTGAGTAACTGTACAAAGACACATGCTTGCAAGGACTGCAGCATGTTAATGAGTCTATAGACACCTACTAATCTGAGCTTTTCTTTACATGAATTATGCTTAGAATTTGTGGTGCATTTTGGCAACCTAGGAAATCCCAGATGCTGCACTGCTGGCAAGTAGTGCTGCTGCTTTGTGCCAGTATGGGTTTCAGCAGGGACAAGAAATCAACATGTGGGCATATGGGAGCTGAAATCTTTTCAGTTGAAGGATATGAGAGAACTCTGGGTGCTGTAAGTAGAGCCAACATCTGTCTGTTTGTGAAACTGAATGGCCTGTGGAGTGGCATTTCTGAAAGCATTCCTCTGTTTCATTTACATACATTTTAAATATCTGTAGCCTGAGCTTGCTATTTAGGCAGCGTGCATTAGATATTTGTCTGTGCCTTCCATGAGATAAACATGTGGGAGCATGTGGGAAAAGGTGCAGATGCCAGACTATGAGTTTTGTTGGTAGTCCATGGTCAGTAGTTTTATTCTGCTTGTGAGTAGGAACTGGGCCAGTTGGTGAAGAACTGTCACAGTCGTAGACACTGAGCTAGAGTTGATATGAAATGAGAAACACAGGGCATCAGCATGGTGTTTTTGTGATCTACAGCCACATTCACATTTGCAATTAAAGACTGCTCAGCATCATGTGGCTCTCTTCTCTTGAGCCATCATCTTTCTTGAAGAAGAAAGTATTTTCGCAGTATTTTCCTACACAAAGCTGAATGTAGAGGAATAGTTTGCCTGTTCATAACTCATTTAGTGTGAAGAGAAATGAAGGAATCTCAGTACAGTCAAGATATTTAAGCAGATATTTTCCTCTGAGATAAGACCATCGCTGATTGGGCTGTGAATGTTGTAAGAAAACTGAAGGAGCTGGAGAGAATTGTACCTTATCCTAGGTTGTGCAGTTGTGACTTCTGACACTTACAGGATCCATATGAATATCAGGGGGGATGTTCCTGAAGCGCAAAGACACAGTGGTCCATTCTCAATGTGGTGTGTCATTAGGACTGTGCATACAGCTGCAGGCCAACAAGGAGAAGCTCATTAGTGGAGCAGAGTGAATTTTGGTACTTTGAAAGGAAACATGTTCCTTCCTCAGCAGATAATTGCATCCCTTGCAGGTGTGGGAGTATAGGAAAGCTTAGAAAGCTTTGTCACCCTCACAACTTGACTATGCCATGGCAATGACTTGTCCTGACCTATAGTACTTCAGGCAGCTTGAACACTGAAGCTATTTTAAATTTTTGGATTGTGTATATTTTTTCTGATACTAAGTCCTTTGTACTTAGACCTTGGTTTCCTTCCTTCCCTCTACAGCTGGCAGACAGTACAAAAAAAAAAAATCTTTTTTTCTACCCTCACTTCTAGTGAGGCCTGTCTGTCAGGCCATTATTTTCAAAAGTATATACAGGAATCCAAGGTTTATGCTGTTGCTTTTAAGTTTACTTAAAAACCTCAAACAAACCAACAAAAAAACCCAAAAGTAATAAAATACACATTTTTCAGAAATTAACCTCTCCACCCCAGTTTCCTTTTCTTTTTCTCCTTGGTGAGAAGTGGTTGAATTATTTTTAAAAGAAAGATTTGTCTGTCCAAAACCAGACCACATATTCTCAGCCCAAAACTAAGCTGTGTGATTGCCTCTTAGAAGTCAAACCAAGTACAATCTTTAATGAGCTTTTACAGCTCTATTTTTTACTGCATTCAAATGTTTCACTAGTTTATAAACATGGCCTATTGATGCTGTCAAGAATATCTTCCAAATATTTTGTCCAATCTTTTTTCTTAATAGCTCTTGTATAACCCGCACTACCAGGTGCTTCATAGTTTCTGTAGGTCAGGGCAATTCAGCATTACATCTGACACCCACTTTGCAGTAATTTTATCAGATGTAATGGTTGTGACAAAAAGAATTCTACTGTGAAACTCTGCATAGTGATAGAAGCACCTAACTGCTTCAAGGCTGTGTTTTTTGAAATAGGCTGGTTTAGACAATGCCCTAGAAAGAAAGCAAGAAGAGTCAGTCTCTCTCCTTTTCTCTCTCTCCCTTTTGCCCATCTGCCCCAGCTATAAGCAGCTAAAACTTTTCCAGTCTTCATCTAAAGTAAGTGCCATTCATTATTTCCTCAGTGAGCAGCGATTTGGATTCATCACAAGCAACTTCGTGCAGAGGGTTTATGTTATTGTGCATGTGAGAGATAATAGGTGCAAGGATTGACAGCATGGATTCATACCTATAGTGCAATGAGGAAAATAAATCATAATTAAACAGTGAAACAATAATGAGCCTATTTCCCTCAGTGGTGTTGAAATTTTGCATATATTCATAGTTAAATCTGCGTGGTTGGTCCCGCTGTTTTGTTTTCCACCCACCTGCCTTGGCTGATGAGAAATGTGTTGGCTAGGGAGGGATTCTTTTGTCTGTCTTGCTACTCCAGTTCGAAATATAGCTTCTGTTCCTTTATGCACTGGGATTGTGCACTCAGAGGGATTGGATAATACTCACTGTACAGAGAAAGCTGATAAAGTCTCATTTTGGTGAAAACTCCTGTGTAATCTCAGTAGAAAGGGACAATGTAAAGACAAACTCAACACACCATTGAAACTACTAGAGTGAAAGGCACTCTGCTTTCATGTTCAAATGAAGTGTACATCGGCTGATCTTGGATGGGCGTTTGAGCAACCTGGCTTAATGAAAGATGTAGTGACCCACAGCAGGGGGAATGGACTAGACGATTTTTACACATTCCCTCCAACCTCAACTATACAAGGATTCTGTAATTCATGCTTAAATATTTATCATTCATTCTCATCATCAAGGTTCACATCATTAAGTTCTTGGACATTTGACTGGGGCTAGCACTTGGGAGGACAGCTAGCCAGGCAATGTACAAGTTGTATTCTAGTCAGTTGTTGCAGCATCAAGTGACAAGTTGTCAAGAGAAATTGGGATGCCAGTTCTTATTGAAAATGATTTACATATTTTATGTAGGTCTTTTCTTTGTACTTTTTCAGTGTAATCTCTTGTTACAGAGTGTCTCTGATACACTGGGGTAATTTTCTGGCAAATAAAATCCCCTGCTGTAAGCCAGTGCGCTGCAGTTTCTCCTTCATATGTGCAATTTTTTCTCAGATTAAGCCAAGAAGATTTAAGTAGCACACAACCCCCAACACATGTACTTGTCTTGTATGTATTCGTAAGGGCTGCAGTAAATTTATACACTGATAAGATTTTTAAAAATGTTTGCTGTGCAGTGCTCATGGTTGCAGTGTACCTGAGATATTATCTGTGTTTTGGCTCTGCATTACACCAAGCTGACCCTTAGTTAATGCTGCAGAATTTTATGTCAGTGGTAGCTTCTCTCAGTAGATTAATTGTCCCTCCTGCTGGCATGCCTTTGCTTGGACTCTTAACTCTTGTCTAGTGATCCAGCCTTCATTAGCAGTGACTGACACCAGTCTCCAGTGAACCTGCTTTTCCTCCCACTGCAAGAGCTGTGGTTTCCTTTAAAGACTGATGTTTAGAGGAAAGCATCTTTTCAAGACAAGAAACGATTTGAATTTATGGCTACACATTGGTTAAATAAGATCAGTCTTAGGCCTGCCTTTCATTTGCAAAGCGGGTTTTTGTCTCCATGTACTTGGAAATCATGAGTGGAAGTCAATAGAATTGCTGGGTCATTTTGTTTTTACATGAGAAATCTTTGTATGTTCTTTCTTTCTTTACCTTCTGAAGCTATTGAATATGTTCTTTGTTGCCTTTCTGCAACTATGAGGGAGAGAAACATCTTTTAAATGAAAGATAAAATTCTCAATCTGAAGCTTTGACAAAAGCAACAGATACCATTGGACTTTGTGATAGCATGCTAAGACTTAGCCAGTAGCGGCACTAGTAGACATAGGAGAAGTGAGCAAAGGCTGGTCATGCTGGGCAGTGGATCATGTCCTTTGGAGGACAGTACACACCTGAAGCTGGAAGGGCTACACTGTGTTATGGATTTAAGCAAATAATTAAAACATTTATTTTGCTGAGGATTATTTATAATCACAACAGAACTCTGCTTCCTTGCTGGTTGTGTTGGCCTTCCCATTAGAGCCTTGAAATCTGTCTAGCAAAGACTCGTGATAAATTTTGTGGACTTGTACAGGCCACATACATTTTCTCCTTTTTCCCTTCTCGTCTTCCAACTCAAAGCAGAATTCCTGCACATTCAGTTTCCATCCTGTCAGCAGTGACAGCTGCTTTGTGCCCTGCTGACTCTGTACGTCTCTGAGAAGTTCTGCTTCAGGAGCTGTCTCTTCCGTTCCCAGGCATGGCAGTGCTTCTACTGTGGAGCTGGTGTAGTGTACAAGTAATTTTATTTTTATCTTCATTGAAATGCAGCTGGGACTCGGCATGAATGCACTGAAAGGTCTCGGAAATGGAAGCATCTTTCTGTTACTGGTATAATGTGCCTTTCTGATTGAGAATTGGAGGCATCCATCTTGCTTTTTACACATCCGATTCATTATTGCTGCTGCTGCTGTGAACATCATTTTTACATCTCTTTTAACATATGGACTGATAAACTGCATCCTGCATAACAATAGGATAGAGATTTCTTTTTTACATCATGGCTGAATGTTGTTAGCTGTTGAACAGTACATGCTGGCTAGGCTAGAAAAAGATCTGATGATCTTCTCTAGCCATTAAAGGACTGCAGGTAAGCTCTGTGTGCCAAAAAACCCCAACTTCCCCAAAATCCCAAAGGCTGTACCATGTGCTCAGAGTCTCACCTTCAGATGTCAGTTTGACAGGCAAATGCTGCCTGGTTCTTTATGTTTGAAGACAATTTTACTAAATGAAATAGGCTAAATTTCTAAACTTCACTGAAATGTTAAGATCAGTCCAGAGCTTATGCCCTTTCTGCAACCCAGTAAAATTGTTTAATTGGTAGTACATGGCTGTTAATTTGGGGAAATTACATTCTACTCTAGGACAGATGGATGTGTGTCTCATAGAAGAGTGGGCCATTTTACAACTTACAGGCTGGGTTGTTCGGCAATAATGGGGGAATAGTAACCCTCAAATATGAATTTGCTTCTCTTTTGGTGTATCTTTGAGGTAGGAACTTCTGTTTAAAGCCAACCACCACCATTTTAATTGAGCAGCTTTCGGGCATTATTTGGATTATACAGAGAAAAAGGGGCTACAATTATAATAATACGCACTGTAAAAGAAACAGAGGCAAATGATAAAACTTCATTGGCCTCTTCTGGTAAAGTTGATTAGACTTGTTTCATCAGATTATGGTAATTCAAATGCAAAGGTTGTTTAAGGTGATATTTGAGATGTGTAAAGCAACTGACAAAAGATGATACTAAGCACACAGGCTCTTCATTAACAGATAAAACTCTCAAACTTTCTGGAGGAAAACATCAGGGAATGTTCATAACCCTGATTAACCTTTCTACCAGCAATTAAATTGGTATATAACTTTGCTGTGAATTCTTGCATACCTTTTGTGAGCTTGGCATACTGTTGAGGTCTGTTCTTCTGATGCTACAGATTTTATTCTTTGTAAACAGCAATTCTCCACTGACTAATGTAAATTGCAAGGGCATGTTTCATTGTGAAGAACAAGTTATGAAAATATCTGTCAGAAATAATTACAGTTGATCCTGCTGTCGGGCAGGCATATAGATTGGATAATTTATTGCTGTCTTCCTCAGCAGTGTTTTTTATAGCACTGTTACCAGGAATATCAGAATTTGACTCAAAATAGTCATAAAATCACTTGTAAGGGGGGGAAAAAAAGGAAAGGAATGGTTATTGATCTACTTTTGACTTTGCACAGTGGTTTGTGGCATGGGCTTACTCATGCATGACTGTGTAGAAGACAGTATACTCATAGATACTGTTTTTTGAAGATGCAGAGGCTCTTGGATGTACAAATCCTGTTTTTCACTATCATGTAAAGGTGTCTTAAAGGCCTCAAGCAGCCATTTGCTCCTTTTGAAGTTTGTATCTTAAATTGGATGTGGCACCAAGTACCACAGCAGCTTTGTAGAAACCTAAGGACACCTGGAGGTAAATATGCCCCGTGATGGTCTGAGGTGTGTATTTTGCCAAGTTGTCCGTGAGAGTGACATTTAAGCATCCTTTAGAATGAGTGACTGGAAGAAGCTGCAAGGCTATTGATTGCCCTTGTCCTCCCTCCCCTGTTCTATAGACTGTAGGACCTGCTACAGTTGTTCAGGAGAGCAAGGCAAAAGAGAAAGATGGAAATGTATAGTTGGCAGGTAGGCTGGTAAACAGCTCTTGTAATTTCATGAGTTCGGTAGAAATTGAGGTGTTGGTGTTATTCTTAAAGAGTGGACAGCAATACATCTTTCTAATGTACCCTCTCCTCACAGATATGCAGCTGATAAGGTTTTATTGATTTCCTTCCTTGAATTTCTACTCCTGATTACTTCAACACTCATGTCTTGGGGATTTTAATTTACCTCTCCTCAGAAAGTTTCTTTATTTCTCCAGATCAGGAGGTGTCCTTTTCATGTAAGCCTTCAAGTCTGTGCAGAAAGAAGATCCAGGATCTGAACTCCTTAAACTTTTCTAATGGCACGTTTATGGAATAACGTATTTCTTGTTTATTTGCCTTTTGGAGAGTTCTCTATACCTGAAGGTCCATAGCAACAGAAATGTTGTCTTCCTCTGACAGGTATTGCAGTCTCTGGCCATCACAAGGCATCATAGTGACCTCCAGGCTTTTTTAATCCAACAGACTGTGGCAGTGCATAGAAAGAAAAGCTTGGAAAAGCTGCAGAGGGCTTAAGAAAACCCAGCTACTCTAATGAGAGACAATGGACCACTCGGTGTCTGTGCTGTTTTGGTAAAATGGAGCAAAAGTCCCAAAATGAGCTAACTGTCCCAATGCAGACCAGCTCAGGTTTCCTTAACCCTGCCTGTCTTTAACTCCTTTGACAGCTGTCTTCCACTGGGACAGAGGTGAAACTTCGACAGACCGCATTTGTTGAGCAGTGGTCCCCAGATTTGCAGCTCTCCCCAGGAAGACCTCAGAGCAATTACAAGTGTGTCAGCTGGACAAAATGTAAAACTTCGCTGTCAGACTATCCTACCCCTGGTAAGGCATCTAAGGCCACCTAATTACTGATGCAAGCTAATAAAATGGAAAATACCCGTAAAATAAGGGCACTACTGGGAGATGTTATGTGTTTGTGAAATGTTTGTATTAGGCTGTGATGAGCATACTGTAAAAATTGCATGCAAAGTTACAGGAAGAAAATGAGTACAGGAAAAGAAACACTTTCTAGAGGTGTTATTTGTTGTTTGCAGGCATTGTTTTTAGTCTGCCTCCTCTGAGGGAGAACTAGTTGTGACCGTAGATTCATTTATGAAAAATACTTTTGTGTGTTATGACAGAGCAGGTTTTGATTTGACCAGTCAATTAATATTTGAAAAAATATTGAATGAAAATGAGGTATAGATGACAGCTCTAAGCTTGGACAGCATGGGGAGGTAGACCTGACCTATTTAGCTGCATATCTTACAGTGAAGTTTCACCACAAAATCTAAATCTAATATTATTTTCCTTCTGTAAGAATGACTGTGCAGCTGTGGATCATATGCAAAGCCTTATGAACATATTTACCTCTGTGATCTAGAGAATATTGCACAGGCTGATATTCTCTTTGGGCCTGTATTTGAGTTTTTTCCAAAATCTAGGTCTCAATACACTTGTAAAATTCTCTGTGTAGTATGGATGTGTAGTGTTAAGTAGAATTATAGTATGAATGTTATTATAAAAGATGAGTTACCAGTATCCAGTACAACGTGGCTATTCTTAGTCCATCACTGAGTGCCCATGCAGTAGTAAAAGATGATTAATTGTTATAATGTGCTAAAACACTAAGAAGGGCTAAAGATAGTTCTGAATGACATTCTGTGTTAAACTCATTTGCTAAGCAGTCCTGAGAACAGCTGCAGAAAATCACAAAGCATTCTCGTATCTTATGAGGCCTACTTTTTTTTCACTTGGTGAGTGGTTTACTTCATTTAACTTGGTTTTTTCTTTGTGGTCTTTTTAGTTTGATAAACATAGTCAATTAAATTCATTATAGGATGTGTCTGGGTAAACTCAATTTCCTAGGAACTGCTCCTACTGGAGGTACGACTTTTGGCTGCATGTTAAATAAATACACAGGAAATTTGAATAAATGAGGCTTTTAATGTTTGGACTTAAAGCTCTTTTCCAACCTTAATGGTTCTATGACTCTATTTCCCTTTTTGGGTCTCCAGCATGTCATGTTAAGATGACCTGCCATTAAACAATGCTTGGGTGTTGCTGGCAAGGAGGTGTTGATGCTGCTGTTCTGCCTGGCATCACTCTCAGGTCAGCTTGGGAACACTGGTGCAGAGTCTGTACCAGGATTAATTTTGATGGGAGCAGCATTGTCATGAAAATGTTCAGTTCTGTTCCTACCTGAGGAGGTTAGAGAAGAGACAGAACTACTCGTGAATCTGTGTTGTGGAAGAGTGGATGGCAAGACCCAAGCTGTGCTTATTAAGACTTCTATGTTCTGACTAGATTACTACAAGAAAAAGCCTTTGTGCCCTTTTCATTTTGTGTGTAGTGGAACCTTGCTCAGTGCCAGGGTTCTCTAACAGCAGCAAACCAACAGCAGGAAGTCACTGAAATGGCAATTTATGGCTGAAGGAAGGAGGATCTAGGCTGAAGCATGCATGCCTCCCCAGAAGTGATTTCTTGTATGTTTTTAGTAGTTTCTATGTGCTTAATAGAAAACAAAATCAGTCCTCTTCTCTGAGACTGTAGTCTCTGTTGGCTAGATGTACAGGGCTTAGATTTCCAAGGAAGTCAGTATTTGCATAGCTTCGGTGTAAAAATACACCGAATTTCTTACCATACATGACTCAGAGTGTTTTAAAGAGTTCAGAAGTTGTGCAGATTCTTTATGCCTTAGATCTGAGGATAAACAGCATGCTTCAGCACAGGAACCTTTTCAATATGCTATACTGGATTCTGAAATCCTGTTATTCACAAAATGTATCTATTTCACATATCTAGTCTGCCAAACCTGTTCCATTCAGTTTAGAATTTTTTGGTGTTTCTTGAGACACAAATTTACATGGTCAGAATGTAAAAATATTCTTGACTCTTCCTTTTTTCAAAGACAGTATCTTCTGCTGTAAATTAAAAAGATGTGCTACCTGCAGATAAAAGGTTGCTGTTGATCTGAGAGCCTGGGGGATTCTGAGAGAAAAGTGAAATCGAACAGTTTTTGGGTAGGACTGAGGTAGGATCAGCTGCAACTCAGAGTAATCTGCTGAAATGATTCCCTCTTGTTCTTCCAAATAATGTGTTTCATTTAAATGACATAGTATGGGGTACTGAGCCCCTGTGCCTGCAAAGTAAAGGCAGCTGGCACAAGGGATTGATAATGACACTTCTTTATTGCAGAGGTTTGACCCTGTAATTTAGAGAAACAGGCCAGAGTCATGAGGAGGAGAATTGAGCTGCATTTTCCCTGCTGTTCTGTTGAGGTCAATAAAGTGGCATTTCTGCTGACTGAGTTTCAGTTCTGGAAAGCGTCTGAGCAGTTTTGTTTATATTGTGTATAATGCACATATCTATGTATATTTGTGGAAAATCAATAATGGTATGAAATACCTCCCTTCAGTTTTCACACCTTTTGTGTAAATCAGGGGTGAAATGTTTTTATAACATTGTGTCTCACCAGACATCTACTGCAGTGAATTTGTTGTACTGATTAAATATCATAGAGGACAAGATGCCCACCCATAAATTCATTCAAATGAATTCATGAACAGTTAAACTACTAAAACCTGATTTCCTCTGTATTTCTTGCTCCTGAATAATTACACTTCCAAAAGTTATTCAATGTTGAAGGATGAACAGACAAGCTTTATTCCATTAGGGGAGGAAAAAAGCTAAAAGCTTTCATCCTGCTTAGCAATGTCTGGAGAAATGGCAGAGTTTACCCTGAGATGCTGCAGGACAGGAGCTGTCTCAGCCTGTCCAGTTTACAGTGCATTGACAGTCACCTACAGGTACCCTTCACTGCAATTGCAGTGGTTCAATGTGGCACCTTTCAGATGTGCTCTGTTGTAAGGCAGGAGGGCTGAAACTGCACTGGTATGACTCACAAAAGGGTTTGTTAGGTAACAAATGGCAGCCAAATAGAAAGTTTGGAAAATAGCAGTGATAGTTAACCAGATTTCAAGCATCTTATGGTAACCAGTCTGGCCAGTTCCTATTTATTGTTGTAAGTATCCCAAAGTGTTATTATATTAAAGATCTTTTCATACTGCAAATGGGTCTAATAAAAGTTGGCATTTTCTTCAATGGTTGTATTACTGCTATATAAAGCTGTGACATAGATTTAGAACTCTACTTCTTAGCAGATTTATTTGTGGTGGTCAGCTCAGGCCAAAAAAAGAAGACCCTTTTAGTGTTAGCCACAACTAAAACCTAAACAAAAACCGAAGGAAAGATAAAAAAAATAAAATATCTTGTGAAAGTAGGATCTACTTCGATCAAACAGTGCATTTTGGATGACTGTTATTCAAGCTGATGGGCTATTGAGATAAAAAAATAAAATTAAAAAGAAAATCTAGTGTTATAAAACACCTTCTTGTAAGGTCAGAATCTGTTGTGAGATTTTATCTTTTGTTTGTTTTTAAGGCTCCAGCTCGTGTATGGGTACTTGTAAGTACTTAAATTACACAAAATCTAAGCCGCCTTCTTTGTCATGCCCTGAAGAATAGAGTATTGAGGACAAAGAGGATCAGGGGAGACACAGAGTGACTGATAGAAAGTCTTTGTATTCATGAAGAGAGGTAGGGGCATGGTTACTTTGATAGCCACACTTACAAGGGCTTTAAAGGCTCATTCTGCTTCAGAAATGTCATGTTCCTTTTCCTGTATCCCATCATCATTCACAAATTTCTGTGCAGCCTAAGTTAGAACTCCCTGTCATTCAAAATAACTTGGAATCTGTTATTACTCATGTATCCATTTGATTTCACACCAAGACCCAGAAACATGTTCTAGGGAAAAAAAATGTTAGGAAGAAAGATTATAAAAACATAAGATTTCACAGAAAAATATATCCATTTATTCAGCTGCTCATTTCTACTCCAATATGTTTGGATTCAAAACTGAAATGCAAAAAAAGAAAGTACTTGGCTATGCAAACAAAATTGGGAAACAAAGATGGATTTCTGTTAAGTCTTCCTTAACAGAAACACAATCTTCCTTCACTTTTGTTGTGTTTAGGAATTTGACCTTTCTTATTTATATTAATTTTTAGTCTGTGGATTAAGGCCAGGCATCCAAGCACTGTACTTGGAAGAGGGATGAGGTCTAAAATGTGTGGTTTTATCACCTGGTTTGCAGTGAACAGTCAATTACCTTGGAAATACATTTACTAAGCACATTATTGCAAGGGGTTTATGTAGCATAAGGTATGAAACTAATCTGTAGTCTACAGCAGGCTGGAAACCATGTGAAGAAAACTTCTTGTCTAAATTCAGTTATTTTTCATGGATAGAGAATAATTTTTATGTGGAGCAGCTTCATGGCATTCATTGCATGTTGCAGTAGCTCATGCTACCATTTCGAAATGGAGAAGAGGAATGAATCAGCTGTGCCACAGTGGGATAATTCCTTGCAAGTGATCTCAGGTCAGTTGGATCTAAGTTGATTTATCTTATATTTAGTGTCTATGGGAGCTGGAAATCATATTGGAAAACACTTGGGGTCAGTCATATCTGATTCTCTGTGCATGTGCTCTTGTTTAGGAAGCAGGCTCAAACTTTCTTGTGATAGAGGGAATTAGTGTCTTTCAGGGCAGTGTTTTCAGCTTGGCACTGAAAAGCAGGCAGCACGGCTGGCTGATTGTGCTTTCTGGACATGTGGCCTTTGAAAGGTGGAAAAAGAACAAGGAAATGTATGAATTTATAGATTCATGTATTTTCTATATACTTGTTTTTAATAGTATTTCATGCCTGTTTAGAAGTCTAGAAGATAGCAACAGAGTTAAAGTAAGCAAGGTGCTGTAGCTTCTGCCTAGTTCAGGAAAATTTACATTTGTAGTTGAAGTACAAAAGCTCTAGGAAGGAACTTCAGCACCCCTTACATTCCCTGGTCTGTTGCTCACTCAAACTGCAATTGCCTTCTCATGGTGCATGTTCCTTGCCTGCTGCAAGAAAAGAGCTGAGTGTAATTGGGATTTTAGTGGCCAGCAGATGTTTCAGAGACAGAAAAAGATCCCCTGCTGAGCCCTCGATAAAGGCTGCCACCAAAAAAAAAAAAAAAAAAAAAAAAAAAAA
>VZTZ01018449.1:859805-902455 GCA_013400955.1 Drymodes brunneopygia
AAAAAAAAAAAAATAAAAATACCCATGGTAAAGCCCTGAAACCTTAATCCCGAACTCCAGAGCTCTGTTTACATTTCTAGTTTAGGCCAGCGAATGCCAGTGCTCCCGTGGGTTTGTGCAAGGGCTGTGTTATGCTTTATGAGCGTGGGCCTCCACTGAGGCTGATGCAAAGCTGCACTGTCCCCATGGGAGCTCTAGGAAGCCTTTATGCCTTGGGCACACACGCTAAATGGTTGGGATTTTCCTAGAACAAAAAGGGCATTTGGGTTTGTATGTCCCTTAAGAGCTTTCTCTTCTTCAGATGACCGTGAGCATTATGAACACATGTAAGGGGTGTGATTATTATTGCTACTGATCTGATAGCTTGTGTGCATGAAGCTTTGCAGAATGTGCAGTGTTTATACTCTCCAAGCTTGTAGTCTGACTGTGATGGGTATCAGGCAGATCAGTTAATGATTGATAGGGAATAGAATTAATCAGGTGCAAAAGGCTGGACAAAATGAAGAGTATTTATCCAGCTCTTTTCTTGTGAGCCTGAAGAAAGCTTGTCACTATGGACATCAGAAGGTTTCTAGCTGAGGAAGAGCTCTGGTAATTGAGTCCCAGCTGGAAAAGAAGCCAAAATCATTAGCAGAGCAAGCTATGGATTGTAGCATTTTAAAAATTACATTAAAAGGTTTTAAAAAGAAGACCTTGAGAACTACTCTTGCACTTACATTTAGGGAGTCAAAAGTAGGAAGGTTATGTTCTTAAACTCTTTAGTAAAATTATTCATGTAAAATATGTGTTTACCCTATTAATGTCAATGTATCACTTTGTGACACTCGTCTAGGATATTCCAGTCCAAATTCTTTCAAAGTAATACACAAGTTTGTCATTTAGGTTTTCCTTTGGTCTTTCTTTCCCCAGTGCTTCCTTGCATTACTCACCACAGAGTTCTCGTGGCAAAGACTGTCTCAAGGATGCTCAGCTTGTTCTTTCTGGGGTATACCTCACCTTATTAATGGTAGTGTTTTGGGGAGAGGAGTCCTCAATCCACCTGGTGTACCCAGGTAAATTAAGCTTGTTCCTTTATTGTCCGTACCCCCCTTGCCTTACTGGGTCAGATACTCATAGCTATTGCTGTTTGCCCCTTTCACCAGTTCTGTGGGGAACTGGGATACAAGAAAAGATGGAGTTTCTAATGTCATTGATTTACATTCAGTACCTGTGAAAATCTTGATTTCATGTGAGGTGTTGGACCTTGCATGTTTGTGCAGATTTTGAAAGCCTTTTATACCTGTCTCTGAACTCTGGTTCCTCAAATATTTCTGAAAACTTCCCTCAGCAACCTGAGAATAGGAGAGGCAGAGTCACTTGTTTGTCTAAAATGCCTGTGCTTCAGCTCTGCTTTAATCAGGAACAGCTTTTCTGTGTAGCTCTGAGAATACCCATGCTTTGAAGTGGTGCTGTGGGCATCTGCCTGGAAAAATCAATTCCAAATTGTTGTTTACCCATAGCAGGGAGACTTTCCCTGCAGTCAGAAAGATGTATGAGCTAGTGTCTCTGTGTCTTAGAGGCAATGAGGAGGGGGGAATTATGAAATACCCTGTTTTGGTTTCCGCTTTTTCCTTTCCCAAATGGTTTGTGTAGAAAATTGCAGACCTTACCTCTTTAGCTCCTTTTTTCCTTACCAAGAAATTCCTGCCCCCTGACTTTATCAAAGTCACTTTGTTCCAATGCTACAGAACAAGGAGAACCAAAGAAAAGAAATTACTTTCTTGTGATGATTATCTTTTGTATTTTAACATGCTTTTCCTTGTTTTACTTTTATATAAGAACCTGACTTTATAAGGAACATGACTTGTTTTGATCACTCCTTACCTGTCCAGTCTAAGTTCACAAAATTGTAAATTTTTTCCTAATGTACTATTTTGCAGTTATCTGTATAATAGGAAACTAACAATAGCCTTCAAGATTCTGTATTTTTGCATTAATCACCTACTGTATTTCTGGTTTTGCATATGGAAAAGCAAATGGCACTTTCAGAAACACCTCTTGGTGGAGGCAGATAAGCTTTCTTTAAATAGCTCATCTCCCATTGTTTTGTGAGACTCTGGAACTTTAATCGTAGTCAGTGCATCAAGAATTGTCATTATGATCCCTTGTGCTTTGAAGAACTTTTACCCAGCATTGACTACAGCTAGGCTGTAGCAAGGAAACACCCACTTTTGCTGGGTTTGTACCTGCCTAAATCAAAGGGGTCTTTCTTTCTTTAGCCATTCTACATCAGCATGATGCATTCTAAACAGCAGCATAGGTGAATGCCTACAGTCAAGCTGTTCTTTCCACTCAGTTATTGATCATAAGAAACACAGGGCATTTACTTACTCTATTAAGAATTTTTTTTTCCTCATATATTTAGGGTTATAATCAAAAGAAGTCAGAAAGTATAAAAATATTTTCTGTGTTTTGTAAAACAATATGTAACTGTCATTTGATATTAACAGCTTGCAGAGATTTTGCAATAAATCCTGCTTGCATCCTGGAGATGAGTTGTTCTAGTAGTGTTTTGTTATGGGAGTAATTAAAATTTTCAAATTTTAAAGTTAAAGTTTAGAAGGGGGAAAAGCTTTTCAGAAGTAAATGAATCTGTATTTTAGTTGTTGGAGAAATAAGCTGTTTTGTAGCTGCAGAATTTACAGTGTAATCTGCTCATGGCCACAGCCTTGCACTCCAGAACTAAGCCTCTTGCATTTTTTTGGAGTAAGAGTGTTTTTAGTTATGTGGTTACTGTATTAATGTGTAAATACAAACCAAGGCAGGCACCTTAACTTTGCAAGCAACTGAAGCAACTATCCTTGTTTCAATTAGAAAGTTTGGATTATAGGTGTCCTAAGGTCCCTTCCAAGATGAGTGATTTTTTGGCCAATTACAGTCCTCTTAAAGATGTGATAATAAATACAAATCTTGCAGCTGAGCAAGTTATTCCACAGTCCTGAACAGCTTTCATTTTCTCCATCATGCATACTTTGCTATAGGAAAGGTGAGCATTGGTAGAATGTAATAAAATTTTTATCAAATAAGTAAAAGCATGGCTAAATATTATTTTGGTTGCATAATTTTTTCCTCTTAAATGACCAAACCCATCAATTTTCCCCGTATATTGAATGAAAATGACAGAAATTGCTGTTAACTACAGTGCCACATAATGAAGGTACCCTGAAACAGGATCTAAGTGCCTTTCATATATTTGTCCTAAAGTTAGAATTTTGCTTTTGGCTGGGATATTCATTCTTTTTACAAGCACCCTTCATTAATGGGGTGCTTAACATGTGTAACAGAGCAGCTTGTAAGAATGAGGTCCAATGGCATATAGTTCAACTAATCAGAAAATAATTCCAAACTATTCAAACTTAAAAGATATCATGTATTCAAATCTATTAATTTTCTTGATGCTGCTTGATGCAGACAGTAGTTTAGTATTTTTCTCTATGTATTCTATAAAATATAGGTCATTTTCACCAGTCATAAAGTGCCAGGACATCTGTGTTGAAGGCAAATGTAACTGAATTTGAATTAGGTTTGGAGGTTGACTTGGGAGTGTATTAAAAATAGTTTTGCTGTGATCCAGTACATACCTTCAGGCAGCTTTGCACTGACATTTATCTAAGGAACAGCTTTATATTGATTTTATTTTTTTAATAGAGAAAATTTCCAAGAGGGCAGAATTTTTCCTTCAGATGTGCTTAGAGAGTTACCTCAATTTTTATCTTTTTTTCTTTTTTCCTCAGAAAGAGAAAGCAGATTAAAATCAAGTGGCACAACAGGAAAAAATGCATAACCCCCCCCCCAACAAAACAACAAAAAAATCCAACCAAACAACTTGCTTTTACCATTATGGTAAAGGTTGTTATCTTATGTGAGGCAGGTAGTGTTTTACTGTCTTCATCTCTTTCCAATTAGCTTTTCTCCAGTTTTTTGCTGACAGTAGTAGCCACAGTCTTGCACACTTAGCACCGCAGGCTCATCCTAAGCAAATTCAGAGCTGCTTCCAACATCAAAGTTTAATTTAACGCCTCTAGGAAGTGGCTAGGATTTATTCAGGGAGTGAAGATATTCAGCTGCAAATGAAAAGATGGCATGAGAGATTATGACAAGATCATCATAAATTTTGACTAATTAATCTGCTGCAGCATCTTGCAGAAGTAGGCTCTTTCCCTCATAATACCTGTTCTTTGTAACAGTAAGTGTTACCTCTGCATGTGAAATCTTGGGCTGTTATAACTTGGGCATTTAGACCAAATACTGTCAGGTGTGGAATTCTGATTTGTAATAACTGGCTGGAGAAAACAGGAGAAGCTGGTTGCAAGGCCAGACTAATTTGTTCCTGTCTTCTGCATGTGAGATGTGATAATGAGGAGAATCTGTTTATTAGTCCCTTGTCTTTTCAGTTTGTTTGTTCTTTTTTGTTTCATATATATTTCCTTTTCAGTGCTATTCTTAAATTGTTTCTTTCCTTTTCACTCTCTTTTCTCTTCCAGCAGCTGTTTTAGAGCTACTTGCATGATTCTTGTGAATTTTAACATGCCATCACTTCTCTTCCCAGTGGAAGATGATCTGTTTCTGCTGGGATATAAGCTTAATAATTACATTATTCCCACTGCTTTCCCTGGTTATTCCAAGAATAATTAAAATGGGAGCCAGACACAACAGAAAAGCACTCTTTTGCAGTCGAAACACTCTCCTTGACTATTATTAATCCACTTGCAAATTTCAGTTCATATTTATTCTCTGAGGTGTCATGGAGCTTCTTGCCAAGCAGCGAGTCTCCTGTTGCAGTGCTGTACATTTGATCTGGAAGAAAAAAAGTTATATAAAAATTGCAGATAAGCCTAAAGATTGGATCTCTGAAGTGAAGACCGATTTGATATGATATTTGAACATGTGTATCCCTATTATAAACTGGCAGCAATTATATAAAAAATGTGGGCAATTTGCAGGACTTCTTTCTTGATGCAGCTTGTTAAAGATGTCAGAGTCCACATTTGAAATTCTGTAGGAGTTTGGGGATCAGCCATTGCCATTCTCTGCTGGCACACTTTGTCATGCTCTGTGAATTTGGTCAGGTCTTCATTATTTCCCTCACTCTTCTTGTTTACACAGGGCAGAATAGCCAAGTTTCAGTAAAGGAAAAATATATTTACAGGACTGAAAGCTTCAGAGAATTTATACTGTGGTGAGAGTATGTATTTTCAGATGAAAGAGAGAGGAATTCCAGTACTGGAAATGTATGAAATTATTCAAACATATTTTCAAAACAGGAAACATTAATAATTAATGAACGTTAATCTTTGGACATTAGTGTTTTCAAGTGACAACTGGATTGATCAATTGCCCCCTCTCATTGAATTAGGACAGGATGGGTTTTTTAAATAAACAGAAATGCTGGATTTGGTACTTGTTATGAGTATATATTGTTTCCCCTTATGACTGAGATTATCAAATTGATGGGACTGGGCATAGATTGTAGCATGCTATTGCTGGATGTCCTGTTATTCTTTTACAACCTTCCAGTTTGCAGCCACACTGTGCCAGGCTTAAATCTAGTGAAGTTTTACATACAAGTAGTTCTGTCTACTTTATCTCCAGCTGTCATTTGATTCCTGTTTAAATTGAAACTTGCACTTCTAATTCTTTTTTTAATTCCATTTGGGGCTACTTTTTAAATTAGGATTTTAAACACTTGTTTCCATTTTGTTTTGTTGTACTCAGAGTGTAGTCTCAGGAGCATGGGAGGTAGTGAGAACAGCAGCAGGGTTAGTTTGGGATATTCATTTCAAGCGCAGCAACACTGATTTAAATACAGGAAAAAGAGCTGCTGCAGTTTTTCCTCATAACGAACCTCGTTTCAGCCCTGGATGGGTGCATTTGTCACAGATGGTTATGCTGTGGGGTGAGATGAGCAGCCCTGCCTTGCCTGGGCTGTGATCAAGAAAGCAGTATTGCAGCAGGGCAGCTGGCTCCTTCATCTCTCTGAATTAAGAAGTTACAGGGAACTTTCCTGAGGATTGACATTGGCCTTCTGAACTTTCACAAAAAGCTTTGAATGTACTGTGATAGGCCGAGGCACTATCCACTGGGCACGAGGGATTTGCCTGTTGATTAGGGGATGCAGAGATGAGAAACCATCATGAAAGTATTTTCTCAAAAGAAAGTGACTGTGATGTTTTTTTCCAGATAAAAGAGCTCAACATGGTGGGTGCAGGTGCTCAGGCACTCCTTGGAACAGCACAGCCACAGCCCAGACCCCTCACACTTGAGGTTTCCATCTCTTGGGCTTAAGGCAAATCCAACCTCCGTATCCATGATCCGAGAGCCACTTATGTGAAGGATAGTGCAGCCTGGGTGAAAAACAACACTCCCTAGGCCAGAGAATTTAATCTGACTGGGCCAAATTGCCCAGACATCCCTGGGTACCAGTAGCATACAGCCCTGAGGGTGAGGAAAGAATTCAAGGACCTGCAGAAAGATTTACTGCAGGAGCCTGTATTTGAGAACTGCAGCTACTGTTGGTTTTCTGGTCTGTTTTAACTGCTCTCATTGCATGGTTTCTTCTCTGCTCTCAGTAATTATACTAATAGTATTGATTTAATCCTTTCAGTCTTCAAAGAGCTCTTTGAATAATAATGAGATAATCCCCCTGACTCCTGGAGAGACAGATAACCATTATTAAAAGTAAAAAGTCCTTATACAGAAAAGGAAGATCCAATAGGAGTGCTGCAGGTAAAGAGAAGTTCATGCCTGAAATCTGGGTGTGTCTTTAGACCACATTCTGTTTTGAAGAACAGCTTTCCATGAGGGAGGAAGAGTGGAGTGAAGAAGAGGATTGCAAAGCTTTTTTCTAGGCAGAGGCCAAGCCTCCGTGGTTCCAGCCAGTAGTTCCCTTGGGGACTGTGCCACTGTACTGCTCAGAAAGTTTTCAGGATTTTCTTTATCTTGCCTTCATGTCTACTTTCCTCCTCCTGATTTTAGTGCCTCCTAGTTTTGTTCTGCCTGAAAGTAGATCATGTGCTTGCTACTGAGTCTTGTATGTTTTTATGGGTTCTGGCATACAGATGTCGTGATCATGGTGAAGATTTGGGATCCAATTGTGGTGTTGGTGTTTCACAGACAGGTTTTCTCCCTGTGATGCTACTGCAATCTCTGGCTTCCCAGAGTGTTTTATTCTATCAGCACTGTTCTGTTCTCCCAGTTCTTCCCCCCTTGGGTGATTTCAGTCAATATTGAAAAGGTAAAGTGTCAGAAGTGGGATAAAGAAATATTGGATGCTTTTGCTCTTATGTAAAGCTCCAATCCCTGGTGAGTGACGCTATTTGTCTCAGTAGCTTCTTGTTTTATAACTGCTGTATGTTGTAGCACAATTATCTCAGCATCAGGCCAATTCTTTATTCTGACACTTCTTAAACATCTCTAGTGATGTGGTGTCAGCTCGCACCAGAGGAGATGTGATCAAGGAGATCTGCACAGCTGAGTGTGAATCTATTTTCTGCCTGAAGGAATTATAAGTTACATACATGTGTGATTACTTACAGGGCACCAAAGGGAACCTTGTATGAATTCAATAAACACATGAACTCAAGTCTGTTTGGTCCTAGGTGTGCCTTTCTGTGCCACGGAAAGGTGGCATTCATTCCCTTTGTACAACTGTAGGAACTCAGTTCTGTAGTGATTCATTCAGTGTTATCTCATGTACAGATAAATATGAGTATTGATTAGACCATTAAAACATATCAGTCTTCTATTATATAAGCATTAACGGCACACAAGGACAACATAATAAATTCTAAAATGTATTCCAGTTCACAGAACTCACCAGTCTATTGTTCTGCCAGGGTGACTATTAACAGTTACAGTAATTCCTGTGGACAGCTGAGGAGCTGGGTATGTCTAGTAATGCATACATAATACAAAGTGTGTCTTCTCAATAAACCCTCACAGCAAATTCAGGGAGAAACCAAATTCCCCCAATTTTCTTCCCTTTCTTTGTTCACTTTCTACCATTAGCTCTGTCTTGAACGTGGTGTGTCACAGCTACTGACATTTCAGTCATTGATTATTATAGCAATATAATGCATGCAGCCAGTGAATGTATCTGCAGCATGGCAGTGTAATTACCTGCTGGCTTTCCAGAAACCATTGGCAATATGACTGATGTTAAAAGCTTTTTTTCTTCTTTTTTTTTTTTTTTTTTCAAAAAAAGCTTTCTTTCTTCTTTTTGTTTCAATATAAACTGCTATAAACCCTCTGTGGAATGTGAGACTCTGGTAATGACTCAGTGGGCAGTGAGACAGCAATCTCAGACACTGTAACGTGATGCAGAAAAGGTCATAAACTTGCTTTCATAACAGGATTATTCATATATTCATTCATTAAAAATTAAACACGTGTGGGAGCACAAGATGCATTGAAGTTGGCAAGTATTGGTGAATACTTTCTTGTAGTTTCTTTACTCCTGACCAGTTGGTATGAGTTGAAGTTACTCCAAATTAAGTCTTGGCTTATTGAGTGCCATTTACGCTTGAAGTGAGTTACTACTGAAGACAAGTGCCATGAGTAGCTACATAGTGTTTCAGAATCACAACTTTATGCAGTGATGGTTGGAGGGTTGTTTTGTTTTCATTTTTCAGTCTTTACAATGAGCTTATATTTAAAAGAAAAACATTAAGTTCTATATTATTTATTTAATTTTAGCTAAAAATTGCTGATTTTTTTCATTGTAGTGTTAACAGGTTTTTGTTGTTGTTTTGTTTATTTGGCTGGGTTTTTTGTGGGTTTTTTTGGAGTCATGCAGAGGAATCAATGTGCTCCAAAGTCTTGTTACATAGCTGCCTATCTCAGCCTGATAACATTGATGTGCCATGCTAGAGTGTAGCCAGGACAGGACTGGTCAGGCAGAGCCAGATATGGTGCTCTGGAAATAAATAAAACCTCTGTAATAGGGTGCACAGGGAGGCCTGTCTAGTCTAGTCCATGGCTCCCTGGGTCAGTATCAGATGCCCGGGAAATCCAGAAGTAGGCTGAGCATGGAGTGCCAGACTGTGACTCAGGGGTGTCTGGAGTCAGGGGTGATATTTTCGAGGTTAATAGCCTTCAGCAGGTTTCTCCTTATATGAATTTGCCTAATCATATTAGTGCTTATGTTGACTTCTGGCTTCCACAGCAACATGAGGCAAGAGTTTAACTGAGACAAAACAGTGTATGAAGAATTATTTCCTATTGTTGATTCTAACTCTGATAACATTACTTGGTGCCATGTATTTTTTTTATTTGAAAAAAAATGAAAGGGTGTTTTCCTTTTCATTTTTCAGTATGCCACTCATTTTATGGATCTCCAGCATATTTCCACTCAGACAGTTCTTTTCTAGGCTAAAAAAATATATCCCCAGTCTGTGCAGTTGTTTCATGTAAGGAATCTCTGTGTGCTTTGGACCCTTCTTACTGACCTTTTCTGCAGCTTTTCTAGTGGTAAAATGTTAAGACCAGAACCAGACCCATATATGAGTGGTTGTGCCATGAATTTATACAATGATGTAATTAGTCTTTCCAGTTCTATAACTTTCCTAATGCTTGTCAGCTTAGGACTTGTTTTTTTCCTCCCGATAATAATAACTGTCTCCTCTTCCCACATAGTTTAGAACATTATTGACCTATCTTTTTTTTGTTGGTGGTGTAGGAATATGCAAATGACATGATAAACTTTGAGGTAATGGCATCAGTTACAATGAAAATATTGCAGATGTAACAAATTCATATTTGAGGCCATAACCTTGACAAGCATCACAAAGAACTTAAAGCTTTTTTTACAGTTCAGTGTTACCTTTCTGTTTTACACAAGCTGGGTAACAACTCAGGTTGAATTTGGAATCTAAATGTACCTAAAACTGCACATCAGCAGACAGACAAGATTTCTATGTCTACTTTTCTTTAATTGCAGGTATTTATGAGCCGCCATTTCTTGTATTATTTTGGTGAACCTACTCTGGATGTGAAGATTGCCTTTTGTCAGGTGTGTGTTCCTTACAGGTAAAACAAGGTACAGTATATACTTGACTTCATTTTTGCAATACATGCTATATAATAAGAGAAAAATAGAAGAGAGTTTCAGCAGCTTAGTGCAAGTTACTGGTTATAAAAATGAGAATAAATACAAAGAAATAGAGAAATGCATCACAAAAAATTACATTTCTGTTTGCCCTCAAGTTTATTTTGTAATTTGGTCTTAATGGTTTCTGATTTTGTTGTGATAAACTATCAGTTAATATTCTGAGGTTTTTTTAGTGCAAAATAATGACAGGTTTTTCAAACAGAAAAAATGCAGATTAAACCTATCCTATCTTAGTCTCTGTTCTGAGACAGAGCCTTTTACATTGCAGCCTGTCACTATAATTTTCTGTTTACCTGTACTGGAAGTGAAGGAAAGGTAATTAAAATTGTTTGTCTTGTATCCCATTGAACACCGTGTGCTATGCAGGTTCTTGGGATCATGAGACTGTACTATAGCCAATTCTGTATTTCTCCATCACCCTTGAAATTGTTTGATCACAATGTGTGGAAGTCCTCAAGGCTGAAACTACATCTGTGATGCAAAGAAAAAGCTTATTGGTTTATCCAGTTTTTGGTTCTCTTGGTTAATTTAGTTAACATATTTAGTCAAAAACCTGTGTGCATGATTTTCCCTTGTGAATAAAAGATTACTTTTTTGCTCACTTATGATAAACACTTTTTTTTGTTTTTATATTACATATGGAGTCCAAGTAAAACCACAATTAGAAAAAAGAAAGGGCTCTTTCTTGTGTGTAAGCGTTCAACATGAAACAGTGACAGGTGTTGGAAAGTTTGCTTTGTTTTTTAACTCAGGAATACTAAATATTGATTCTGCTGAGAAAGTTGAATCTGGACTTAGGAATCATCAGCTCTGGGATGGGTCACGGCTGTTCAGTTTGATAATCTGCTTAACTGTCTTTTCTTTTTTATCTCCCGTTCTTCATGTGCATGTGTTTAACTGCCTTAATTCTTCCACAGGCAGCTTTGTCAAATGTAGTATTTTTGTAATGTTTTGGCAGAGATGGCTTCCAAAAAAAAAAAAAAACTTGCAGAAATTGCAAAAAAGGGGTTGTTTTTTCTCAGATTGTATGAAAAAAGTGTTATTGATGAAGAATTACTTTCACTGTGCAGAACAGATGCTTTTAGAATAGTTCTCCTGTTGACTTTCGTCTCCTTTTTACTTAGACCATTTTGGATGCATTTTTATCACTAAGTGAGATTAATTCCTATTTAGTGGCTGCAGCAGGTACCCAGAATGGTGTCATCCAATAAATACTGACATTGTGGGAAACAATTCCCTCCTTCAAGCACTTACCACACAGATACCTTCTCAAGGTCTTCAGATTGATTCTCTGAGGATAAAAACTGGTTTAAGCTTCATGTTAATTTATTCTCTCCATAAAGATAGGCCCTGATCCAAATAACAGCTAGAACTATGCAAGAACAGTCTCTAAATTAAGTGTCTGGTTGCATTAAGACCTGTCTTGGATGCTGTTCTTTTGTATTATTTAGAGTGGGATGGGGATTATATCTCTGTCCTTGGTCCAAACATCCAGATCTTTATTTAGGGACTAGGAATGGTGTCCAGGTGGTAATATTGTTTATTCCATTCTTATTCCTGCTTCTATTTGAAATTTGTGCCTCACTGTGTACTTTCTACAAAGCATTTGTGCTGAACTACCTTTTATAAAGCTCCAATTGAACAGTACTCTGATTATTTTTAGTACAGGGGGTGTGTTTTTCCTGTAATATATATTTGTGGCCTGAAAGGCATAGCTTTATGTGCTCTGAAGGAAAGTGACATATGCATAATTACAGGCTTTTCCTTTTGAGATAGAGCTTATGTCACTGAGCATCCTAGTCTTGTACGATGAAATGCTAATTCAGCAGGAATAGAATTGTAAGGATTTCCAACTTAAGGAAAAAAAAGAAAGACCCTTCCTGAGGAGCACTCAGTAGCATAAGTAGGGTAAATATGTACCTCCCCACCCCTTCACCCTGTTTGCAGTATAAAAACACCCAAGTCTAGAATTACTGGACATGGGTAGCCAATTCATGTTCTGAAAGAGCCATCTTTTTTATGGCTGAGGGAAAGGACATCTGCTTTGCTATCATAATAGAAAAGTAGGACAAGAAGGCCTATAGAATTTCATTCGACTTTTGTAAGGCTGGTATCACCAACAAGCTTTTACCTGTAGGACCGTACACATTTTTATTGTAGCATGAGGTAATGCAGAGTAGTATATTGTGAATAGAATAGCACATTAAATTTTAATACTAATATATTTACAGTATCTAAAAATTCCAAAAGAACCTGGGCTTCTTAATCAATATTTTTCTCCATTTAGTCTTTCAGTATCTTTTTTTAAAATCAATATCAAGACATGTATAGCCTGTCAGAATTTACATGTTCCCTAAACTGAAGCTATATGGGATACCTTTCTGTAGAACACAATTCTAAATGTAGTGTGTCCTATGATTATGCCTTCTATCCAACGGGAGACTAGTTGGTATTCATAAGCTACCAACAAGTGATAGAGTACATTTCTATGAGTAAAATGATACTTCATAGGGTCAAGGGCTGTCTATTTCTAGCTAAAGGTGTGATTATTAGCTCCATATAGTCTTTATTTGTAAAAGGGAGAATCTTTTCATTAGCTATTTTCCTCACATCAAATACTGTAATTATATAGTTCTGTTGAGAAATCTACTTTCTCTCCTGTGTCTTTGGCCACATTTTCCATTTGAATCACTGATTTAGTTCCTCTCCATAAAGAAACCTCAATCTCAAGGAACCTTTTCTTTCAGTGTTTCTTGAGCAGTCCTTTCAACCTTCTTTGGTGTGATGGCTGTGGCTGGATGTCACCTCTGTGTCAGCATGGAGCTCTTCAGGGATCAGGGGAATGAGGAACCACTTGCAGTAGTGTTTTCTTGTGCAGATACTCATGTAATTGCTCATCTGTTGGCAGTCTGGCCTGGAATGAAGGACACACTTTTAGGACACAGTGATTTCTGTGCAATACATGATACCACAGTTATAAATGAGCTACAAAAATTTGGTGCCTGTGAAGAGGAAGTAATTAAAAGTAGTTAGAGCTCAGTGAACATGTGGAGGACAAGACAAGAATAAGTAAATAGTGCTTTGCTTTGTATTTTTAGTAGATACAATTGAAAAGGAGAAGGCAGACTTGCTGCTTTGTGTGTAACCAGAACTAGGAAAGAGCTGATGGGGTTTTGGTATCTCAGTTAGAAAAGGTTAAACAAGGACAATGTGCTTAAACAAACAAAAAACCACCACAAAAAAACCAAAAACAAAAACAAAAAAACCCCTAACAAAAAAAATACCCAGCCAGCGCTTAAAAATACTGTGCTCCACTTAATAAAATGTTTTAATATGATGTGTTGAAATAGAGTGAGTAAAGCAAATGTAAAAAGATCAATCACTAATCAATCAAGGCTGAGTTGTTTGCAGGGAGCAGTTTTCTACGTGGAAGGCTCAATGCATAAAACCCCCTGTCTGGGGGGCAAGACAGCTGGAGAGAGACTAAAAGAAGGCTGAAAATTAGTTTTTAAATCCCACTCAAAACACACTAAGATCAGGAAGACTGGGTGACTAATACAAGCCTCACAGGATGAGAATGAGGTGGAAGAATGGAGAACTGTGGTGTGATGTGGCTGGTAAGACCAAAATCTGTGATGTTACATCCAACCACACACACACAAGATGAAGCCCTGTGTAGGAGATTGGTTCACTGTTTATGGACTTTTGAGTTCAGGGAGAGCCAGAATAAGTGAGAAGTCTGGCTTTATGGTGAAAAAAAAAAATATATAATTTCTGCCATAAATATGCCATATATAGAAAACACAATTTAAAATAATTTACTAGATCTTTCTATGCAAAGATACTCTGTATTTCCCAAGTGGCAGCCTCTGTGGCCATTCAAATTTACACAGCAAAACCTGTGACCATTAAATTTGAAGCAGAGGTCTCAGTAAATGCATTGTCATGCCAGAGTTCTGGCACTTGAAACTTCTGTGAGAATTACAAGTGGGAGGATAGCCATTAAATTCGTAGTGCTGTTCACTTAGCAGATGCACCCAGGTGAGCAGGGCTTGCCTCTATGCACGTTTTCAGAGCTGGCCAGAAGATTGAGGGTTTTACCATACTTGTGGATTTCAGTTTGTGCAATCCCATTTTCTGGCTTTTAAGGTTAAATTGTAGCTTTGAGGTCTTTTCCTTCTGGATCCTGAGGGAACCAAAGGCATCCAGCTCTGAAATGTGCTGCACCAGTCTCTTTGTCTGAGGTGGGGTGGAGATGTGGGGGCCACTGGGGAGCCATGGTGGCTCAAACATCCTCTCTGCTCCATCCTGCTCCTCTCTGGGCTCTGTGCCAGCTGCAAATTGGGAGTCAGCCTTTCAGTCTTCCGTCTGATTCTTTTGCCCACCTGCTTTTACACACATGTGGAGGGCTTTAATCAATTCCAGCAGCCTTGCACCGTGGCACCCCTGAAAGGCTGTTCCTGCCAGGATTTCTGTGGGCACCCAGGGAAGGATGCGAACACAGAGGTAAAGCTTCCCCTCTGCTGGTGCTGCCAGCAGGCTCTGTGACAGCACTCACTGTCTTGGGGATGCAAAGGAGAGCAATTTGCCTTCAATTGCTGCTTGCACAGTTTGTATTGATAGAAGCTGAAATGTGTGAGATGCTGAGATGTAAGAAATTGCCATATTTTAGGCTCGTCAGTAATAGAAGGAATAGTATTCAGAAACAAAGGTTTGTCAGTGAAACATAATAAGTATAGTTATTTTGTAGGATAGAAATGGACAAATAAAATGGGATATCAGGAAGCAGTTCACCTTATAGAAAATAACAATTTTATTTCTGTAGGGCTTTTTAACTCTTGCTCTCTATACTCTGAAAGAGAGGAAAAGAATACAGTTTGTAGCTCTGTGTGAGGCTGTAAGTTATTTGAATTTCACTGAATTTTTAAATACTTGTCCTTTGAAAACAAAATATATGCTCTCTAAATAGTTAGTAATGGTGAGAGTATCTTTTTCCTTCATCTCAAATGCTTGAGTCTTGACGGTTTATTTTCTTTTCTCTTTCTCACTTGTCAGGATACTGAACAAACATCATTGCAAATGTGGCTACGTGCTCAGGTGAACTAACAAGGATAGTTAGGTTCTCAGGGCTGAGAAACTTTCACTTCCCTTACTCTTAAATTTCTCAGTATGGAGGAAAGAGAATGGCATTGGGGAATATGTGTTTGTGTTAGAAGTTTTCAATTAGGTAGTGAAAGGAGAAAATAATGGTTCATGCATTTTTGTACATATGAAATGAAAGCTAAGCTCCTATCAGTGTTGAAGCAATGTAATTTCATTGTCCAAATGTTTATGGAAGCTAAGAACAAATGGCATTTCTATGCATACCTTGTCTCTGAGGAATAATCTTTCATCTTACACAGAAGTTGAGAAACTTAGATGTGCTTTGTTTGAAGTTTCACACCTGCAATGTTTACTGTTAATCTGGGGCCTCAGTATTGTAACTTGCCCAAGTTCATTTGAAGTTCACCTGAAAATTTATTAACTCACCAGAATTCACATTACTCTATGAGACTTTTACATTTTTACTGTGATATCCTGATTGCATTTTGTACCTATAAACTTCCTTCCCCCATCTATTTCTTAATGAAATGCTAATTCCTGGTTTCTTATGGTGTCAACCTCAATCACATTTGAAAGGAGTTTATGGCTAAGTGCATATACAAAAGGGTGTATAGTAGAAATTCCTAGCCCTGGGTTCCTTTCTGATGCCACATAATCAAAGTTTAACTTGAGCTGCCAGTACAAACTTGTAAGCATTGTGCAGTAAAACCTGAATCTGGAATAACTTAGTGATGTAGAAGGGGGCATCTGGGGGAATATTAATAGCTGTGACAACACCAAGGCTTCTGGAAGGACTTTGAGTGAGCACTGAGGATGTAACAGGACAAGACCAGAATGTAGTGTGCCTGTTTCTTTAAGATTAGGTATACGAATTTGAAGATTTGGAGAACCTTTTCATCAGGGTTTGAAACTAAAACTAACATTGGCATGCTCTATAAAGAGTATGAATTCCCTTGCTAAAGGGAAAAGGCTTTTTACCTTAATTTTGGAGCAAAACAAAACTGCCATTTCCTTGTCTTGTTAGGAAGTGGCTGTTGAATCAACCAGAGATGGTTCTTGATTATGTGTCAGCTTGGCTTGGAGATCTGATCAAATGTGATTAATCCAATAATGCTGTTAATTCATTGACTTAGGGATTTGATTTAATTCAGCATCATGACAAGGATTGTTATGTCATTCATCTCCTGTTATGAAAGCAAGCAGTACATTGGACTTTAGTAAATTTACTATGCTTTTGTTTTGTTTATTTAGGCTTTGGTAAAAATTGGAAAATACGGAGTAGGGGTTTTTTGGGTAGTTTTTTAACAGTGTGGGTTTAAAGCAAAGAGGCAACTTAGTGGATGACCTGGAGACCTGGACTTTGGCCTGTCCACAAAGCTGAATTTTTTGTCACTCAGAGGAGGCATTCGGCTTGAAGGGAACTTCAAAGTAAATCAGCCTGCCTTGAATTTTAGAAGTAACTCCTGGTGTTTGTTTTCTATCAAAGACCTTATGTGGCACAGATTTTCAAATACTAAAAATACTAATCTAAAAAGAAAACTGATTCCATAAAAGCAGGACAGTCTTTACCTTTCCTACTCACACACAGTTAAAAGCAGATTGTCACAGGAATGGTCTGTGTTGTGCAGAGGAGAGCTGCTCATCAGGACATTTCTGTTTTCTTACCAGTTGTGGTCTTCTGGGTCCCACAACTTTAATTGCTGTTGACTGAAGCAACTGGATATGTTAATTACCCATTTAACTGAGGTGCTACAGAGGGGTTCTTTTGAGCTGTTTTAATTGATTTTTAAGACATTTCTGGATTTAAAATAACCAGCTGCTGGAACCGCAGTAGTTGAGAAATCCCACTGTATGCAGTATGAGTTTCCCGAGGCTGGTAGTTCACACAGTCAGGCTAACTTAAAAGAAGTAACCTTTATTCCAGACATGGAGTGATAAAATATGTGTTCCCATGTAGCTCCATACCACACAAGGAGCTGTCAGGTAGCTTGGGAGTGAGAACACAAACAAGTTGTGGCAGGCCTGGCTCATCCAAGCCTTAACACAGTCATCCAATTTGTTTAAAAAATTTGCTCTATCTGTACTTCCAGAGGAGAGCTGGCTGTGAGTCAGGCTCACTCAAGGAATGCAATTTTTAAGCTGACACTTTGTATATAAACATTGGTTTCAGAGTAATGGGTGTTAATGCTGAATATGTCCTGCATTGTTCTGATAATGACATCAGGAAAAAACACACTCCAAATGTGTTTGTCTTGCCAGCGGGAGCTGTGAAATTCCTGTCAATCAGGAGCATGTTATTAAAAAAACCAAAAAACCTCTCAATTCCAGGTCTGGTATGAATACCTGAGCTGAATAGCCAAATTTACGCATCTCTCTTCACTAAATGGAAGAAGTTTTAAGACTAAGGCTACACAGTGTGAATCAGATGCAGCCTGTTTGTCTTCCAATGAGAAAAATTCAAACCTCTTTTGGAATCGTTTCACCCTCTGGAAGCTTCAATTTAGCGCTGTGGAAGCATCCATAAATCTCTCACTTTTTGTGTTAGGGCAAGGCCTCACCTGCCTCTCCCCCTCACAATGTTTGATGAACAAGTTAATGTAAAGCTTCCACTTGGTCTTCTGAGATGAAACTTTGTGTTTGAATGAAGAGCTGCATTTATTAAAATGTTTCAAAGTCTCTAAGTGAGGTGTTTAGGATGATGCTGTCCAGTGACAAAGGGCCCTTCTGTCAGATAATGGACAGAAAAATAATAATAATAATAATTTTCTAAGGCAAACCTTAAAATCCAAGTTCTTTGCAAGGTCAGTAATCTGTTTTTAATGGCCGGATTTTTGGAACACTGGAATGATGTCCTTTTTAACTGAAAGAATAATGCAATCAAAATCAACTTTACTTCTTTTCCTGCTCCATCAAATTTCAACTTACTAGTCCATAAACACATAATACAGTTGATCATTCAGATTTTTTTGGGGGGAAGGGAATTTATAATAGAGCAAATAAGAAAATTTAGAAGCTGCATTTGGGACCACTGAAAAAAAATGCATGGACAGAGGCATAATTGGATTTTGCTTTTCCTTATAGAAGGCATTTGGGCATGTTTTGACTTCCATAACTGAACTGTCCACTCTTTTAGGGCAAATCTGTTGTAATATGTTGAGCTTTTGAATCCTGTGCTCAGCATCATGTAGTATAGAATCCTAAATTACAAGAATTTCATTCTGATTTTTATCTCAAATTACTGTAAGTTTGTTCTGTAGTCCGTAGGGAACTGAGCTCAGCAGTAGTCATAAAGTGGTTATAATGTAATTTGCTGCATGATAATTTTGCAAATTGGGAGGAGCTTTTTTTTAAAATTTTGAGAAAATTAATAGTTCTTTATTTTACAGTTTTGGGGAGGAACACTGCTGTGCAGTGCTATCTACAGTGCAAGAACAAACTTGGTGCTACGTCATGAAAATCGGTGTTTGCTTAGTGCTAATGCATTTGTTAGGTCATGAGAGCACCTCTCCCTCCTATCCTTAGGAATGCAGAACTTTTGAAGACCTTCAGAGCTTCTGAATAATACTGAATAATACTTGTCCATGATACTGAGCCACGTTGGGTCACAGTTTTTCTCATAAACTGCTCTGTTTCTATTGCAGCTCCTGTTAAAAGGTTCTCAAGGCCTTTATCACGTGCTTAGGCAAAGTTTCAGCACTCATGGGAATACATTTGCTTGCTCTGTCTGATCCATGATGAAAAGCCTGATTCCTGTGTCTCTTGTCCCACTTCCACACTGATGAAAGTCACCTTATTTTAAACTTATTGCAATACAAACGAGGGCAGAATCAGCACGAACACATAATCCAGTAGTCATGAAGCAGCAGGGATGGCAGGCAGGGACCAGTAGTTGTCAGTGACTGTGTCACAAACATCATCTGGACAATTCATTTAATCAGTGCCTTTTTATTGTGACTTCCTGCATGAAGGAAGGTTTGATACAGTCTTTATGAAAATGAGCCAAAAATAACGAGAATTTATATTTAAAAATTAGGCTGACAGTGCTTTATCAGTATTCTTATGTTTTACCAGCCTTGGTTTCTCTGTTTTTACCAACCCCTCTCCCCTTCCCTTCTTCTGTACAATAGGGATTTGGCAAACAAGTGGATGTGTCATATATTGCCAAACATTACAACATGAGCAAAAGCAAAGTTGACAACCAGTTCTACAGCGTGGAAGTAGGTGACTCGACCTTCACAGTTCTCAAACGCTACCAGAACTTGAAACCTATTGGCTCTGGGGCTCAGGGAATAGTTTGGTGAGTATCAGCAGTTTCTCTTACAATGCTTTGAAACAGAATTGGCATTTTGCATCTCTTCACAGCTTGCCAGCCACAGCCGTTGTCTGAAATTGCAAAAATAGCAGTCAGGCAAGAGACATCCTGAGGCCAGGATGGAGACATCCTGAGGCAGAAGGAGCCCAGTGGTTTGCTGATAAATTCCCTGGCTGGTGAGAGTGATAGCACTGGGTTTGTTTCTCCACACAGCAAAATGGAACTAGCAAGAAAGCGGGAGAGAGATCTTATCATAATTGACAACTCTGGCACTATTTCCAGAGGCAGTGCAAATAATATCCCAAGTAAACCCTGTAATTTTAGTCTTTGCACAGTAAAAGTCACTGAGAGCAATATAGAAACTTGTCACATCCCATAGCATTCTCAAGTGTTCAGGGTGGAAGCCTTTCGAATTGAGGGAACTGCTAATGTTTCCTTTATTTCTTAAAAGTGATATTTCAGTGATGTGAATAATGTGAACAAAAGACAAAGGCAGTAGCTGTCCTGAACAATGCAATTTGAATTTAGCATGTTCAAAAGCAGTGAAATCCTGGGTGGCTTTTGCCTCTGCATTTTCAGACATGGCTTTTAAATTTCTGTTAGGCAGGAATTTGTTACCCCTTTAATTATGAGGCATTAGGGTAACTATAACACTGTTCAATCTATAATTTGATCAGAGATGAAGTCTTAATACCGTCTGTCACCTCTGGCACTGTTTTTTTTCAGAATTTGATGGTAATGTGTGTTACTTTACAGGTGGAGGCAGTGATAAAGCAAGAGGTTCCTTTAATCCAGTGGCAAATGGTTTTTCCAGTGATTGTTGGTATTGGCACTATAATTGACAGTGTAACAACACTGACAACACATTCTTAGGTCTCAGCCCATCACTCCCAGTGTTTAGTATACTTTGAGACCATGCAAGTCCAAAGATTGAGCTAAATGGCCAAGTTCCTTAAACATTAAAGAACTAAAAGTTGCTTTAAAATCAGCTTTGGGAAAGAAGCATATTTTGAGTTGAGTACTAGTAAAATTAATTTTGCACTATTTGTTCAATTCCATATAAAGCAAAGATGGTTTTTCTTCCTCCTTACTATCATCTATTTGTTTCAGAGGAAAATCAGTTTTTGTTGAACTTCTCTGCAACTGAATTGCGGTAATGATCAATTGTGGGCAGCAAAAAATAGAGAAATTAAGCTAAAAAGAATCAAAAACATCCTGTGAATTTTACTTTCATGCTAAGAGTTGACAGCAAAAATTAAAGATCTCTTTGGAAAGAAAATCAAATCAGAAACAAGCAAGTTCAAGAGAAAGTTAACACAAATCCCCTGAAATTGTGAGTAGCATGGAGAGGCCGTAAAAGGCCTTTTTGATGATACAGATATAGAAGTATTACATAATAGATGGGGAGGATAATGAGCATTATTTTTTCTTAGTTTGTGTTACATGGTAAACTGCTTGTCACAAGGCATGATTTACCAGAAATGCAATAACCACCCATCAGCAAAGCATGAAGAATCAATGGTGAAGTGATTAATTAATGAAAAAATAATTGGGAGGTAAATATTAGCTAAGAGTAAACAATACATGATGAGCAACATCTTCAGTGGTATAAGTTTCTCCTTACCTAATACTAATAATAAGCTTATACAGTAAACTTCATTAGAATAAGTTTATACTGTAGGAACTTACACTGTTTAGAAGTATTTTGATGGAAATAGAGCTACAGCTAGAAAAAGCTGATTAAGGAAATAAAGACACTGGTAACCTGCCTATTTGTGCTGCACTGCTTGCTCTGGTGGGGGAAATAATTTGTCCTGCTTGTCTTGTTTCTTTGCAAATAATAGCCACGAGGAATGCCTTTATGAAAATAGTGGAGAAAACCTAGGTCATAGTTTCTTTCAGATCCAGTAGCTCTGTTTATACCTGATGGCTTGTTCAAGAAGTGTCACAGATCTGGGATGCAGTTCTGTCCCTCGATGCCAGAATTAGGAAGAATTCTGCACCCATTTGCAGAAGCCAAATGCATGATTTCTGATTGTTTCCTCTGTCAAGGGCAGACACAGGTGGGATGGCACAGAGGGGTTTAGGTTCAGTCTTCTCAGAGCATGCCCATTTTCTGGATTTTCCTTCAGGATAGCTGTAGGTAAGGACACTACCTTTTATTGAGTGGAATAACTGGCTGCCCAGCTACTGGAGACAGCCTTGGTGCACAGTGACACTTGGTTTTATGGAGTGATGGAGCATAGCTGCTGAATGCTGACTCCTTTTAGAAGGGGAGGCCTGATGTTTTTCAGGCTCTGGAAGATGTTGCAGGGTTCCTAGGCAAAGCCACAAAATACTGAGATCTTTCTTATTCAGTTCTATGAACAGGTTTCAAGATAAGCAGGAGAATGTCAGTTGGAAACAATTTATGTTGTGGAACAGGGGCAGACACAGGAGGCAGGGAATGTGGTTATGAAAGAGGTAAGGACTTGATTTTACTTGATGGTGCTGAAAATTACATCAGAGGAAAATTATTTTCTTGATATGGAAGCATTAAAGATATTAAGGTCTTCAGGAGATGGTAATTTAGGTAATTACATGAAAAAGTGAAGACCATATGGTGTGATTGTTATAATTGTGCCCATGTGAAATAATTATAAACTCAGTGAAGAAATGGTATTTCTACAGACATAGTACATACAGTATCTTTGGAAATTAATCTTTGGGCTCTTTCAAATGGTTTTGTATTAACTGTGTTCACAAAATTATTTTAGCAGCGGAAAGAAGGAAAGAAAACAAGCTGCTTGGAATCTCTTGAGCAGGGAAGCTCCTCTTCACCCTGCAAACACTACTCTTTATGAAAATGAAGGCTGTTTGCTCTCTGTGCATCACACTGACATCTGTGAGAAAGCCTATAAAGGGTGTGTTTGCATGTCATTGTCATGTTGTTATTACAGGCATGATGACGATGGGGCAGCGCTGAAACACAGCTTGGAGTTTATTAGACCAAGCTGTAGTTGTAAAAACTGCACAGGCTTTTAACCACGCTGGTTAATCTTTGAGTCTGTGAAAGAAATAGAAAACAGTTTTCTGAGTTTAATTAGATATGTGCCACCTGTGAGAGCAACTGCTGAGAGAAGAAGTAGCCGAAACCCTTCGGCAATGTTGGAAGGGAGTTGACACCTACCTTATTTTGCAAGGGGCTGAGAGAGGCAGACAGGTCATTTTCAGCTTGGGTTTGTGGATGGTGGTGGTGGAGAGGTATTCTCATGTTCCATAAAATCAACAGAAATATGCTGATGTTGGAGTGAGTGTTTCTTTGTGTTTTAGATGAATGCTTTCTGCCTGGAAGCAAGGTAATTGATCTGTAGGTTTTCTGCTGTGGTTTGCAAGCTATCATTTTTATGTTGCCTGTGATATTTTTGATACTGTCTGTGATGTCTAGAGAAGTGGTGTTGTACAGAAATATTTCAAAAGCAATTTGAAGGGTCGTTGACAGTTTTTGAATTTATGATAGATGCAAGGGTAAAGTCCACGTTTCCAAGGCAGATAGGAAAGACACCACTTACAGGCTTGAGGATATAATTAAAATCTTAGCAGTATCTTATGAAAACATTTGGTCTGGTTTATGACCACATGGTGCCTGTACCTGTGTGCATTATCAGGAGAAAGAGTCAGCTTTGAAAACAGGGTTGTCTGGGTGAACATCAAATAAATGGGTCTGATGATGCCTTTCAGCTGAAATCCTGGTCTTTTCTTAAAAATCTTGGTCTTCTCTTAAAAGTGAGCACGAGCTTTCATGCTGCATGATGTTGAGATGTGGTCTAATGATGCGTCAGCTGGACTGGGGGGGTGGCTGGGAAGTACTGAAGTACTTTATTCTGTCTTGTTGATGCAGGAAGTTTCTGTGTGAGTTATGTTTGAGTGGAGGATATGGGAGCAGGAGTTATGCTTTTATGAGAGCTTTTCAGTGAATGCATTATAAATTTAGGAAGCCACCTCATCCGCAGATATAGAGGAGACTGTAAATATGTTCCTGAAGTAATAAATTGGGAAATGGGCTGCAGATTTTTTGCTTTGAATTTGTGGTTTGATGATACTTTACAGCCTGAACCCAAAGGAGTTAACAGAGTCTTTTAGTGTTCCCTGTAATAGGTAGAGCCAGCAAGACAATAAATAGCTTGATATGTTGCCTAATACTGCCACAGGTTCTCCTTTGCTGATTTAAGTGTAATTTGGTGGCTGAATCTTAAAGAGTGCAGAGTTCTTCCAGATCAGCCTGTGGTGATGGTGGTGCTTATTGTAATTTATAAATCTGCTGATTCTTTCCCTAAAGTAATTGCAGTACCATAGATTCATTTAGGTTGAAAAAGACCCTGAAGATCATTGAGTCCAACCACTAACCTAGCACTGCCAGGTCCATCACTAAACCATGTCCCCAGGTGCCACATCTGCACATCTTTTGCATTACCTCCAGGGGTGGTGACTCAACCACTTCCCAGAGTGGTTCAGAGGTCAGAGAAGAAATGTGGCAGGTATTGTCCACTACAAGATGCAAAAACACTCAAGCTCTTTTGTACAATGATTATCCTTCAGTTCTGGTTTTGTGTAGCACCATAGGCTAGGTATAAGGATCTCAGGTGATACTGCAATGGAATAATGGTAAAAGCCATAGAAAAAAGGAGTTGATCCTTCTGACCATAATCAATTCCAAGCTCATAATTTTGCCACAGTGCAGTGGAAAAATATCAGTGGGCATGTCAGTGTCTTACAGCTAATACACAATTTTATTTGTGTTGTTTAGCTGGACACTGGTGTATTCAAGTTCTTGAGACATGAATATGTTTCTCCATTATGGTCCTGCTATCCCAGTAATACTGTTTTGATTTCTTTGTGTCATTGAATTGAAGTACTGTATTCCTTGATAGAGATCAACATTTGTGCTTGTATAAACTGGCATAGTTCCATTGAAGTTCAGAGGTGTTCTCTTTGTGGGATTAATCACTAATTTTCCTCAGAAGAGGAGGACAAAGAATACATGTCATTTAGAGGCAAAATGGGGTGAACAATGTATTTGGATATGCCTAGAATTTCAGTGGACCTGAAGGGAGTGGCAGCATTAATTTTGTCAGCCCCAGCCTCTCCTGTGAATCAGAATTGAGCATATGTTGTGAGTTTGGTTACTTGCATTCCAGTTACACAGTTGCATCTTGCAGGCTTTTTGTGCTTAACATTCTGTTGGCTGGCACTGCAGATTGATCCTGTTCTGTTGTAGATCCTCCAGGTTGTGCCCATTAGTTCAGCAGTGCTCTCTTCCTCATGCTGTTGTGTGCTTTGCTGATGTGCTTTGACATCTTGCTCTCGAGGAGGTTTTCGAAGACAGCCTTTAGAGGGCTTTACAAGTGTGTTCTGTTAGAGTAATGTAGGAAATAGCTGTCTCTTTGCACTGGGAGCTATTGCTGTACTGATAGTGAAACAAGCATGTCAATATAAACAAATTCTGCCATGTTTCCCAGTGCTAATATCATCCCATACAATGGCAACACATGATGATTTTGAATTAATTTTCTTCTAGGAACAAGTAGTTTAAACTATTTCCAGATGGGTGGTGGGTTTTTTGGGGTTTTGGTGGTTTTCATTTTTGGTGGGGTTTTTTTTTTGTTTTTTGTTTTGTTTTGGTTGGTTGGGGTTTTTTTACATTTTGGGAAGGTCTTGTTGAAATATCAGAAGTTAAACTCATAGCAAACTTCAAACCTCATTCATTTGTACATTGCAGGATTTTTTCGCAGCTCCCAGTTTGCAGTGTTATTCTTTGGATTTTCTATCATGTCAGTGCTTTGAAACACCAAACACCTGTGTGTATTTGGTTGCCCATTGATCTGGTGTACATCTGAAACAGCACACTCTGCTTTGTGGTTCTGATATATCTATGCTTTGATTCTTGAGAGAGACAGCAAATTTCCCACTTGCATTTGGAATCTGGATCACCGGCATGTGAATTTGAAGGTGCTGAGAGGCTCCCAATGGATACAGCAAAGTCTGAGTGTCTCTCTGTGTTTGAGATCTGAAATATTGGGTGGAGGTGCTTATTTAAGTTGGACAGATTTGTGTTTCTTAAGCTGATGTTATTAGATTTTGAATATTAACACATATCCAGAGACAGTTTGCTTGCATATGGAGTGAGAGGAAGAGGCCACATCTCGGAGTGCTCTTGCAGCGAAGAACTGAGCTTGGATATGGAAGGAACTGCTGCTACAATCACAGGGAATTGTTGCCACGTGACAAACTATACATAACATCTGAAAAATAGGACAGATGGATTGTCTTTGAGTCATTGTTTGCTTTGATTCTTGAAGCTTCTTCTATCTACTACTACTAGCTATAAGTGAGAAAGAAGCACAAAGGGATATATCCAAAAATATTTCTCAATTTCTTCCTGTCAGAGATTCCTGGTGAGCAGGGAGTCACCACAAATTTCATGTTTGTTTCTTTTGTTTCATTTCCCTTTGCTAGTGCAGAGAAGTCTAAAATTTAAAATGTAATGGTAATCACAAATGGTATGTAATCAAATGTGCCACAGTATTCTTTCCTAGCAAAGAAATCGTGCCCTCTGTCTCTAAAATGCACTGCCTATGTTTCTATGTCCTCTTTTGATTCCTTTCTCCTTAAAGAACCTGTATGGTTTCCATGACTACAACAGTTAGGCAGGCAAAATCTATTCCATATTTATACTCTGCAAGTTTACGGGGGAAAAGAGTAAATAAGTTCATGAGGGAGCCATCCCTGTGCAATCTGTTTTTGTGAACCTTGACAGCAATGCTCCCTTTATCTGCTCACAAATTCAGTACTGTAAAGGCAGGGTCAGGCTCATTTGAGAGTGCTGGCAGCCAGGGTTTTTAGCTGGATTGGTACTACTCTTAGGCATAGAGCAGGTTTGTTCATAGCTGTGGCTCGATCTATGATTCCCTTGGAGCCATTAAAAAATGTATCAGCTGCTTGCAAATTCTGTGTCTGCAGGGAAGTAACTGATGATTGTGCAACTTAAGCTCTTTCTGTGTTGGTTGATTAGAAACTCCATTCAATTTACACTTTTTGCTGCCAGACAGTGATGTTTTATAACTCTCTTTACAGATATCAGGTACTTATCTGCTCCAACCTTGTCAAAAGCTTCCTTTTGGTTACTGACAGATCTCCCTTTTCTCACATTTGTGCTGGGTCACTACTATGATGCAACTGATTGGACATATTTTTTCAAGACTCTTGTTGCTCCTCCTGGAAAACCAGGGTTGGAATTAACTGCTGTCAGTGCGTTGCAGCTGTTCCTTAACAGACTTCAGGCTTATCCTTCCATGTCATTCACCTGAAATCCTGTCCCCACTGAAATGAGCACTGCTGCACCATCATCACTGATCACCATGTGTTTCACATGAGACAGATTGCACAAAACACTTCTCTTCCCTCTTAGGACAAGGGATTTCTCCCGCGATAGAGAATGGCTGTGGCCACATGGAATCCGGGATGTAGGGCAATAGGACAAAGCTTCTAAATAAAAGGGCAGGCATCAAAACAAAGAAACAATGGAACCAGAAATAGAAAAACTAGAGCCAGTCTGGAAGGAAATGCAGATCAGATAATTACATTTTCTTTGTCAGCATGTATTGTTGGTATTTATTCCCTGATGTTAATGTAGTCTACAGATTTTTACAGTGCTTTACAGGAAGCAAAAATCTGTCCTTTGTCCCAGGACCTCTTCTTTGTTTATGGATGTTATGTATGGGATTTTTTGGTTGGTTGGTTTTTTATCTTTTATTCTTTTCTGGCTTCAAATACAGTGTCTTAAAATTCTGTCTACACATCTATGCCTTGAAATTCCTGGTGTAACGTGGCAACTCAAAGACCTAATATTTTTCATTTTCTTCCTGTTGAAAAAAACCACTTTGGTTTGTTATGCAGCAGGTAAAATATGCTGGTTTTGTCTGCTTAGAATAGCCTTGTAGAGATTGCAAGGTTAGTTTGGGGAAACTAGAATTTCAGTAGCCTTTTAGGGTTAAACTTGGTACTTTTTTTCTCCTATGATTACCACATTGTAGGTGAAGGCTTGGCAGCAGTACACTTTTGTTCCACAGTTGAATTTTGGTTTTTAATCATTTGAGAAATGTAAAAGAAGCATTGTGAAATAGCATTTCCTATGCACCTGAGTGACAGCTTTTGTTCTGTTTGTCAGGCAAGCCAGCAAGTCTTTCAAATTATGGTTGTGAGGGGATTATGGAAGATGGTGGCTATGGTTTCTATTCCAGTTTGTAAATCCAAAGAATAGCAGGTTGATCATGTGACTGACAGTTTGAATTTGATAGATACTCAGCCTCTTCCAGGTGCACAGACTCTACCTCGGTGCCACTATTTCCCCTGTCTTGGAAATTGCTGTTAAACAAGGAAACTGGACTTTTTCTGGCTTTGCTACTGAACAAACTTGAGAACTGTCCAAAATTTACATTCCCCGCTGAGTTCAGAGCAGTGGATATGAGATCTCTTTGCCAAATTCAGTGTCTTATACCCATTCTCCAGACATGGGGCAAACATCTACTTGATATGGTTTACCTGCAAATCACACTTCAGCTTCTTTTGCCCATGTGTTTTCTGCCACTGAATATTGATAGGCACCCCCAACTCTGGTCTATTTTACAATTTTTTACCTTGTTCTAGCTTTGGTAAATCCTTGAGCATAGCAAGAGTGAGTGGTGTAGGATACTCTGGAAGCCACGAGATAGCATCTCTTACGTGCTTCATGTGTAAGAGAAAGCAAATTGGTCTAGAGCCCCTTTAAAGCAGGATGGAAAAGAAACTTGGCTCCTTTCACTGCCCAGGTTGAATTTCCTAGGCTGGCAGCTAACAAAAGCTACTGGCAGCTAGCAGACTGTGTAGTGAGTTAGTGACAAGAGACATGCAGGACCAGGAATTACTTATTTTACAGTTCTGTTCAGAAAAGTATTAAACAGCCAAGTGGCTTTCAGAGCCAAGTACAAAGGATTAGCAGAGCACATGCAGATGAGAAGTATGTAAACATGCTTCATACTCACCATCCTCATGAATATTTTAATCTCCTGGCAAACTGAACCAGCGCCCATTGAGTGGTGTGCCAGGCAATGTGTGAACTGTGTAGCTGATTCCACATTGCCTTTCCCACTGTATCCCTGTATCCCTCCACTGTCTTTGTGAGTGAGAATGACTATGGGAAGAGTTTTAGCTTGCATCAATATGTACATCTGATAGCTGGTGTTACAAAATGGTTCTTGTTAGGGCATCACCAGCTCATGTAATTAGAAAGATAACAAACTTTTATTGTAAATAAGTTTACTAAAAATAAGTTTTCCATCCTTTTTTTATCCCTGCAGCTTCTTTTACATCGCCTTATATGTGATGGCTCAAACACCTTTCTTCAGACCTCCCCCTTCTGAAATTTTGGCAGATAAGAGCTCTCTGAGCATGACTGAATTGTGAAATAGATTTCACAAAGGACTTTTCAGATCTAGTTGTCCTTAGAATTATGAATGAATTCTGCTTCCCAGTTTCTCTTTGCTGTAAATGGCTTCTTGGCTTTGACATTTTAGGCAATAACTGCAGTAGTTGAAAAAGAATGAGCAATACAGATTCCAAATTGGACTGTTATGGATATGACAATGACACTGTTTAATCCTTTATGGGTGGCAGTAAAGGGACTGGATGAATTGTGGGCTTGGACTTTGTGTTTGCATGTAAGCATTGAGCCAGACAATAGACAGCCCTACCAGAGAGGACAATGCTGAGGTATTCAACAACGTTTTGCCTCTGTCTTCAGCGGCAATCTCTTTTCCCACACCTCTCCAGTGGAGGGACAGCAGGATGGGGACTGGGGGAACAAAGTCCCTCCCACTGTAAATGAAGATCAAATTCATGGCCACCAAGGAGCCTGAATACACATAGGTCTATGGGACCCAATGAGAGCCATCCCAGAGTGCTGAGGGAATTGGCTGATGTATTTGCCAAGCCACTCTCCATGACATTTGGAAAGCTGTGGCAGTCAGGTTAAGTCCCAGGTGCCTGGAAAAAGGGAAACTTTGTACCCATCCTTAAACAAGGCAGGAAGGAGGACACTGGGAACTACCAGCCTGTCAGCCTCATCACTGTGCCTGGGAAGGTCATGGAACAGATCCTCCTGGAAGCTGTGCTAAGGCACATGGAGAACAGGGAGGTGATCCAGGACAGCCAGCACGGCTTCCCCAAGGGCAAGTCCTGCCTGACCAACCCTGTGGCCTTCTGTGATGGAGTGACTCCCACTGTGGACAAGGGAAGCATTTCATGTCATTTATCTGGACTTCTGTAAAGCCTTTGGCACAGTCCCCATAGCATCCTTCTCGCTAGAATGGCAAGAGAGAGATTTGAGGGGAGGACACTTGCATCCAGAGGATTGTGGTCAACAGCTCAGAGTCCAGATGGACATCAGTGACAAGTGGTGCCCCTCAAGGGTCTGTATTGGGACCAGAGTTATTTAATGTCTTCATTAATGACAGGCAAAGGGATCAAGTGCACCCTCAGCAAATTTGCAGGTTTATGAGGTTTAACAAGACCAAGCAGAAGATGCTGCACCTGGGTTGGGGCAACCCTGGGATCAGCACTGGCTGGGGGATGAACAGATCCAGAGCAGCCCTGCCCAGAAGGACCTGGAGGTGCTGGTGGATGAGAGTCTGGACATGACCCAGCCAAGTGCACTGACAGCCCAGAAAGGCAGATGTGCCCTGGGCTGCATCCAAAGCAGTGTGGGCAGCAGGGTGAGGGAGAGAATTCTACCCCTCTGCTCTGCTCAGGCCAGCTGTCCTTCCTGATAAAACACTGAAATGTATAAATAGAGCCACACATTTTGAACTTCTGTCTTAAAATTTGCCAGTTTTAATAGCATGTCCTTGAAGTTTAAGCACTACAGAATTTACTATTAATCGTGACAGCAATGCTGAATTTTCATTCAGGGACTGGTATGATAGTCCCAAACAATTCCGGCACTTCAGTCCTCTCTAATGTTACTGCATTCCTACACAGGATAATAGATCACATGTTTCTGTGTAATGCAGGAAGGAATGTGTTGAGCCCAATCAGTAATCTCTGCAGTGATGAGGAAGCTCATGGAAAACCTTGGCAACTGACTTATTTGTTCTGTGAAACTAGAATCTCGTGATAGTAAAAAAATGATGACTTGTGTTGCAGCTGGGAAGGCAGCTTGATTGTATTTTCTAATCTAGCTGTTTCCAGTGGCTTGCAAGAAGCTGTGAGCTGATAGAAATGCACAAAAAAACAAGCTGGAACCATAACTGGCAACAAGAGAAGTGCAGCAGTCATCCATTATGAAGCTGTATTGGCCTTCTTTAGCATCAGCTCTGAATATTGTCTCAATTTCTCTACATTTTCAGATGAAACAGAGCTGATCCAGAGTGTACAGTAGCCATTCCTGACAACAGGTCTGCAACTCTTCAGTATGGTCATATTGGATTTTTTTTTTTTGGATTTTCAGCACAAAGCATTAATTCCAAACCTAATAAGGACATTTAAAGGCTTTTTGTTGCAGTGGCCATTGACTTGTACTGCTTGGGGCAAACTTTCTGCACCCTGGTGCATGTATGGAATTCTTTTCTTTTACATAATTTTCATGGAAAATATTCACTGTCTTTAAATACACTTTCTGGAGAGAAATTTTTCCTCTAAAAAAAAAAGGTTTTTTCTGTTTTTAATGTAATTGTTGAAGAGAGGAATATACACTGTTTGTATGAATGTCTGCCTTTAGAAACTCAGAAGTTATATGTCAAGAGGAGAAAAAAACAGTTAAGAATGAGAAAGTCTAATTTCATTCTAAAATTTGGACTGATAGGTGAGGGCAATGTAAGGAGCAAACAAACCAAACCTACCAAAAAAACCCTACCAGAGTACACTTAGAAAAGTTTTCTTAAAGCAAAATAACATTTTAACACTTTTTTTCTTGGAGTACTTGGCTGAAAGGGACAGAACATAAAGCATAAGAGAGAAGGTAAAGCACTTGAAATATTTTATGGTTAAAGCTTCATAACCACTTTCACAGAAATTTTGCTTGATACAGGAAAAAGATTTGGCTCTTGCCATTCCTAAAAATGGCTTCAGAAACTGCAATAGTGATAGTTATTTGAGAGAAAGAGCTTTGAAGATAAATTGCTGTGAAAATTATTTATATATGCACCCATCTATGCTTTTCTTTTTATCTGTCTGTGCATATACATTTAAATGTTTATCTGAGCATTTCTATAGGAGGCGTTCTGTTCCATGTACTGATAGTGATTGGTGGTTCAGGATGAGCCATCATTAGCATTCTAGTTAAATGTGATTTTCAGGTTGTCCTCTATTATCTAAAGAACCCACCTCTAAGAGTCAACTTTAAAAAACACACATTATCTGTGCTTTTGACATTCTATTCTGGAGTAGACTATAATGGAATTGATAAATGTTAAGTTTCACCGCTGATGAAAAGATGGGAGGAAAAATAGTAAGTATTTATTTGGCAAGCGTCTATTGAAATAGAAACTTGGACAAGAAACTAGAATGCTTTCCTTTGCTTTTTGAAATAGGTATGAAAATGAATGCCTGGTCTGTCACGTGCATGACAACAGATCATTGCTCATTGATCATTGCAGTCTGAGCTCACACAGAGTATTAGTGGTAAATGATGACCTGGGTTTGTGTAAATCTGGCTAGGAGGAGTTTCATATTTTCCTGCCAAAGTCAGCAAAAAGCCTTGTTAAATAGCTGTAATTAGATACATCTCTTGGTAATCATGAAGTTATATTCACTAAAAATTTTTATCTCTGCTAAATAGGTTTGTTTCAAATTATTTACAGTTTTGAAAGGCATTTTTAACACCAACATTTACCATGTCAAACTAACTGTAAAGAGGATTTAGAGGGAAAGAGTTTATTTACTGCCTTTTCTGTCTGTACAGCTGCCAGAGACATGGTAGTAAACTTTGAGGATTTTTCTGAGCTCATGTTGCAGTAAAGCTATCATTACAAGACCGGGGGTAATTTAGAGTCTTTGCTATAAAATCAGGAAGCTGTATAAATTAAAAAATAAATTCACAGCTGAGCAAGACGTGTCAGAGCTTCCAGAGAAACTCTTTTAGATGCAAGTCCAGTCTCTTAACTGAGATTTAGAGTGACTCTCACACTCAGCCTTTTCTGTTTGCAGACACTCATTACTCTATCTCTTATCCCTAATCCCTGGGGCCACGTGTTTATACAGCCACTCTTCTGCCAGTGATTGAAGTTTGTCTTAAGAAGGCTTATCACCAGTACTAACCTTGGTGTTCCAAGGTAAGGATTTTGTGTAGCAAGCAGCAGAGAGAGGACCTACATCTGGTATCTGTAATTGCCTTGTAGTAAAGTGCAGAGTTGGCTGGTTGTAAACAAAATCTCCTCTCTAGTGAACACAGAAAAAAACCATCAGGGCTAATGAATTCACCCAGTGCAATGAATTTGCATATTGACTTCTTTGAGTAGCTGGACACCTTCTATTTGAAAGAAGACCATGATAGAATTGCAGTCAAGATCCTTGTGTCTCAAATATCTCTCTATGAAGGATTACTTTACTTCATCCATGGTATGCAAAGGACCGAGAATTGATCATAGAAGCCAAATGTTTAAGAAGCCTTTGTTTTTCTGATTTTAGATTGATGATTTTGTCTGTTGCTTTGACAGAGAGAGAACATTCAGAAAAGCAAACAGATCAGAAACTGAGGGAAATGTTCGCCCAGACAAACTTTTGGTGTTTTCTAACTCCTAGTCAGTAATTTTATGATATATCTAATGAGATTAAACTATGAGAAAAGATTATGAAAATTATTCACAGTATTCTTACATAGCTCAGATGAGTCTTATATAGGCTTTTCATCCTAAAAGAAGTTGGGTGATCAAGTAATATGGATTAGCTCAGAGATTTGTCTGCTGAAGTGTATTTGCAGTATATGCCCATGAACAATAGGGACAAAATATTTAACTGTTGAAAGAAACTGTTTTTTTAAATCCTTGGGCTTTGCATTTTATTTGTTCAATGCTTCCTTAATGGAATTAAGGGCTATTTAGTTGTGGCCTTTATGATGCCCTGTTGTGGCTGAACTAAATCTGAATGAGACACGATTCTGACAGCTTCTACAGGAGGTTTGCTTTCTTCTACATACTGTTAGGTTGTAAATCACACATCATATTCCTCCTAAAACAAGATTTAGTTGAGTGAAATTCTGTGGCCAGAGGGAAATGAAGTCAGGCTGGATCTTTGATAGCCTTGTCACCAAAGCTGCTGCTTGTATGGTTTAACTGGTAAGTGCAGTGTCTTTGTTCATGACTGGCAGGATATTGGCTGGGTCATGAAAGTCACATGCCTTATTCATGAATAGGAGAATAAAGAACTGTCACCAAATGACAGAATGGATGATGTTGGAGAGCACCTGGTCCAGCCCACTTGTTCAAAGCAGAGTCAACTAGAGCAGATTGCTCAGGATCACGGGAAGAGTCTGGCTCTATCTCCTTTACTCCTCCCAGCAGATACTTAACAACATTGATAAGACCCATCCTAAGACTTTTCCAGGCTAAACAACTCCAGCTCACTCAGCTGCTCCCTGTGTGACAGATGTTCTAGTCCCTAATAATCTTCATGGCTTATCAGTGGAATTGGTCCAGTCTTTATCATTCTCATACTGGGGAGCCTGGAGTGCAACCCAGAATTCCAGATATGGCCTTGGAAGAATCACTTCCCTAGACCCATTTTCAAGAGTCTTCCTAAAAGTAATCTTTGCAAAACTCTTCATCACCTTTAGAAAAGAATTAGTCTTATTTGTGGTATGCATTTGGTGTGTTATTTATGCAGATATAGTGTAAATTCAATATTTCTGATTCTTCTCTTCCTGTGTGGTTTCCCAGGCAAACATTGCCAACCTTTTCTTACCTATTTTGCACAACTGTACCTTTTTGTTGGCTTATGTGACTAAGCTTCTGATGTTTGCATGCTTTCTGCTCAACTTGGTTAGTTTGTCTCTGTCACTGAATGTCTGCAGTAAGCAAGAGTTAATGAGAAAAACATTTGCAGGATTCCAAATATTTATGTTATGCTTAAGAAAGCAACTTGTAGAACAATGGGGGTTTGGGTGATCTATCTCCTGGGAAATACACTGGTGCTTTTCATGGACTAGCAGAAAACTTGTGTCATGCCTTTCCTTTTTCTCAGTAAAAGGAAAAATCAGGAAGAGGGTCTGAGGATGCTGTCCATTTGGGAATGTTTCTAGAACTTACTCTGCTTTGTGGAGTTTAGAAGTCAGAATTTTTGTAGTCAGATTTGAACCACCAAAATAAGTGTGTCAAATACATAGGAGGTAACATTTATAAAAATAGCTGAAGGTGGTGAAAAACATTTAAAAGTTTAAGGAGCATTTTAGAACCGCAGCTTTAAAAGTTCACTTTGCAAACAATAATGTATTTCTTCATTTTCAAAAGTTGTAACTGTGCATATATAACAATTTTTTTTGTTATCAGGAATTGGTAAAAAACCTTGTGAAATGGTTCTGTTTCTTGGTATGTTATTGGAATTGGATTACATGGTCTCAAAGGATGACTAAATAACTTGATTCCATTAGAAATATCATAAGGAAAACACAAACTTCATTTTGGATGAGTGGGCACTTGTTCATTGAGCCACGTGGTGACGGTGTTCTTAACAGACAGAAAAAGCAAAAGCCTTCTCTACTGTAGCCATGCATAGAGTGTTTCTTTATGAAATAACTTCTTTCTCATCCAGTTTCAATTATATTTTTATCTGAAGTTACTTATTTTTTCCCCCACCCCTTGAAAATAAGTGTTAATTTCCAGTGGAACTGGAATTCAATAGTGGTTCATGGTGTGTTTCACCCATGTGGTACTATGTGTTTTGATCTCTTTTTTCTTACCAGAAACTCTGTCCTTCTTATGACCTTGTATTTTTCTCAGTGGGAAAAAAAAAGGAAATGGTAGACCTGAGGGTCAGGAGTTTGCCATGAGAGGTGCTGGATACCTTCTAGGATGCATAACCCCTGTGTTTGTCATCACTGCAGTGCTGCATATGATGCCGTCCTTGACAGAAACGTGGCCATTAAGAAGCTCAGCAGACCATTTCAGAACCAAACTCATGCCAAACGGGCTTACAGGGAGCTAGTGCTCATGAAGTGTGTGAATCATAAAAACGTAAGTTTTCAGCAGGAGAAATGGTATGGGCATTGCTTTGTCAGAAAGGAAATGGTTTTGTTGGGTTCCTTGTCTAAATGGAAGAAATTAGAAGTAAATGATGCTCAAGGGCTACAGCCTGTCTGGTACTACATGCCCACAGGAGAGACTGAGGGTATTCCATGTGCTTATTGAAAGGCTGTGCCAAATGGGGATTGTTCTAGACTTTCCTGCTTCTTGCACCATCCACTGTATATCATTTAGTATCCATAATGAATGAAAATATTTCTATGCTGCAGCAAGAGTGTTATTCCAGGACTGCATGTTAATTTTAACCATTATCTGTTAGAATTATCTGCCTGACACTGTATAAACTTGCTTTTCTTTTGTGGTGAAAAACGAAGGATTGCTACATTGCATTGTAAAGGGTTGCCCCAAGGATTTCATTTTCTTCTACTTCCTTGATTTCCTGCTGCCACATCTGTGTGCCCCTTCCTTTTCATTAGGAGTGAATTTTTCAGTTTGCAGTGTTTACCTATCCCTGAGATTTTGCAATGACTCTTTCTCCTTATGCAAAGCATAATTGAACCTAAAAAATTATGATGTGAGATTTCATACTTGCTCACAATCACAAATTCACATGGAAGGAGAAAGGACTGACCCTATAATGGCAAGTTGTAGGACTTGACACTACAGTGTCCTCTGCCTCACTTTGGGGCAGAGATTTATCTATACATTCCCACTGTGTTGATCAGAACTCTTCCTGTCTCTTCCCTGTTGACTTGATGGAAGCTGCCCTCAGCCAGCCCGACATATGGGGATTTGAAAATTCAGGGATATGCAAGAAGATTTTTAATGCACTGGGAAGAGCAGAGGGCGGCAGGAGCAGCACTAATTTTAAATACATAATTTTAAACGTGCTGCATGAGAGCTGCTAACAGCACCACATAGGTGGGTCAGAGCTTTAGTCTGTCTGTAGAGATAAGTGCAAAGGAAGGAGAGGATTGTAAAGGCACCTTTGCAGGGGTAAGATTCAGTTGGAAAATGTGGAGTAAAGAGAAAGAATGTTGAACAATTTCTGCTGGAAAACCTAAAGAGGTGATGGAGATAGGAAGGGAGACATTCAGAGGTTGCCTTCATGGCAGCAGTGCTGATATCATTTACCTCTGTTACCTGCACACAGGGAAAACAGGGGAAATCCAGATCTGCCAGGTCAAGTTGTTTCCTCTGTTTTGTTTCACACATTCTTGCAGCATCTTTCAACAGCCCAGTCCATTTAAAATCAAACAAAAACGCAAACCAAATGAGAGAAAGGAAAAATGGAGCTGCAGTATGCAAGATGTCTTTGCTCAGGGTGTCTCTGTTTCAAAGTGCTTCTACTGAGAAGTGATACCTCTCACCATGGAATTTGTGTCAGCCAGCATGTGCATGTATGTGCCCTCAAAGGAATTGAGGCCATGTCAGAGAGCAGGAAGGACCACTGTTTAATAAGATGGTCCTTTATTATTTGTCCCCTCATAAATTAACATTCCTCATAAATAAGAAAATTCTGGCTGTAGCACAAAGACTGCTATGCTAGATAGAGCTGAAGTTAGTCTTTGAGCCTCTAACTCCAAAATTCAGAGGTGTGTCTCACCCTTAGCACTTTGCTTTGCCACTAGTTATCCTTCTTTCAGACCATTTCAAGTGCACCTAGAAGAAATGTGATAGATCCGTGGTATTTTATTTTGAATGTTGCTAATTTTTTTACTGACGCATAAAGTGAAAAGTTAATACAAATTGAGCAGTGAAAAAATTTTTCCTTTAACACACTTCAAAATGGGTTCAACTGATTATGAATATCACTTCTCTTTATTATTTTGTCTTACTTTGCTTTTCAGATTATCAGTTTATTAAATGTCTTCACACCACAGAAATCTCTGGAAGAGTTCCAGGATGTGTAAGTAACAGGGGTGGTAATTAAGCTAAAGCTTTAGGGATGTGTGGGGCATTATGGTGTACGTTGATTGCCATAACTCAGAAAAGTACAAAGGTTATAACCCCCTCTAAAAAAGATTGTGTAAGTCTAGTGGGTAGAAAAATATTCTGAATTCCCATATTGAGAGCTCTTTTGACAATTTGAAGTTAAAAATACCAGGTTTCATATTTGTTGTGATATGACCTTTGACTGTGTAAAGTTATTTGCCTGGGGAACCAGGGGTAGGTGTGCAAGACAACCAGACAACCAACTTCTCTGTTGGAACCTTGCCCTGTTGCACAGCCACTACTGTGCCTAGCACAAACCTGCTATGAATGAAATTTTAAGTATTCTGTGTTTTATATAGTTGTTCTCATTTTATCTTCCTATCTCTCCCATATTCTGCATACATTGCATGGAAACGTGTTACTTTTCTGTAGTCTGATACCAGCAGTAACTAATTAATTGTAATGAGAATTTTGTGAAGTCACACAATCTTTGGAGGATTTTTGGAGGCTTTTTGCATGGGGATGCATATTTTAACCCCCTCAGACACCTCTGTTTCTCTCAGATTCCTATGTGTACTGTGGTAGCCATCCTAGCAATGGTTGAAGGCCCAACAGTTATGTCATTTGGTGCTTGTGGGTCTTTTGGGCTTTGTACATTTCTGTGTGGTGCTGCCTGATTGCCCATGTAGGGCATAGTCTCTGTCATTGGAAATTCTTCAAGAAAGGGCAAATAATGCACCAGTTCCTGGGATGCCAAAAGAGTGGTGCCTCTGCAGTGAGATACAACCACCACCATGGTGCTGTTGTCAGTGGGACCAGCCTCCAGCTGTATTACTTCCAGTCATCAGAAATAAAGTGAATTTTGAAGCAAGAAAAGGCATTGTTACTTATTTGAGATGCTGCTGTGATTAGTCTTCAACACAAAAAAATAACCCTGTGGCTTTGTTTTTCCATTCAGCTACCTGGTAATGGAGTTAATGGATGCCAACCTGTGCCAGGTCATTCAGATGGAGCTGGACCATGAGCGAATGTCTTACCTACTGTACCAAATGCTCTGTGGAATCAAGCATCTTCACTCTGCAGGAATTATTCACAGGGTAAGGGGCCCTTGGCTTAAAACTTAAGGCAGCATATGAAATGATCATGAAGGCTTTAAATGCCACTTGACTTTCTTCTGTACTGTGGATCAAAGCTGTATCTCCCAGTACAATGAGTATAAACATCAGAGCCACAGTGAGAGGTCAGGGAATATGAAACTGGCATTTGCCATCATTCATGTATGCTGAAAAAAAGGGGAAGACTGCTGAGTCTATATTGAATGCAACCTCTCATTTTGCTTTTCCACATCAGTACTGTGTCTGGTAAGAATATGGTACTGTGGATGTGTGATAGTTGATAGCAGAGGGGATCAGGTCATGTCACTGTGACCAGGAGGGAATTCTCAATGGATTGAAAATACACTGAGTTAACTTCTTTATTGAAAAATGTTTTTATTGATTTGGGATTTCCACATGAAAAAAAAAGTAAAAAACTGTTTCCCTGAAGAAAAAAAAGGCTGATAAAATGGGTTAAAAAGTGGGTGTTGTTCTACAAAGTTCTCCTTTCTTGACATGTCATGTGTTTAGCAAAGGGTGATAGATTTGGCTGTCAGATAGTCATCCAGCAAAGTGAGTTGATCAATTATAAATGAAGCATAAAAAAATCTCCACATGTACAGTTGGAATGTCTCTATCAGGCTCACAGCATTAAAAGAAAATAATCTAATCAAAACAGCACTCTGATACTAATCCTTGTTTCTTGATCTGCTAAATGCAATTAATTTAACACCAGTAGGTTCGGCTCCTGTTATCCAGGTAAAGCCCCACAGTATGCTGAGGTAGAAAAACTTCCTCCAGAGCAGTTTGGTAGAGAAACAACAGCAAGATTTTGCTGTATATTTACAAGTATTTCTGATAGTGACTGGGTCAGAAGAGTGAAAGAATATTTGAAGGGTGACCTGAAGTATCAGGCTGCATCACAGCTCTGCCTGGCTTTATAAAGGACAGTCATGTTTTTTACACTGTCTTTTTCAGGATTTAAAACCAAGTAACATTGTAGTAAAATCTGACTGCACGTTGAAGATCCTGGATTTTGGACTGGCCAGGACTGCAGGCACGAGCTTCATGATGACCCCGTATGTGGTGACACGTTACTACAGAGCACCAGAGGTCATCCTGGGAATGGGCTACAAGGAGAACGGTAGGGCTGCAGTGTCACTGCCCCAGGGCACCTCAAGGGCAAGCTCTGCCTCCACCACTGTCAGGGATACCCAAAGGAGGGACAGGAAACGGAATGGGAAATTATGGGAAATGACACCTGGAATTAGCAGTCCCTCACTGCTGTGAGCTGTAGCTACAGAATGTATTTGGGTTGCTCTGCTGGTGAATTTATCTGCGTGGAATTGCAGAGTAATAGGAAACTTTTTCTTAGTTACGTTTGAAGTTACAACTACAGTTGGCTTGTTTAGACCAGAATATCTTTGTCTTCTGTGGCCATGAAACAATGTAGGAACCACTGGAATTGCTGAATGAGTGACGTGGCCTAAATTTGAGTCTGAATCTCTGAATTGTTTGAGGCACCAAGAAGTACCAGCTGAAATAGCAAATCCTACCCCTTCCAGAATTTCTCTAAATCCAGAGCTAGATCTGAATTTCAGCAATCAATTAATTCTTCATGATAAATTTAACAAAAGTCCCAGGTTTTGCTGACAGGTTTCATGTGTTCAAGATCTGGGTGTAAATTTTGTAGTGTGGGTTTGGTTTTTTTAATGGAAAGTTGAATTTCAGATAAGAGGAAAAAGCTGAAACTTAAAAAAAAACAAGACAAAACACGTAATTTGTATTTAATCTCCCTAGGAGTAAGTAGGATATTGTTCTGAATAGTCTGAGAGAGTTCTTGGGTCTTGGAAAGACTGTGAAAAGCAGGTGAGGGTGCTTGCTATAGAGAAGCGGGTAAGAAAGAACTCAAATGTTGCAGAAGATGAAGGGAAAACTTTTTAAGTTGTTCTCATGTTGTAACAAAACTAAGAATTGCATCTGAGTGCCAGGTAGACCAGGCAGGAAAGGAGGGAATATCCTATGACTCGGATTTTGCTGTCAAAGGTATCACTTGTCTCTTTGAGGAAACTTTTTGATAGCAAATGCAGCAAATGTCAAGACCAGGAATTTATTAAAAAGTGTCCTACTTGATTTATGTTGAGGAGGTTAGCTCACCTGCAGGAGAACTTTTACTAACAGCCAACTGCATCCTGTAAAGGGCAGTGAAACTGATTTTGGGAGCTGATTCCATGACTTCAGCACTACTAAAAGCATAATTACACAACCTCTTCTGAAATTAGCAAGTCCCTGTATGAATTATTTGTAATGTTCATGAATTTAAAGTATAAATTTTAATACAAAAGTCTAAAAAGTAGAGAATTCTTAAGCAGAGTCTTAGCTTAGAGAGTAATTTCTGAAAAAAGGAATAATGTTCCTGATTTTTTTTGAAATTTTTGCTAAGTGCCATTAGAAATTTGAACTGGCATTCTTTAGATAGTTCCTTAGTCAATATCCAGATTCTTCTATAGTCAAATGAATTCTTTTGTTGGTTTTTGTTTTCCCTCCAGACATTTAGTAGATGGTTACCATTATTGCTGTTGTTATTGTCCATGAATGGACAGAGAGAGCATTTGCTTTTCACATAATTAAAACTGCACCAAGAAAAAGTTAGACACACTTTTGTGATGAAGTACACAGCTGGGAAAGTTCTAATGTTTGCCACATCCAAGGGTCATATGCCCACTGAAGTTAACACAGAGACTTCCTTTGACTTCCCTGGGCGATGAATCTGGATTAAGATGAATGATCTTGTCTTACTTGGACAAAGCCAAAATAAAGAGAGGAAGAAAACAAAATATTTGAGACTGAAGCTCAGCTGTCAGAGGAGCCATTCTGCTCAGAGGCTCTGCCCCAGCTCCCAAGGAAGTCAACAGAAAGGGTTGTTCTTTGCTTCCCTGCTCTGGCCTGTGCTGCCACATTACTGAAGCTCCCCAACTTTTCCCCCCTCTGACTATAACCACTGCCTGTGTAAGGACTGTTCACTGCTTTCATTTTCTTTCTGCACTTGGTTGGCTAAAGATGCTTAATTACCACCAGTTTGCTGCACTTCTACGGAAGGTCCCAAAACCGTAACTAGAAAGAAAACTCTGCCACTGCCTCAGGCATGCTTTTGCTGTCTCATGCCCCTGATACCTGTACCCTCCTTTTCCCAAATGGAACATTTCACCTTTATTTTGTTTTACCAAGAAATGAGTTGTTTGTTTGTTTCTTTGGTTTGTTTTGGATTACTTTTGAAGGTTAAGAAAGGGGAAGAAAAAGAGGAGAAAACTGGTTGAGTAGGTCAAACATGAGCAGAAAATGAGGATTTCAGGCTCATAAACAACATAGTCTTTTAAAGCATTTCAAAGCAGGTTTTTCCTTCTCACGTGGAAGACAGGGTTGTTTTTTTCCTGGGTGTACTGTGTTGCTATCTAGCCAGCCTTTTTTCTTTAAATACTTAAAGGGCAAAAAACCCCTGTCCAAGTCCAGCAGAGAAAGTAACTGCGCATATTGCTTCTGAAAGCTGAAGGCAGGATTGGGAATAGGAAACACTCTTAGTCTTGTTGATATTTGTCCTGTGGAGCTTTTGTTTCAGCATTTATTTTGAGTACCTACACAGTACAAAACACACTCCACTCAGGTCATGCTCCCTAGGTATGGAGGTACAGACAGATACACCTACACAGGTATCTATGGATAGGAAATAGGTACTAAGCCTAGAAACTCTGCAAGTAGGATTTATTCCAGATTATCCTCATCTCATTGTTTGTTTTTTCCTAAAAAAAAAAAAA
>VZTZ01018449.1:902477-968874 GCA_013400955.1 Drymodes brunneopygia
AAAAAAAAAAAAAAGGAGTTGTTTCTGAACCATAAATTCAGTGTATACCATGGGTCTGTGCAGTTGTTACTAGATCTTTACTTGCTAGCTCTGGACCTTTACCCAAAACATTGATTTTAAACTTTTTCCATTGTTGTTACTAACTGCTGTTGAGCTGACTGACACAGCTTTTATTTATTTAGCTACTTATTTTAGCTTTTGATGAGACATGAAAAAGAAACCCAACAAAACCACAAAACAAACTGTACTGTTCTGATCAACCTGCTCTTTTTCCCTTCCTTTAGGAGTGAAATGTCGTAGTTAACTTTGCTTTTTTTTCCTCCTTCTTCACTTCCCTGTCTCTGCTGTTCTAGTGGATATATGGTCTGTGGGATGCATTATGGGAGAAATGGTTCGCCACAAAATCCTCTTTCCAGGAAGGGACTGTATCCTTGTGCCATTTGCTGCAGCTTCACCTATTATTTGTTCCTCTCCTCCACCCCATCCCTTTTACCATAAAATGACTATGCCAGGACTGTAAAGATAGAAGCAAAAAGTTGAATCACAGAGGTATGGCTAAATGAAAATAGCGCACTACTGATATGCACAAAATTGAAAATGAAAAACAGATGGACAGAATTATTTCAGTCAATTGAGTTATTCTAAAACATGTAATCATTTCATTTTATATACTATTTATGTTATGTTAATAAGAAATATAGAAAACAAGCATTATGGTGGCAAATTGGACAGCTTTATTTACTGTTCTTCAAAGGAAAAATAAGAAAAAAGAAAAAAGTCCTAACTTGGCCCATGTCATTCCTGTAAATCTGTTTTTCTTCTTTTATGTTTTGGAAATATTGACTTCATAACATTTGTGGTGACATCATAATCTTTTGCTTGCTAATGCATCATGGTTTTGAATTCATCCCAATGCTGTATGGGCTCAGTGTTGAGTCAATACAGCATTTTTTTTTTCTTTAAAACAAAATAAAGAATTTGACTCACCCAGTTTAAGGCAACCGTTTTTCTGCTGTGGTTTCTAAATTGGCCTGAAACCAGATTCTCTTGATTTAAAAATGGACTTCCCTTTACTTGCATGAGGTCTGTGTCGTCAATTCAACTGTACTTCCCTCCCATCTTGTTCTTCTTGTCTTGGATGATATTATTTTTACCCCTTCCAAGGTGGTGAAAGCAATATTAGAAAATGAAAACAAAAAAGAAGGTGTCTACTTAGCCTCCTGTTTAACTCAGGCTAAGGCAGGCAACCTGCCCGTGCTGGCTTGGAAATGTAAGTAGTGTGTATTTCGCCCACCAGAATAAAACGAGGCAACATAACATATCTTCACTTTCAGAAACAAAAAGGCATATTATTGTCAGCTAGTTGGCAGAAAGGCACCACAAAAATCTGGCATCAGGAGCCACTGGCAGTTGGTGTGAAGAAAACCCAGCTTTCACAGACGTATAGCAGCAATTATATTTTTTTTGCTGACTTTTGAGTAATTCCTGTCAGGTTTGTCAGAGCTGGGTCCTGCCTGTCCTGTTTTCACAGCTCTGTCAACTTTCTCTGAGAGCTGAGCTCTGCTTGGTAGCACAGCAAAGATGCAGTTCTACTTCACTAGCAGGGAGTTATGGGGACAGCAGGTACCTCCTGTTTGCTGAGGGGGTGACAGCAGCATTGTACTGCTTCCAGGCTTATAGGAAGAGGGGCTGGAAAGTTACTGGATGCAAAACAAGGCAGGGGAGTAAAAATGGTGATTTTTTTTTTTATTAGTAGGTAGCTTTGAGATGCTTAAAGGTGCTGAGCTGTCCCTGCAGCATGAGAAGCAGGCTGCACACCCACCCTCTGCTGTAACCTCAAAGTGCAGAGCAGCTCCCAGCATTTCCAAGTCCTGTAATTCAGTGGGATAATCACGCTGTGTTTCAGTAGAAACACCTGTAACTTTCCTCCAAACAGTACACTCTTTCCCTCTTAAAAAAAGAAAATCAAAGAAAAATTAAACTATCTATAATACACTTGAGGTTCAGCTGTAAATAATGAGGATATTTCCACTTAATCTTTTCAGGCAGAAGTCTGAGATTTTAGTTGATAAGCAACTAGAATTCATACAAAGAAGGGTTTCAGGATAAAAGCATAGTAGCTTGGTTAATGGGTTGATCTCCTTTTTCAACAACAAATTAGGAGATATGTTCTTTTGCCCATGTCTGGAAAAAAAAATAATGCTATATAATTTAAACAATATAGTTTTTAAAATAGCCATTCAAACATGAGAAATCCTTTGTTTCTCTCTGGCTGTGAAAACAGTCTCTTATGACAGCCTCGTATTCAGGGACAGAAGTAAAACATTTTTAAAATATCTTCTAACATTTCAGCATCAGCTGAAAATTACAACTGAACTTTTGATCAAATGCAGCAAACATTGTGTAAATTGTGGGATAGTCCTAGTTTTTAAATCATTGGAAATTCCATATCCTGAAATAGAATGTATGTGGGTCAGGTCACATTTACTACCATGCTTTAATGGTGGGTTTATTCATAAAGTGAGTGGGAAGTTTTTAAAAAGTTTTAAAAAAAAGAAACAGGAGAAAAAGAAAAAAAACCCCACCAAGGTTAAAAAAAAAGAAAAAAAAAGAAAATAATCTGTACATTCATTTCAATACTCATTTGTTAACCCATTTGACCCGTGAGTGAGTTGTCAGTGTTGGAAAGACTGATTTGTGTATGGGTCCATATGATTTCCCACCTCTCCATGGCTGTTGATGAGCAGATGTAATTTCCCTCCCAGGTGCAGGAAGAGCTGGAGAAGCATTTGTGCAGCTGCAGGTAAACGTCACAGAACAACATTACCTACTTCCCCTGGACTGCTCAAGGCTTTCCAGCAGATAGTTTTCTAGTTGAAAGAGGCAAGTCTGTATAGAAATGAAAAAAATCAGTTCTTTTTAATCATTCAGAAGACTCTCTACTGTGTGCACTTGCTATCAATATAAGCTTACTCATTTCTAGTCTGTAGGAATATTTGTGTGTGCCACAGTATTCATCTAAGAAAAAATTCACAGCTGCTGCCACGTTTTATGGAAAGAAAATATTTCAAAATTAAATCTCACCTAAACCATCCTACTGAGTTACAACTGCAGTCAGGTGCTGCTGACATGAACTGAAATTTCATTTTTAAAGTCTTCATGGAAATTAAAACATGGAGGGGATTAATTTCAGAACGTCTCATCTACATAAATAAGAAGCTCTCTCTTAAGCTGCTGTGAGAAATCTCTGGAACCTGGATAGACTTCAGCTAGTTTTCAGATGAGTAAGAACAGCCTCCAGTGTCCTGGAGAGTACTGGGTAGAAATTGCCTGGCAGGTGCCCTCGTTCCTTGTTGTTCAGCTAAGGCAGACATTTCTAAATACTGCCAAAGAAACTTTCTTGTACAAAATCAGACCCTCTTGAGAAGAAATCTACCTTTCAATCCATTTCCAGATGGATTTGCAGACCAAAATATTCCTGGCCAGTTCTGGTAAGCTTTTGTAGTCCAGTTCTGAGTTTCTTGCTCAGTGTTTCTTTGATGCTTATTCCACTTTTGTTAAATCAGACAGAGTGTGAGCAACTAAAAACTGCCCAAACTCTTGGATGCCATTGGAAATATGTTAGAAAACCCCAGGGCTTTCCCCAAAGCTGGTTCAGCTGTAGGTAATAATATCTTCAAAATCTCATAAGATTTCAATATAAGGATTGGAAATGTATTTCTGGTTTTTTATTTGAAGATAAGGGAAAACTTAAAATTAATGCTTTTAGGTGAGACAGATTTATTAAGACCTGAGCTGCCAAGGCCACAATGATGTCCTACAGGCACACATGACTTAGTGGGGGAAAAAAAGTGATCAGATAATTTATTTTTAGTACTGAAAAGAAGGAGGCATGTAGAAGATGGTGCTATAGCAATTTCACATGTGAGTCCTTTAGCAGATAAAAAAACTCAGTGATTTAGCCATAGAAATATATTGTGATAATAGCCAAGTGTCCTAAGTTTGGCTAGGCCTGAATTTCCATGGTAAATATGGAGAACAGAATTCTTACTGCAAGTAGCTGAAAGTCTAAGACAGTCAAAAGAGAAAATACCATTAAAACAGCAAGAGAGAAAAATTCTAATTTTCTTCTATGTCATTATGAACATCCAAAAGGAATTGTGAGGAGAAGTCAGCATTAACAGGTGCAGTTAAAGTCTTCTTTGGCCAGATTTTCAAAAAATCCCCTGCCCACCAACTGTCCTTGAGAGTGGTGGGATTAAGAGATGCTCTCTGACATCTGACAGAAAATATTCCATTTCCTTCAAAAAAAAGTTTGCATCAAGAACGTTTGTAGGAGAAGGTGCTGCCTTTCCACTCATAAGCAGAATTTATCAATGCATTCAATCTGCATTGATTAATAAGTGTAATTTTAGGGTTTTGAAGGCATACTTAGGTGTTTCTTAAACTACAGAATAATACAACTTCTGCTTTTTTGTTAAGCGCAATCTGTTGATTTTCTTAGTCCAGGTGGTATTTTCTTAAGACTTGTTTTGTCTTAAAAAAAAAAAATAGTCAAAACCAGAAACTAGCATCAGGATTATTTAAAAGATACTATTAAGCATAACTGGCTGGCTCTCCAGCTAGGAGCAACTGGTACAGTAAAAAAGCTACTGCTACTGCTTTAGTGTGTGTTGGCTATGATGGCATTGATGGCTAAGTTTGAATTTTGTTGACTAGGATTATTCTTCTCTGGGTATTCGGTATTTGGTTTTGGACTCAGGATTTTTCTTACAGTTTGCTCATATAAGATGAGGTCTGTTTCAAAGAGACCTTGGAGTAGATGTGAGGATGATTTAGCTGCTGCCATTCTTCTCTATTTTTTAATTCAGATATGCATTCTCCAACAGTTTAGAGTGTAATTTGCACTTAGCATGAAACCCCCATGCTGTCTGTCATCTGTGTGGCTCTTGTTCTGGATCCCAGGTGCTGCAGTGATGATCCATTGCTTGTTTCTCATCACCCACCTTAAAGATTTTCAGCACCCACTGCTGCCTTGTATGAATTTCAACCAAGGCAAGTTTTAGTTGCCTTTTCTGACACCTGTGAAAACTGGATGGTCTCAAATGTTTCGGGTTTTTTTTTTCCTGCGGCATTAGTCAGCTTTTTCTTGATGGCAGATGTGCTAAATTGAGCTGAGATAGACTGGAACAGCTGAGCAGAGAATTTAGAACTTGTGGACAAAACAGTACTTAAGTGCCTTTTGTCAGCAGCATGCAGGTATTTGGATGGAATCAAAATAAAGAACTGGAACACATTTGAAACCACAGGAAGCTGAGTCAGGGGAGGTTTAGGCTGGATATCAGGAAAAGGTTTTTCACCCAGTGGGTGGCTGGGCACCAGAGCAGGGCAGTGGTCACAGCACCAACCTGACAGAGTTCAAGGAATGTTTGGACAATTCTCTCAGGCACAGGATGTGACTCGTGGGGTGTGCTGAGCAGGGCCAGGAGTTGGACTCAATGACCCTGATGAGTCCCTTTCAACTCAGCATGTTCTGTGATTCTATTCTGTGATTCCTGTTTCAGATATGAAAATATACAAGTACACTCAAATGATCTGCTAATCTGTTTGTATTGTAGCATGAGAGACTACCTGTGCTTTTCCTGCTGGGAGAGGTAACACAAGTGTACTTGAATACTCTTTGAGATCTGGGAAGAGATACTTCAAAGTCAAAATGTAAGATAAGCTAAAAAGAGGACCTGAAGCTGGGAAATGCAGGATCTACAGGACAGGTTTTCAATGCTGTGGTCTGTTAGACACAGTGTAGTGTGCTTCACATTACTACACAAGATTCTCTGTACGTCTCTCTTGCTGTGATGGTTTTTTAAATATATTTATATTCAAAAGAAAATGGGAGAAAGGGAAGAGTGTGAGCCATCCCTTGTACCTCCACTTGTTCTTGAGCTTGCTGCTCAGGATTCCTATGGCCTTTTCAGCCATTTTTTAACAGTAATTTTTTAGCACTTGTTTGGTACTGCAGCCTAAGAGCCAGGAGCCTGCTCCAGTGCAGGCTTCCCACCAGGACACAGAAAGTTTAAAAAAAGAGAGACATTATCACAGCTTGTTTTGAAGCCTCACCCTTGTAAAATGGTGGCAATTCCCTTTTGGTTCCTTGGAGCATCTGTCAGGAGGGCACCTGTATTCCAAGGTGTTTGGCAGGAAGAAAATTATTCAAACACTTAGGAACCTTTTTACTGTTATTGAGAAATATTAAGGTTTTCATAACATCACATGGAAAGTGGTGTTTCAAATCAGAGAAGAAAAACTTTCTCAGGAAATCTTAATGGATGGAGCTGATACTATACTGAGCAAGCCCTTGTTAAAACATGTTGAAATTCATGTATATAATAAATACAGGAAGAAAGGGAAGGATTTTGATATCTCAACAAGGAGAACGGAATGTCACAAAACTGGGAGTTTGCCATGACTTAGCCAGAATTGAGGGAGATAAGGGTTTGGTGGTTTGGGGAGGGTTTTAATCCTTTTCAAGTGTTTGAGCCATCCCCACCAAGGTCATTGGGAGTGCCACACATCACAGACTTTCCTTGGCATTGGCAGATCTGAAGCCTTTGTTAGCTGTGGTACCTGGAGCATGTGGGGAAAAAAACCAGCTTCGCCCATGTATTACTGAGAATTACCACACATTTTTATAAACCATGTACTTTTTTTTTATTGCTTTGAAATAACAGAAAAACCTGTAAAAACAAGGTATAGCATCCAATACAGGCTATGGTGTTTTTCATTCTGAAAATTCAAGTAAGGGCCTAGAAATGGTTCTTCAGATCAGACATCACTAGAGATCTGCAGGAATACTCAGAGATGGAGGTAAAGAGAGGTCCTGTCCATCAGGGACTCTGTCCATTTTAGGAGAATTTGGAGAGAGAAGCTCACTGTTACAACAGCCATACTCAGCTGCCTTGGCATTTTACTGGTGTTTGCACCTTGGCCATTGGCAAGCAGTATTGTGAGCTAAATATTTTGGCCTACAGTTACACAAGTAAAAGCAGGTATCATGATTTGCTTCATTAGTATGTCTTTCATTATCTTCTTCAGTCAGTGTTGAGGACGTGAACTTCTCTTTTCATCTTGCAGAGGGGTGATTTCTGCATCAGTAAAACAGGAACTATTACAAATGTGAATGTTTGGTATTCTCACTAGTGTTCCGGGCAGAAAGTGTGAACCAGCCCATGAGGTTTGAAAAGATAGCAAAGCTCATTCAGCTGTGCCTGCATCTCTGTCTCCAGAGTGTCCTGTGGCTTGCATTTCATGAATTTTAATTTGAATGTCACAATTTTCATTGAATGACAGCCGGATCTTACTGAGTGCAAGACTGAAGAGCAAAGGCACTTACAGAGTCTCCCTATGAGCTCTCTCTCATTGTTTTGTGAAGTCCCAGAGAACCTGCAGTTTTGCAGGAGGAGAATGTAGAGTTACCAGGGAGGTTTCTACAAAAGGTTGACTTGGGTCTTCTCCATATAGAAACTTCTTTGGGTAGTTCTACAATCCCTCTGCATCTCTGCTGGAGGGAATCTGAAATCTGGAAGGATGAGCAAGCACTCATGTAGGTCAGGAAGTACCTGTTTGGTGGGGAATCAGAACCAGGAGGTGGCCCAGGGAAGACTTGCTGTATGGTTAAAATGTTTTCTTTATTCAGAAACTACTTGCATGTGGTTTCTGGTGAGCACTTATTCACGCTGGCTGCTCCAGGCTGGCATTTGGTGTCCTTGGCAAGTTTACTCATATTCTGAAGTATGTGTACACATTCAAGAATGTGTTCCAGGGTGTGCAATAATCTGGTTTGCAGAGATTCTGAACACATTAAAAATACCCTACCCTTAGTAATCCAGGACCTGGATATTCCAATGGAGAGTGGGTTTCTCATCAAGGGCTACCTGAATCTCAACAGTTTCACTTCAGAGAGTCTTGAAAAGCTGTAGGTTAAATTCCTTAACACTGTTTCATGTGGTCATAAAAACATCAAGGCAAATAGTAGCTAAACTGAAGCTTTACCTTGAATCATGCAGGTGTCTGTCACTAGAAATTAGGCTGCCCTTGATTAAAGCTTAAGGATGTTCCATGTGTTGATGTAGCATTGCCAGCATTTGTGAAAATCTCACATTTTAAAAAAAAATCTTTTACCAGGTGTAAATTCTCAGTGCTTTGAAGCTGAATGGAGATATTTAGAGACTGTGATGTGGTTGTTTTTTTCTGAGTTTTGGATGAGTGAAATTATTTAGACTGCAACATCTGGATTAATGTTGGACTAAACAAAGCAGAGGATTAAGGCACAGATCTCTGTTCTGCAGTCCTTTCTGGAGCTTTGCACAAGTCTCAGTGTCTTGACAGGGACTTCTGACAGCTGCTGCTGTTTGTGCTGAAATTCCTAACCTCCAACTACTTCTAAACATGCAGCCAAATCCTGGTTCCACTTTGATTTATTTCTAATTGCCTCTGGAGGTGAAAAAGAGGCAGCAGTCAAGAAGGCTCTTGGGACATTGGTTATATTTAGGTGTTTATCTTTGCTCCTTCTGATTTGGAAATTTTCAAAGAGCTTCCTTCCCAAAACCTCAGGCATAGAAGGGAATAATCATCTCTGATTTTACACAGTTTGCAGTTTAGTAAGGCACTAGTTCAACTTGTGTGTGTGCCCTCTGGAGCATAGCATAGAGCAGTGATGTCAGGAGGCAGCCTCTGAAAATAAAAAGGAATTAATAACAGAGGAACAAACAACTGCTTGCACTATCTTTTCCTGCTATTTTGCATGCCATTTAGCTTGTGATGAAAGCAGCAATAATTTGCATCTCTAGGTCTGCTTATTGCTTCCAAACAAGTAGCCTTTTCTTTAGTTCTTTGTTTTTGTTTATTGATTTATTTATTGTGTAGTGTTGAAGCTTTTCATATGCTAAATAAAGGAACAAGGGAATCTTAGACCCAGGCATGTTAAGATTTCCAGAGATAGGACATTTATTTGCCTTCAAAGTCAAATGCACTTTAAACTGTTGCTAAATATGAAATTGTAAGAGTAAATTTAACCAAGCAGCATGATGCTTTCATATTTTTCCTCAGTTTCTGGCCCTGAGACACCACTCTGTCCCTGTGCTTGCTTTCATGCCCTATGAGTTATCATAGTGCAAGAACAGCAGAGGTAATGTGGTTACATGGAATCAGTATGGGGGAAAATGCCACCTTAAATCCTGTGCTGGATATAAGGAGTCTGATTTTCATCTTGTGCTCCAGTGTAAATTGTGATGAACTTTGTTTGACCCAGCTGAACTGCTCTTCCCTGTAGGAGGTAAACAGGCCCTCAGTTTTCTCTGAATTTCAGTGCAGAGGGTACAGCTTAGTGCTTCTGTGTCTCAACTGGCCTATTTAAAAATCACCATTTCCTGTGATGGCAAATGGAAATCTTATGAGATTCTCAAGATCCCTGTGATGGACAGCTGGCCTCACTGAGATTCGGTGGAAGTGAGCCAACAGGCCCTAAAGCAAGCATTGTTGGAGTTGAATGATCTCAAAAATTCTATGCATAACCCTGAGTAAACCCTGGATATGTCTTCACACGGACCCAAGTTCCTTTTGTGGCTTCTGGCAGTTCAGCTTGTGAAAATATGCATGGATCTCTGGTAGCTGGAATGATAAAAGAATAGCAATTTGCATATCCTTATTGAATACAGAGACCAGCATTCATTTACAAGACAAAGCATCATAAACCTAGGTAATGAATACAAATGAAAACTTGCAAAAGACAAAATTAATTGGTAAATTTTAATTACAAAGTTATATTATGACACAGTAGCCAGCTGCAGGTCTCAGCTGGGTTTCTGTATTTAATGGCATTGTCTTTCATCCACACTGGGGTAAAGGAAACTGCTGGAGTCAATTTTTCTCAGACCTGCTCTGCTGTCATGAAACTTGTGTGCTCAGGTGGAAAAGCAGCCGCCGAGAGCAAGAGGCAGGTCTGTGTCTGCAGGCGCTGTGCTATAGCATGATTGGATAAGTCTTCTCATTTATTTGTTGTTCTGTTCCTGTTTTCTTGTTTACCTTCATTTCATTTTTGTTTTCAGTTGACATGTGGTCAGTAGGGTGCATCATGGGAGAAATGATTAAAGGTGCTGTGTTGTTTCCTGGCACTGATCGTATCCTTCCTAGCAGCCATTCTGGCCCCAGTAGGTACTTCCTACCCTTTCCCTTCCCTAGACTAGTGCTGACAAGCCTCTGTTCTGTACCTAAAGAGCTGGGTTAAGTCCCACTGCAAAATCCCTGCAAACCAAAATGTTAACAAACCATTACTGCCTCTCAGCAAAAGCCTTAGGTGGAAACCGCAGTAAGTACGGCATGAGGAGATGGAAAACAACATCCCACACAGTTCATCAGAATCGCTTTCTGCAGCCAGTGACCACAGTTTTGTTGTTATGAATGTCTCTTTATTAATTTGGTGGTGTGTGGGAGGGGTATGTTTTGTAAATGAGGGGGTTTTTTAGAGGTGGTAGAAGGATAGGCACAAGGCACTGCTCACCTCAGAATGAGATGTAAGAGGTTCTGCATTTCACACGCATTTCTGCATCTCTGATTAACTCAGACATGAATCATAGAAATGCTTATTTGTTATAGACTCATAGAATTGCTTATTTGCTTTGTTTGGTTGCTCTTCAAGAGGTATTAAAGTACAGAAGTAGGAAATGGTTTCAATGTGGGCACAACTTCTTCCCAAGATTAAAATGATCACTTTGTAGTAGTTTAATGACTCAGAAGTCTGGAAGTTTCTTGGGAAATTGTTGTAGTGGACTTGAGTCTGTCATCTTTTATTGAAGTACATGGAGCAATTATGTGAAAGCAGAAAATAATCTTGATATCAAGAAGAAGTGATTTACAGATAAACCCACTAAACCAGTGGACAAGCAGACTAGGAATATGTTGGTTTTCCTTAGAGACCATTCCACACTCAGGGCTGGGGCAGTCATATTTCTTACTCTGTTTCATGCTTTATGAAAGCACTTTAGTACTTATCAGATTGTGGAACACTTCCTCGTGTACAACAGTAACTGAGATCAGTCCATGCTTTGTCTAACTCCAGTATTTTATGTCCATAGGACCATGAATATGAGAAATGGACATGGCCTGTGTACATATTTTCCTTCTACTTTAAATCCTGTACTTAGATGACAGAGGAGTTTCCAGGCATTATTCATTTTTATGCAACTTTCTCTGAGTGTGTGTGCGTGTATACTTGTGTGTGTATATGCATATTTACCAGTTCACTTCAGCACTTCTGACCTCATTTACATTTTAAAGGGTTCAAAATTTTGATCAGAATGTGAAAAAAGTATCGTCCGAAGAGCACTAAAGAAATGAAAGGGGTTAATTACATCATTAATATTTTCACAGCTTTGTCTAGTAATATTCTAATTTGTGTTTTGTTTAAAATGCTGGGTGAACATACCCATACTGAAATAAGCAATACACTTTCCTTGTGTTTTATATGATCTGGAGTGCATCTCCTCTGCCTGTGTGAAAGTAAACCTCTCCCTTCTGTGTGTTACTGGAAACCATTAGCACCTGTTTGTGCTCCAGATTTGCTGTCTTTCTGTTCCCTGTGAATGTGGAGTCAGACATTTGAATGTAGGGGTGAGCATCCCTCAGTGTTGTAGTCAGAACTGGCTTTATGTTCATATAAGCTAACGTTTAAAGATGTCCCCAAATAAGTCCAAAAAGAATTGAACATGTCTTAAATAGCACTGCAAAAACTGGTTTCTTTGACACAGTTGCACGCTTGTTACAAAGAACATGTGCAAAGCCTCTATAATTAAACCATTGTGTGCAGGCTATTATTGCAATGACTTCACAGAAGTCATCATCACAGCCATCATCAGTTGCTGATTTCTTTAGGATTGGCCTCTAATTGAGTTCACATTTGTCATTTTTATTTACAATACATTGCTAAACTTGCACCCTGTTTTCTGTACCGCTCTGCATTTCTTCTGCTGTTCCATGAGTGCCTTTTCCATGGACAGAGAACGACACCATTGCTTTCTTTCAGGCTGCTCCTCAAAGACACCTCTTCTCCAAATCCATCCCCCACAGCCCGTCCTTGCTGTTGAGCAGCCACAAGCAGGGGTTCAGCACTTCTGGCTCCCCTGCCCATCTGTGCAGCTGAAAACCAGTCAGGAAGCTGCAAGCTCCAACCCAGCCTGCTGAGATTCATGACCTCGTGGCATCCTCTGCCTTAAACCTGCACAGAAAATGCTTAGCATTGCTGTAAAAAAGATTATTTCCCCAGACGAATGATGGAGTTGGGCAGCTGGATAATTCCATCAGCAGGGACTATAAGCCCTCAGAGCTCGAGGGCAGCATACTTAGGGATGTATTTAAGTGCAGGAGCAAGAGTAATTAAACATCCGTTCCTTTAAAAAAGTTTCCTCTTTGACATAAAATGGGTTAAGCCTGGCAGTGTACCAGAATCTGCTATCAGCACTTTTTTCTTAACAGGCAGTGCTTCATTTTACATCCACACTGTGATTTGAAGAGTATTTAATACTAATTTGTGTCAATTTTTATGCATAAATAACCATGAAAAGCAGTTTTGAGGCTGAAAGATTGAATATTCATGAGAAATGCACTGCCAGTCATATATTTTGCTGCAAAATTTACTATTTGCCATTTTCCAGTGGTTAAGGAGTGTAGGTCATTTGGTGCTGTTACTGTTTACACAACTAAATAGTCCATTCAACTAACTTAAAGCATTTCAGTAGCAATGTTGAGAAGCAGAAAAGCAGAAAATGCCTTTGAGTAAGTCTAGAGTGGAGTGCTTAGTTAGCTAGGCTGCTGCTCTGTTCCACTCCTGTAATACATCTGAATTCACTGAAATCACTGGGGTGAAGCTGAGAACAGAACACACCTCTATTCTCTCTTAAACTCCCAGTTGTGAAGAATGATTTGCAGTGTCCAAAATCCTCATGGTCTTTACTGATCCTTGAAATTTTGCTGTTTCTCCACCATTTTTGGTGTATGCATGAGATGCACTTAATCGTGTGCTAAAGCTTTTTCTTTTTTCTAATTTCATGTGAAAACTTCATTTCAATGTTAACAGCAGTAGTTCTGCTTTCAAAAAAAACCAGTTAGCATGAAGCTTGCATGTAATTGTGCCTCGAGCAAGGAGAAAATGGTGACATGGTGCGTTGTGCTGCCTCAGGAACGATGTGACAAGCTGGCTGTACCTGTGAGTCTGACTCTTGTTCCATGTGTTCTCCTCAAGATTTTACAAGGGAACTGTTAATTTTTTCTCATTGCTGCATAAATGATCTGGAGGAGTGAAGAAGGTGCCTTAGTCCTCTGGTGAGCTGTGAAAGTGGTAGTTATAAATTTTTTTTAGCCGCTGCAGGCATTTTGGGCAGACAAGGATGAATGTGCCCTTAAATCCTGTAATTGGGAAAGCTTAGGGAGACAAGTATATATTCAGTAGAGAGATGTGAGGTCAACTGCTCTTAGTATATGTCTGCACAAGCTTATGCAGCCTTATCCTACAACTGCAATCGTGCCATGTGTGTTGTAGGGGTTGGGGTATAAGGGGATTCTGGCTCTTGTGCTCTGTGGAAAGTGTCCTTAAAAATGTGCCAGCTCTGTTCTGCTCCCTTGTCCCTGAGGGCAGTTTCCCAGGGGGTCTGACTCCTATTGCCTAACTCCTTGAACAACTGGAAGTTTGCTTTCCAAAATATAGGGTCCCAAGTTCACTCTTCACCTGACCCATGTCCCTCAGGACTGCAAACTCCACCAGTGCATGATTGCTGCTGTCCAGGCCGTCTCCAGTGGGCTTCAGTGGTGTCTTGTCAGTGCTGGGTTAACAGCTGGACTCCATGATCCTAAAGGTCTTTTCTGACCTAAACAGTTCTATGATTCCATGAAATTTCTCCCCAAGGTTGCTAGGCATCTGTTTTACCAGAGCTCTTGAAATCTTCAGCCTGTGCCAGGTGCAGCAGCAGATGTGTTTGTAGGGGAAGTTCTCCAGCCATCAACAGATTTGATGAGCTTATACTTCAGCTGAGCTGCTGAAAAAAAATTGCTGGGCAGAACTTCAAAGCCTTATTGTGAAATTCAGGAGATAAATAGGGCCTTTTTGAGCACAGGAAGGACAACTACATTTCAGAAGACAGCCAAGATCACTAAAGATTCTCACAGAGTTAAAACTTGCTCCTTCAGACCTTGTGCTGAGACTCAGTGCTCAGAAATTGAAGAAAATGACCAGTGTGAGATGAAGACAGAGATACATGTAAGCCATCAATACATTTGAAGCACCTCTTTATTTAAATCCACACTTCTGGCCATTTCATTTCAACAAAAACAAAACTACATTTTTCAAGACCCATATTCTGAAACAATAGGTTCACCTTTTGATAGATTCTTTTCAGGCATAGAGTTAATTTACTTACGAACTTCACATCAAATTGATCTGAATTGATGGTGAAATGCAGAGCAGAAAAATTCAGGTAGTTTCTGAAATCACTTTTCAATATACTTATTTTTCCTATTTACTTTGTCTAGGTTCCATAAACAAATGCTGCTGTATTGAGTCAGAATAATCTACGAGGTCCAACTGTATCTGTACACAAGTCATTATAGCACTGGCCATAATCTTTTTTTAAGAGATGGGTGTGTACTTTCCAGGATTAGTGGCAAAATTATTTTTGCAGGCATTGGAGAAGATCTCAATAAGCTCCCTAAGGCTTTTCTGCTTTATACAGAAGATGGCAGGGACTGTTTTGACAACATAAGAGAAGAGGTTATGGGAAACTGTTCCAGCAAACCTTCGAAGAACTAATTTTTTGGTACATTTTCTTTGTCAGGAAATCTGAACTGATGTAAAAAGACACAGAGACTGCAGAAATTTTGCACTGAAGTCTACTGTAGTCCTACCTGTTAAAAAAAGGACAGATTTAATGGTTACAACAGTAAGCAAAACAGCATTTTGTGATTTCCAGGGTATTATTGGCCGTTAGAAATCATAAACTCCTTAGCAAAAGCAGCTTTGTGTATTTGTACAATAAATTAATTCTACTTTAAATCCAAGATGAGAATTATACTCTGTTTGAAAAGTAGTTTTTAGGTGTAGTTTTTCTGTGAGCATCCATGCTCAAAGAGCACTGGTTTTATGGAAACAGTGGTGTTTGTGGATAAACCACCAAAAAATTGAGTGTCCAGGCTCTGAAAAAACCACTCCCAGCACTATTGAATGGATGAAAGATTATCCATTGCCTACTTAATTATTTTCAGTACAGCAGTGTAACTCTGTTAGAAATGTTTGTGCTAAACACAAATTGTTTGAACTTTGACAGTGCACTAACAGCTTATAATTTTATCTTGGAAAACCTGCCATCTGTATGTAAATATAAGGAAAATGAGAACACTTGCTCCTATCCAATAATGCAACTCAGTTCGTGCATTTTGACAACTGCTCTGTTGCATATTTATTATATTTTCCCATGAAGATATTTTTATTTTCCTCTTTATTTAGCCTTTTGTCTTTGCTGACTTCCTGTTCTTTGAGTGATGTGGACAGCTTTCGCTTCTTGGAAGTCAGAGGAAATGTAGAGAGAGAACTGATGCAAAAGATTGGTAGAATATTACTGAGCTGAGGGTTGCTGGAGGTTACTCAGCTGATATAGACTGATAGATACATGAATATATAGAATGGTGTACCTTGTTGAATATTCTTGAACTTCAAGGCCAAAATTTGTCTTTCCTTAAACACTGGGAAGTTGAGTAACTGTTAACTGTTGTAAAAACCCATTCATAAAGGGCAAAAGGAGCTTTTGAATAATTACACAGATGAAAACACTGAATGGTTCTGTAGTCTCCTGATTCAGGAACAGGAGCAACCCTAAGTTTCCAGGAACTTGTTTTCAGTGTTTTGAGCTTGAGGAGCCTACTCTTGATTTCCAATCCAGAATAGGTACAGAAGGTACAGAAGCAAACTGAGCCCGTACCAATTTCACTGACAGAAACAAGAGAAACATTTTAGGATTGTGCTGTATCACTCAGAGCCTACTTCCTATGCAGACTCCTAGGTTGCTTTTATGAACACTTGTGACATTTTTGTGGTGTAACACCTGTGGATGCCCCATCCCTGGAAGTGTTCAAGGCCAGGTTGGATGGGGCTGGTCTAGTGAAAGATGTCCCTGCCCATGACAGGGGAATTGGAGTGAGATGATCTTCAAGGTTCCTTTCAACTCGAACCATTCTATGATTTTATTATTTGCTTGGTGCTGTGTAAGCACAGATGCCCAGCAACTGAATGAAATAGCTAAAAAATAGTATTTGATCATTTTAGTTAAAGAGTTAAATGTGCATCCAAAATGTTAATGACATCTGCACAATGAACACTGCTAACTCCTAACTCCTGAATGATCAGTGGTAATCTTCTGAAGTAATTTATTTTTGCTACATGTCATTTTTTGTTATCACCACATTCTGTTGTACCATATAAATAGCAATTACTATTCTGAACGTTGCACAGTGTTTTCTGTTTCAGTCTAATTTTTACACATGCCACATTCTTCTCAAAGTGTTCACCTTGGAACAGAAAATGCTTTATAGTTATTGTCTTGTCAGATGGTAGCATTTTCAATTCCTTTTGTGTGGGGTTTTTTTTTGTAAACTGTGTTGGCATCAGCATGTAAATTGTGGGACTGTGGAAAAAATATGAATGTGACACTGATATCTCCCACAGTGAAGCTGGTTAGTGTCTTTTTTAGCAGATTTATTTTCAAAAGAAAGGTCCAATTAAAAAATTAAAAAGAAAAAAAAGTTGACATATCAACTTTGCAGTTGTTGCCACAATTTGGTGTTGGGGAGGGAAATGCAGAGCTGTTCATAGTAATTATTCTAATTTTGACAAGCTAGCAGCATCAAAAATTGCCTGAAGTGGGGCAGTTAGTTTTTGTTGGTGGAATATACAGATTTAAGGAGAAAACAATTAGAAAGGTGATTCCCTCAAAATTTTAAGATTGAAAAGATATGATCTTCCCATCTGTCTGTTATAAAGAAAATGTCCTGTGTCTGTTTTGTTTTCATTGTGCCTACCTTAACAAAGCAAGATTTGAACATGTCCTAATTTGAATTATCTCCAGAAGCAGCACATTTATGCAGAAAGAGCAAATCCTGCTCCTGCACAGCAAAACTGGTGCAGAGGTGATACTTGATAGGTGGAGAAAGTGCAGTGCCGTATGCCAGGCAGGAAAGCATGATTCCCACCAGCACCACCATCCAGCACAATTCCAACAGCTCTGTTACAAACAGGAATTCTGGCAATCACTCGTTCCCCACATTGCAGTACATAGGTGCTGCTTGAGGAGGATTTTAGATAAAGGCTCCACTTTCAGGTGGACAAACATGAGAGGTTAAGTTATTGGTATCTCAGTACAGCTAAAACATCCTGAGGCAAACAGTAACTCTTACTGCAAAACCTTGCTGTTGACTTAAAAACGTATAATTCTTCACCCAAAAAACGACTATGATTTACACAGACACGTCCTGAGAAGGATTAAGAAAAATTGTTGAGATTTTGAAGCTAGGTAGGAAGACAATAATTTGTTGTCTAAATTGTCTTTTTAATTACAAGATACTACTTTGTACACTGTAGAAATGCTTTTAATATTTTCTAACTGAGACAGAGAAGTACTGTAAATTTTCTCTTATGCCAAACTCAATTTCCTTAGAGTTGTTTAAAAATTTGCAGGAATTTAATTTATCTGAGGTTTCCAGGCCAACTGAATGAACAAAACACTGGTTCTTAATGCACACTTTTGAACTACATTGCATCAATGTACACAGAAAAAATAAATACTGGTACACTTTCAGCCTGTGCCTCTAAATAGATGACTTTACTGTAGAATATGGTTTTTTCAAAACAAACATTTTATTGTTCACTCAAAATTTTATTTTCATATTAGATTTTTTATTTGCTTTAGAAAGATATGTCACTTAATCTGTAGTTCAACATCTGGTTACTTTCCAAACAAATAACCAAGTATTTAGAAAGCAAAGGAGAACAATCCTTAGGAGGGTTTAAAGCTGCAAAGAGAAAAGGTGGTTGGTGAGCTTGAGGCATCCTGAGGCCTCAGTGAAAAATCTTCATTCAAAATATATACATTTTAGATCTATTTTTAAAAATCTTTTCTGTAACTCTGTAGGGCCTTCTTTATGTTATTAAATGCCATATTGTTAGTGCCAGAGGCAAGCTAATAAATCCAGGTTAGATCCCTTCTTCTCTCTTAAATCATACAGATGCTGTTGTCAATAGTTGACACGTTTTCCTTGATCCTGCTGGGAGCAATGGACAGCTGAACTGACTCAAACAGATTTTAAGCAGACATTTATTTCATCATTTTCCAGAGCTTTGGGTTGGAATTCTTTCCAACTTTCAGTCTGTCTAACATTTGCTTAATTTCAAGGGCAAAAACAGGGTTCTCTTTTTTTCTTCTTCTTTAAGGGAGTTTTTTGCCTTTTTTTTCCTGGAAAACTTGTGTCAGAGTTCTGTGATCACTAACTTTTAGTACCATTTTTTGAATAACATCAGTAGTTACAATCTCTAACCAATTAATGTAACCTGCTGTAGATTTTGATTCACATTAGGAGTGTCCTGTAGTAACCTTTGTTTCCTGCAGAATTGCTGAAGCTAATGCTGACTGCCAGCTAGAGAAAGCTGCTTATCTTTGCTTTGATGTGTAGACCTCAGATTTTTTTCCAAGACTTTTCTCTTAATCTTGTACCATGATACCATGTACCAGGTACAACTTGTCATCACCAGGTGCATCACAGATGCATCACAGATGGTGACTGGATAAAACATTACAGTGAAATGGAGCTGGACCAGCATTCTGTAAGAACTTTATTACATTCTTCCACATTTTCATGTACTAGACCTCAGAATATAATCCAGTGCTTGTAAGGTCTATGTAAGTAGAGAACCATTACTAGAGAGAAAATGTGTGTGTCCATCTGACTAAAATATTATCTAACTGCTTTGACTTAGCATGGTTTTGTTATTGCTGTTATCAGGACAAAAAAAAGTCCTGAGTGCTCCATCATGTCAATTTGTGTGTGTTTGTATATGTAAATATATCTATAGAGCAAAGGAATGTATTTTATTTAAGGGTTTTGGCAGTATATGAGCAGCATCAGTCAGAAATAATACAGTAAAGAAGCACAATTACCCATTCAGATCATTCATTACTCAAAAACCAGTCCCTGAGGTTGCTGTGACATAAAGCCTGACCTTTTGGCTCTTGGTGAGATCCAGGGCTGCAAAAAGGTCCAGTGCTGTGCTGCAAATCAAGTCCAGTCAAGGAGCAGAACATGGTGGCTCTGCCAGTTCCCTCGCCTTTGGCTCTCATTTTTGCACTGATGACTCCATCTCAGAATGTCCCAGTGGTGGCTGGCAGTCTGCTTGTGTGATGTTTCTCAGTGAGAGTCTTTCTGTCAGCTTAGAAGAAATGTGTGCAGTGGGAGCTGGCCTGTTGTCTGTGGATTTTCCTTCTCCATCACCACTGAGAGTGGTTCCCACCATGTAGGCTGTGTTCTGGAAACGTCTTGTACCCCTTTTCCTTTATTGCACATGTCTGGGGCATCTTACTACATCTTCCCCCTCACTGTGTCCAAGTCCCACATAATTCTGTAATCCCAAAGATCATTTTTTTCTTTGGCCTTCACTCAATGCCTGGGAGATGGTTCACCTGCTCTGTACAGGGGTGACCTACTTTGGAGCAGGTCCTGTGTTTGGCCCTCCCTGTCTCTCAAACACTTCACTCAACATGCACAGGTAATGCTTCCAGTGATGGTTTTAGAGCTTGGCTCTCTCACCCATTTTGCTTCTCCTGGCACAACTAACAGCATCTTCATTTCTGTACTCTCTGTTCTTCTCTGCAAAGCATTTACACGCTCTGTATTCTCAAGTTCCTCAGAGAGACCTGCTTCTGAAGCAGTCCAGCCAGCAATCACTGAGTTGTGTTAACTTGACCACAAGTTTAAAATGTCAAACTACTTTATTTTCTAGTGAAATATTTAATAAAATATTCAGGCTACTCTTTGGGCAGCTGTAGTCTTAGGTAACTTTACTGTTGTTGCAATTGTTTGGTTTTCTGTTGAGAAAAGTTATTTTTCTTGGACAACAGAGGACAATCTACATAAAACCTATGGAGTGTGTGTGTGGGAGGGGCTTTTCTACATAAATCATTGCTTTTGTTTAAAAAATAAGAGGTAGTCAGAAAAATCTTTACAGACTGCTGCTGTTTCTAGCAACCTTTTTCAGCTGAAAATAAAACCATTCAAAACACTGTTTTAGAATTCTTAAAGCATATGTTTAAATTATTTTCATTCCTTTAAGCACTTTTGATTAGTGAACCTGCAATTTTTAAATGAATTATTTGTGCTTTTTTAGTTCAAATTATATCACTCAGGTAAATCTAAATTTAGTCTGTCTTTACTTTTCAAGGTATGTAAAAAGACTGATTCTGTTTCCCTAAAATGAAATACCTTTTTTTAAAGTCTGAAATTGCTACTGCAACCAAGAACTATTTCTTGCATGACTCTATTTTTTTTCCTGTTATCAGTCTTAATATTTGGAAAACTCCTCCACACTTACGACACTTATAATAACTTAAAAGAATAACTTTTTAAAAAGAAATCCCTGTGCTGAAATGCTTTGAATGTTTGTCTTTTAAAAGCCTTTTCTTTCCAGTGTGTTCTTAACAAAACTCCCTTCTCATATTTCTTAGCATCAGTGTACCCATGGCTGCATGTAATCCTCCTTTTTTTTTCCTCATGTAGTAATCAGATTCTAAACTCTGTGAATTAGTGTGATGTAGCGATGCTACTGATAATTTGGTTTTTTGTTGGCACAGTAAGTCTTGTACTGAATGTGGCTGAAAGAGCTACATAACACCTATCAGTTGCCTAAGTGTTAGCACAAGAAAACTAAAATATCAACACGTCAACAGATAAAAACTCAATATGAAACACCTGTAATACACATTCTTTTTAAGCATTAGAGCCTGTTTCTCATTAGTCAGTATCAGTTTAGCAATGGAGCTGTCACATTTTCAGTTAAAGAGAAACATCTGTCTACACCTGTGCATCATTTGCCTATAGAAAATGAATCCCACTGAGCTCTTATAAAATCAAACAAATTTCTTTGAGGGGTTCCTGGTTGGCTGGTATTGGGAAAATGAGCATCAATGAAGTTATTGGAGAGAGTAAAGTGCAAAGCAGGTGAGTGGAAGAAGATTTTTGTCCTGTGCAGGACTTCTTTAAGCCAGCTGGGTCTCCCTCTCCACAGACTGAACAGAGAGGCAGGTGTGCGTGTTGTTCTTCCACACTGACGTAGTGGCAATTATCTGCATGTGAAAAAAGGGAGTGCAAGTCACTGGATTTCAAGTTTAAAAAAAAAATGGTAACAAGTGCTGACCCAAAGAGAGGAATCTGTGTGTTGTCCTATGGTGGCCATGGTTTTAGAACTGCACAATGTCCTGAAGTTGTGTGAGAGTTTTTCCCTTTGTAGACTGTAGGACCTGGAGGAATAATGAGAGAAGAGAAGGAAAGATAGTGACTCTAAAGTGTTATGAAGGGAGGTCAATACCTCTGAGGATTCCAGAGAACACAAGGAGAAATGTCAGGCAGCTACATGGGGGTTTGCATTTTGTTTCCCTTAACTACTGGTGTTCAGATATTGATCAGTGGAATAAAGTTATTGAGCAGCTGGGAACACCCTGTCCAGAATTCATGAAGAAGCTGCAGCCAACAGTACGGAACTACGTTGAGAACAGACCCAAGTATGCTGGCCTCACTTTCCCCAAACTCTTTCCAGACTCTCTCTTCCCAGCGGACTCAGAACACAACAAACTCAAAGGTATGTCTGTAACAAAGGGACGTGGTTCATGTGCAACAGCTGCAGTGCAATGAAGGGTTTTTCCAATTTTTCTTCTCTCCAATTGCACTCCATTTAATGCAGTTAGTTGCAGACCAGTGACTGCATGGGTTTTGTTCAGCTGAGAGGCAGGCTTTGGAAATGATTTTTGGAGATCCTGGTGCTTGGGCAGTGAAGGGAACATAATCACTGATGCATTGAGAACATTCCCGTGGTGCTCCATGCAATGATCCTGTCCCACAAGGAATTGAGGTGTTCCTTTACTCTTTTCTTGAACTTGGAACACAGAGGAACAATAGAATGACCATTGGGAGATCTCAGCACTTGCATTGTGGTTTTCTTCATGAAAAATACCAGTTCAGCCAAATGCCTGCCTCATAGCTCTACCTTTATTAGAAAGATATTACCAACATCAGCCAAGATGAAGTAGCTGAGGTTTAATATTCACTGGGATGGATTTCATCTTTTGAAAAAATCCTGTGGGTCACTTAAGATACTTGAAGTAGAAAACTAGCTTAATTATAGTGTGACTAGATATCCCCCTGCAGAAGAAAAATTGCCACGATTTTAATCATACATTGAAGTATTTTTTCACTTGAATGGGGCATTGACCTTCGATGGGAAAGAGTGATTACTTTGTGTTTAGTACACTGCCCTGGAGCTCCTGCAGACTTGTGCTGTGTATTGGCTCTGCACCACTCCAGTCCTTGGAGCCACTCACCACGGTGGCATCAAATGGTTTTCAATTGCTTGCAATTTGCATGTCATTACATGACTCAGAATTTCCTTCCAGTAAACAGCTGCTTCACAGCCAAGCTGCTGTCCTGGTTCTGGGAGTAAAGGGAAAGGTCTGAGCAGATGCTTTCGGATACACAGAATTTTATACTCCTACTACAACGCAATTGAATAATGGAATTTTCCTCCACTTGCAGCTAATGAATAGAAATTACTGTCAAAGAGTGCTGTTATCTTTTGAATACAGAAAGCACATACATTTGAGCATCCTGAATGCCAGTTTTTAAGATACAGCCACAGAGCAAGAAAGGGTGCATTAAGAAACCCCTACTTGGGCAGCATTGTATCATCCCATATCCTGCCTAAATATTTCACCATAATATAATGTTAGTGGTTTAATTAGATACTCACCCATATCTGATGAGATACCTAATAATATTTTTACACTTACTGCTCTTTGCAATTTTTTTCATTTCATTGTCTTTTTAACTTACACAGCAAATAAATTGGAGCATCCAAGAGCTTAGAACACTACATTGAAAATAATAATAGAAATATATGTTCTTATCATTTTTCATGTGGTTCAAGATGATATTATATATTATATTTTTTTCAAACTCCAAATAGTAAAGATCCATTTTGGGTAGTATAAAGCTGAGTTTGTGGCCTGGTAGGCACAATGGGATATATTATCAGGTAAAATAAATCAATGCTGTAATGTAAAAGTCAATGTGTGTATATATATATATATATATATACACACATATATATGTAGTGGAGGATTATGTGCTTCACTGATTTAAACTTCATTATGCAGGACAAACAAGACTCAAGCAGCTGCAAAATGCTTCCATATCCCTATGGTGCCAAGGCTACAGATTTGAAATTATTGCTTCTAAGGGGATGCCTTAAGATTAGGCCAGTATCTATGCCTCATTAAAATGTTTAATGCCTCACAGCAGGTTAGGTGAAAAACTTTGAAACATCCAGAGAAGTGTGGATGTTTTTCTGAGCCAGTCTAAGAGTGCCTGTAAGTTTCAGGCTTTGAATAATAATTCTATGATTTTAGGCTTCTTTATGTGAACTTTTGTACACTGATCCAGGTAGTAATCACAGATATATCAAGCACATTTTTCTTGGGTATATTATTCAGCCCTCTATGTGCAATCTGCACACATGCAAAATCTCACAGAAGCTTATTAGGGAGCTTATGGCATCTGCCCTGATTTTAGCACTTTTCTAATGAACCTGATGATTACTGAAGAGCTCTTTCTATGAGAAGGCAAGGGAGCAGAAGTGCATACACAACCAATTTCTAAAAGGGCTGTGCCACTGCTATTTTCCTATCCCTACCAACCCTCCTCTGGAGGCAGTGCTTGTTTTGTACTAACACTGTGTTTCTCTGCTGTCCTTGTTCCAGCCAGCCAAGCCAGGGACCTCTTATCAAAGATGCTGGTCATTGACCCTGCCAAGAGGATATCAGTAGATGAAGCCTTACAGCATCCATACATTAATGTCTGGTACGACCCAGCAGAGGTGGAGGCGGTAAGTGAGGCAGCACTCCTTCCTTCAGAATGCTGAGCACAAATGTGACGGGGATTCCTGCTGCTTCACAGCAGCACAATGATGAGCATGCTGAAAAGAAACAATGCCGGGCCTGTGGTGGTCTGGGGATTGATGTGAAATGAGATCTGTAGGGACAGGATATCTCCCTTTATTAGATTAGCTGATAATAGATGGGAGGAACAAAAACGCTTCAAGCATATGAAGCCATTTTCTGCTTTCTTCTAGAAAGGATTTTGAATCCACTAGCTCACCTTTTTAGCTATAGAACTCAATCTGGCAAAATATACTATCTTTCTTTTCAAACCTTTCCCTGTGGAAGGCAGAAAACATCACTTTTTATGTTTGTGTTCAAGGATACATGTAGAGAGGAGGAGAATCAGGCAAAAAAATAGTTGGGATTCTGAAAAAAAAAATCCTGAAGTCAGGATTCAGAAAAATCTTAGGAGGGCATAAACTCTTCCATAAAATGAGGCAGGGGCTCATGTTTTCCTGGGCTATGGTTCAATGTTCAGTATCATGTACACTGTGTGCAAACAGAAATTGATTATTTCTTATAATCCTGTCGTGCTCTAGACACATTTCTGTATGCCTTGGTGTGGCTGGTGTTAACAGGGATGAGTGCAATCTGTCAGCACTTCAGTGACATGGTATAAAAGCTATGGTAGAGCGGGTACAGGTATAAATTCAGAGAGGTGCTCTGTAATACTCTGTGTGAAATGTGTGCAAACAGCTTCAGAAATCTTACTTAGCCACCACAGGAAACGAAGACCCTGTAAAATTAAATCACTTCTATTCAGTGATACACTCCAATTCATTCTGTGTTTCTGAAAGTGCAGTAAACTTCAAAAGTAAGTGGAATGCTCAGATCCCCATTGTATTTCCAGCACATGGGATTTTTTCAGAGGGTGTTATTTAGAAGTACTGTATAGGGCTTCGTTTTGCCAGTCTCATTTTCAGAGGGAAAGTTACATTGGAAGACTTTCTTTTCACAATCAGTTTATTAAATTATAAATATCCACCTGTTCATGCTGACACACCTTCAGTGGCTAGCTATAAATTATTTACTAATTATTTTCTGGAGAAAAATTACAAAAAAAAGTACTTTTGGGATATTGGTGATTTTCTGTTCTTGCTCAGAAGAGTATTCTACAGCAAGTACTCCACTGAGATATCTGCCCTGTTAGAGGTGCAGAAGAGTTAGGATCAAATTCAGTAAATATTTCCTAATACCATGCATCAAGCATGCCATGGGCAATGGGGAAATGACTTGACTCATGTATTTTTTGTTAGATCTTGCCAAATTTATAGCAGGGGTGGGAGTTAGTCGGCATCTAAAAACATCCAATAAAATCGCTGTTTGAGAGGTAGATACTTTTGCTCATTCACTTTATAATCTGACTCTGTGAATCTGACTGTACTGAACAAAACCACAGAAGTTATAATAGGGTACAACTGAACAAAGAAGTAGTGTCTGAGTGGCATTTCAAAGCCTAAAAATGGCTATGTGGCTTGTTAATGTTGGATCTGCAGTATGGTGGGGCTCTATGAAGCAACCCTCCGGTATAGTACTGGGGAGGGGGGAGTTAGGCAACTTCTGCTGTCTAGTTAGATTCCTCCTTCTCCCCAGTAAATAGTTTCATCAAAAGCAGCCAGGCATCTGTTGTACAGTGTCCATTTTGTTCAGAAGCAGGAGAGGACAGGTAACTGAAAGCATTTAATGTGACAGGAATTTTGAAGTGAGCTGTTGCAATGTCATTAAATGTCAGCATATGCTGGAGTAGACAATGAAGAGCACTGAAGCCAGCTCAGGGAATAAGCAGAGATTTTGGTGTCAAAGTTTAACCTGGAGGTAACAACACTCTGTGTCTGCCCGGATTTACAGCATTATAAATGTGAGGGGAACAGATAAAGCAGCCCTACCCCGTTAGAAAGCAGACTGGTGAGAGAGCTACAGTCCATTTTTATAAGTCTATTATAAGTTTATGGTCTTTCAGAGACTGTGTGGGGGCAATAAAACTATTATGTCTCGTTCTAATGGGCAAACACTGCACACAAATGGGAAGTTGCAGGAATGCAATACCCTTTCCCCTGCAATGTGTGACAGCATTAAACTCTTCTGGGTGGCCCTAAATGCCAACTGTGATTCCCTGACACAGAGAGGAAGATGAGCTGTTATTAGATGTGGGACTTGCTATTCACCAGCCACAGGAGGTCACTTAAACAGTGCTGTGGCTCTGCCACAGAGCTTCTACATGAAACAAACCACAGCCAAAACCCTCAACAGCTTGGAAACAGCATCATACTCACAGCTAGAAACAGGCTTTGCACAGCTTTGGAGCTTACCTGTGGATTTTGGGTTTAGAGGAAATTCTTATATCTAGCATAGGTTGTTTGCCAGGTTCTTTTAAGCACACGCAGCTTGCCACAGTATCTCTGATAAAAAAAGTCACAGTGTTACAGAGAACACCATTGTTCTGAAATTATTTTGGATAGCATTACAGTTAAGATAATTTCTGTATTCAGCCAATGACAACTAAAAAAGTATTTTAAAAAAATATGAGAACATACTGATAGTGTGTGGCTTGGGTTGTGTGGAATTCCCAAATGTTAAAATCTGTTATCAGTCTTCAACACCTAATTTAAATGTAGGGAAACAAGAGTTCACAGGGCAAAAGTATTATTTACTGATATTACACAGGAAATGTATTGTAAAATCAGAATAGGAACTTATAGGCCCTACTTCTCTGTTTTATTTTTCAGTTCAAGACTCTTTCCTGGAAGCTTTATGCACAAACTGTCTCAGATCCACTTTTAAACAAAAACTATATTTACTACTTTCATGTTAGGATATTTACTTTACCTATATTACAGCATTTGGACTATCATATGGATAAATGACACACACAATACCTTTTCTCCCTCAAATTGCTGTTGTTCTATTTTTAGGAAAGAAGAGGTTTCCAATATCTCTTGCCTCTACATGCAGACTATGCTGTTTATTGTAGATAATCTCAGTATCTCCCTGATGACATATTAGCTTCTCTGTTTTCCTGTCTGAAAGTGCTGTGCTTGAGACTGTTTTCAATTACACAGCTGCCTTTTTTTTCTTTTGAAGCTGCTATACATCCTCACTCTTTATTGAGATGATTTGTGAATAAATCCCAAATCTGATACTTAATTTTTCTTATCTACCCTAATATTTATGCCTATTTGCAGCTCTCTGGGTTTTATTTTAAAATGGTCAAATTGTCAACAAATGGATTCCTAGACATGTTCTTTAGCATAGTAAAGTTCTTTGATATATTTGAAGAAACCCTTCATGTCACATTGGATTCCATTTTGGAACCTTTTGAACATAGGTATGATCTCATATTAATTCCTGTTTGGGAAAACTTGTTCCATTTCAAGGGAACAAATCTAGTAGCAAAATCTGCCATAGATTATAATGTGATGTATTCTGTTAACTGGTTTCAAAATCTGTCTTGGACTTTGCTGTACCTGCAGTTATTGTTTGTTATCTGATATATGCCATCCATTAGAAGAGAGATTTATATGAAACAGAAAGATCAGGTGTTACAAATATTTCTTTCAAGCATTCCTCTATGTTGACAGTATTTTACAGCAGTGATAGATTTTGTGGGGTTTTATTCACTGTAACTCACACAGCTTTCATTGCTGGTTTTATTTTCATAGGATTTATGTTTCACTGGAGCATTTCTGCATCTAGGACTATCCACAGGGGCCTGAGTTGTGATTTTTTCTGTGCATGCCAATCTGTGTGATGCCTTCTGTTAATGCCATGCTGTTTCCAGTGTTGCTAATGAAAAGAACTTGGTGTATGGTTCTCAGACTGAGGTCCAGGACAGAAACTGTTGCTGTATTGCCTTAGCCCTGTATAAACTATCTATGACCACCTTATTGTTAAATACAATTTGTTTAAATGAATTTCAAGGTTCATAGTTTGTCAGAAAAAAAAGAGAATAATAATAATAAAAAAAATCACCCACCTCTTATTTTATCTGCGAGTGCTAAGCATCCATTATGATGGAGAAGCACTTTGGAGAGCTCGGTGGCCTTGGCAAATGCACTTTAAAGAAGGTGTCACCTTCACTACATGACAAAAGCAAGGCTGTCAGGTTGTGCATCTTTTCTGGTGTTCTTTTCTCTTGCTCAGCTCTGTGTGTATAGATATATTGAAAGTCTTCAATGAGCTGCCACATTTTTTAGCACTCAGTCGCAGGGCTTGATTTTCTGCTTAGAGATTGATGATGTGCATCTGTTGTTTCACAAAAGAAGTGTGCAGCTCTGCTTTGTGCACCAGCACAGATATTTCCTCTAGTCAACAGCATCTATCTGTTTATAGCTGATTGATTACGGAAGCTGAACACAGCTTCTACAAAAATCTTTGTTAATGTCAGTGAGGAGGAGTGCTTAGAGAAGAAAGAGCCATTTCTTTTCTTCTTTTCCTTTTTTTGAACCAAACTTAATCTTTTTCCAGCTTGCTTGTTGCGTCTTCAAGCTGTTCAGTCATCTGTGTGTAGCCGAGTAATCTTGACTCCTGCTGCATGGCATCCTCACAGTCCAGCTGTTCAGAAACAGCTCAGTCTACACTTTCATTGATGCACATTATGTGGGGAGTTTTCCAAAAGCCTCTGCAGAAACTTCACGGAACAAATGGGCAAAAAGAAGAGTAATCTCTTCTTCCACATGCATAGCTGAGATCCTGCTTTGCCCACTGTGGAATCCCTTGGCAATGCAGGGTGAAATCCCAAGCACTTTGTAGATAAAGAGATGCCAGATCCCTGGTCACAAGCACGGTGGTGTACTTGGGCTTGCACTGCAAAAATAAATACATAAATGGTACCAGTAACACAATTTGGGTTGTGGCAAAGACCAAGGAATCTTTATATTCGCTTGTTATGAGGATCTAAGCTATTAAACAAAATATTTAACCTCACACCATCCATTTTTGCAGCCTCCAGTCCCTCTTTTATCTGCATGATCTCGCTAATTCCATCACTCCCTTGTTGTGTTACTCCACAGCTAGTGCTCCCGACCCCGCGATTCTGGGAACAGATGCAAACTCAGGCCTTGCTCTGCCAAACTTTCTAAAAACAGCTCGTCCCAAGGTCTCCACTGTGCTGGCACTAGCTCTGCAGAGGCAGGGACAGAGATGGCAGGATTTGCTCGAGTGTGAGCTTCAGCCTATTCCCTTTGCCTTCCAGTAGTGGCATACAAACCCATCTGTGTTGCTTTGGGAAAGTGAGAATACAATAGTTTCAACATATGTTGTGCTTTTTTTCTCTAGTGAAAAGCTTCCCCTCCCTGGATCTTAGAACAGTATTTAACAAATCCAGTAGTCTCCTGCTGTTTATCTGACCACATAAGCCCCCCTTGTCTTTTGTGTATTTTGCTTTTTGTTTTTTGATTGATTCTGCTTATTTGTTTGTTTGGTTTGCTCTTTTTTTTTTTTTCTCCAGAAAGAGATTCATATGGTTATTTTCTATGAGGTTTTCTTGGTAATTTTTATTATGTTCAATGAATGTTACATTTAATGCAAAAATATTTTGAAAACCAATTTGTAAAATGGAAAAGCCAAGAGCCATTGAAACAACAAGGGGTTTTTTAGTAGCTACAAGAAAAATAGAATTCATTCCTTTGCTTCCATATCCAAGAATAGGTTCTATTCTTTGTTATTGTTGCCAATGCAAATGCTTGCAAATCAATCTGGTTTTGGGGAGAAAATGGCTGCCTTAAACTGAAGCTAGATGCTGCCACCCATAGGATTGATCCATACCCTGCCTTGATTTAATGCTATTTGGACTCTGTACTTTTTCTGAGACTTACAGAATCACAGAATCAACTAGGCTGAAAAAGACCTTGGAGATCAAGTCCAACCTATGACCTAACACCACCTCATTAACTAAACCATGGCACTGAGTGCCACACCCAGTCTTTTTTTAAACAAAGTAAACCATGCAACTCTCAATTACAAGAATGTCTATAGCACTGCAGCTGCATCCACATGGAAAGTTAATGGTTTTTAACTCAGTCATTTGAAGGTGTTTGATTTAGGTAGCCAAGCAGTTTTAGGCAAAGCTTTGCACCGAGATTGAAATCAGGTGCCCAGGAGGATCTGGGTATGGCAGCTGCTCTGATTGCTCCATTGCTGTGGCAATACTTGTATATTATCATTTAAAACCTCCTTTTCTTCCTCTAATTTTAGAAATTGTTTTTTAAAAAAACTAAAAAACGAACAAGTTAACGGAAAAGGGATGGTCATCCTGGAGAGGTTTACAATCTATTGATAACAGTGTATTAAGCTTTGTCATTCTCATTAGGATTAACAAGAATTGTGGGAAAATAAGTTCTTGAAATAGTTTTGGTATTCTCAGCTCATCTCTGTGCCTTGAATCAATGAAAAGGTGAGGACTCAGGGAATTTTGGTGGGAAAGCTTCACTTCCCCCAGTGTGAAAGCACTGGCCTGACCTCTCAGCAAAGCCCCATTCAACTGTGCTCAGCACAGGCTTTAGAGGTTACAGACCCTGCCTCTGTGAAGAGCAGGGATTCATTCATGCCACCATCCTGATAAATATTTGTTACCCTGGGCTCCCTCATGCCTGCCCAAAGCCATGTTTCATAGCTGTGGGTTCTGCTAACTCACAAATAAAAAGCCTGCAATGGGAACACTGGCAGAGCAGTAGAATGCTGTGCAGGTGCAGCTTCTGGCATCCTGCAGAGTGTGAAGGACAGTTTGGTTGCTCTCCCTTGTTCGGCTCCATAGAAAAATAGGAGCTCAGTAATGAGTGAGATTATTCTGGGCTTTCTCCCTGTGAAATGCCTTTGTTTCCAAATGTGTTAATCTAGGTAATAGTTACTGATGACTTTCTTGTTGCTTATTAGCCAATTACCCCTGTTTAAGATGTAGCTGAAACAAATTAGAAGAAACATAAGCTAAAGAGTCTGTGGTTGTGTGAATTGAGAACAGGTATGTGCATCTGATTGCTTGTTCCTTTTGATTCTGCAGTTTTGATTTGGGAAGTAAAGTAGTGAAGGAATCTATCCTCTTATTTCTGCCTGGGGAAGAAACACAAGTTTTTCTGTGGAAGGTGTAAAAAGAGTGTTTATACTTGGTCGAAGCAATTTTACCCCATCTATGCCTTTTCTAGGCCTCTCCCTGAAGCTTTTAGAAAGAAAGGTACTTTCAGGATATTCTTTTCCATCTTGGTTTACCTGTTTCCTTTGCATCTGGCAGAGAAGAGGTGGTTCTGTCCCCATGATTCAGCTGCAGCTCAGCCAAACACCTCCCCTGCTACTCCTGTAAATTCCTAGCCCCCCAATTCCCTTGGCTTGGCCAGCTTTCTCTGCTTTGCCCAGTATGGAATGCATGCTCCACAGCTGGCTGAGTGGCTGAGCAGGAGCCAAGGCTCAGCTGGAGGAGTGGAGCTAACTTATCACACCCCACTGGTCAGCAGTGAGGATCATCTCTACTCCTGTAACATCCAGCTCTCTGACAACACCATCAGCAAGAGCACAGAATCCCCACAGAGATTGCACCAATCTTGGTGGCATCAGGACTCACTGGCAAAGGCTGAGAAGGGTTGTGATGCTGAATAAGAGAACAGCTGCATTGGTCTGGGACTCAGACTTTTACGGGGTTGTGTCTTACCTTGCTGATGTAACAAAACCTCAGGTACTCCTGCTGAGGCCTGGCACTCACTTTAACTCATGGCACGTGTCTCCTCAGCACCCTCTCAGGTATGAGACTTGTCAATCCATGACTTCACCTGATTCCCTTGTCTTTAGCCCTGATACAAATGTCACTCTGGGGAAACTTCCCTTGTTTTCAGTGAGCTTGTCTAGTCAAGCTATCATGTAAGTTTCTTGGTGCATATCATGTCACTGAGCTATTACTTTCTCAGTTATATTTGTAGCATGCAAATGGCTTAATGGACTGATGGAGTTAGAGTCCTGAGAGAAAATGTCTAAATTCTTAGTGATTCAAGAAAGCAGCTTGAATACATGTGCATTTAATAGGAGGATGTTTTGAAAGGAGCACAATGGCAAGTGCCCAAGATGGAAGTCAGAGGAAATACATCTGAGCAAGGAAAGTGTTGTGGATCTTGTTTCCATCTTCATTAGATACTCTTACCTCAGATGCTGGAGATTCTTGGCAGAAGGAAGGAGGGGAGAGTCTTCTGCCTGGCTTGGCAGCCAACATCAGGATGGGCAATGAACACACGACTTAGCTGCCCAATGAAAGCTCCCTGAAACTCTAGGTGCCTTTGTCTCAGTAATTTCCAGGATCTGCCAGTTCTCTGGCATCAACTAAAAGAAACACAGTATTAAAAAAAAAAAGAAAGAAAGAAATCTTTCTGTCCAAAGTAAAGTTATTTAAAAATACATATACTGAAAAAATTGGGAATTTGGAATATGCATTAGAAACTGTGGCAGGGAGACTAACCTAAAAACTAGAGTTATTTTGGGAAGTCTGTATAGCAGCAAATCTAAAGAGCAACTTAAAAATTAATATGTTAATATTACTACTCATTAATCAAGACTGGTATTTGTTTGGTATTCTGACAGTACTTCTCTGCTGGTGCAAACAATTTGTGTGTGGAGTTTCTGGTACAAGCACAATGATGTTGTTGATCTGGGTTTTATTTCAACTGCAGCAATGCCTCCTGTTTCAGAAAGGAAAACAGAGAAGTATGTTGATTTCTTGTACAAAAAGAGTTGACTTCCAGAAGTGTTAATCCCCTTAATATTCAAATGTTTTTCAGATGTTTTTGCATGGACAGGATGGATCACAAAGAGGGAGAGGAGAAATTACCTTCAATTAAGTAATTACTCCTAATTGTTTACAATATTACAGACAATTGACTAAACAGCTTTGTTTCTTTCCTGCAGCCTCCTCCTCAGATATATGATAAACAGCTGGATGAAAGGGAACATACAATCGAGGAATGGAAAGGTAATTGCAGTTTAGAGTTACATGGGAAGGGGTATTTTAGTGGCAAAATGGCAAAAACAGCGAAAATACAGAAAATGTTCCGAGGGGTATCGTTATCTACGTAGGTAAATGTTAACACAGGGAGTGTGGATTCCAGTGCCTCACTGAAATCTGAGGATACCATCTGGAGAGCATAGTGCTGTTCAGCAGGGCAGTGCATCGGAATTTTAGCCACAGTAAAGGTGCTATATTATTGTGCTGCTTCACTTCTAGATAGTGCTGCATTAAACAATTCTCATGCTGTGGTTGAATCCACTTTGTCTCAATTCAGCTCCAAAAGGAGATGAGAGGCGAGGAGGGGAATGGAAGAGAGAGGTCTTAGGTGAGTAGAGCAGTCAGACTTGGGAAAGCAGGGCAGGGCAGACTTAAGGAGCACAGGGCAGGGCTACAGCACAGTGTGGCAGTGTGGTAAGTCCTGATCACTGGCACTGGCCCCTGTCAGTAACTGTCACAATTCTCTTCCAGAACTCATCTACAAAGAAGTAATGAATTCCGAAGAAAAGACTAAAAATGGCGTAGTAAAAGGACAGCCTTCTCCTTCAGGTACTCAGCCCCATTGAATAACTTTGATGTGTCCTCTGTACTGACAAAGAGAGAATGGAGATTGCTGAAGCACTTAGTCTACTGTAAGAAATTATTAAGTTTTTATGAAATCAGTGCTTCTGATGGGTTGACCTTTATTAATTCTACTCCAGTGTTGTGGTAATATAATACTTAAAAATGGTCTTGTTTCTATTTGAGAGATAGGTGTGCTGGTTTTGTCTGTGGTTACAGATTATATTCCTGTGAGTGTGGAGACTTCTCTCACACTAATATTTTCATACTGCTTATGGGTGGATAACTGAACCAATACTTTGCTAGTTGAAACAAGCACAATTGGTGATGTTAGCACACATTAATCTGCTGGACACACAACACTGCACGCCTGACCCCCACCCCAGGCCCATGTCCGTGTCTGGTACTAATCTGGTACTCTGTCCTTTCAAAAGTCCAATCACATTAGAACAGCTGGCTGACAAGGGAAAATTGTCTTCAACCACTGAGTCCTGAAGTCCTGTCACAAACTTTTCTGAGTAAAATTCACATCATCAGTCTTTTCACAGGAATGCAAACTGTTACTGTCAGTACACAGAAATACATATTTGTGAAGGTACAGTTTCACTGGCAGACTTGAAGTGCCCAAATTTTGAGCACGGTGTTCCAGCAGCATTTACGGGTGTAAAACTGCCTTTCCTCAAAGTATAATCATTTAACTCAGTGTTCTCTGCATATTTTCAGAGATGATACTTTGCGTTCTCATTTTTCACTTGCTGCTGAACTAAGGTAATGTTAGAACAAGAATGCGTCACTAGTAACTGACAGGACAAGGGGAAACATGGCAATAATGGAGGGAGTTAGTAAAGTGGTGGGTGGTGATATTGGAGCACAAGCCCTGCACCTGGATTTTCACATGGATGAAGTAATATATTGGAAACAATCCACTGCATTCTTGCCAAGTAGAAACCAAAGAACAGAACTTGGAGATTTAATTTACCGAACTACGGTGCCACCACTGAAAAGAAATCTGGGACCCTAAAATTATCTGATAAATCCTCATTCTTAAATTCTTCTCCCTTGCAGAATTGTGGTTGCAGGCTGATTGATGATCAAGAAACATTGTAGTTGGCTTGCTTTAGGAATTAATTACCCAGGGATTTCTTGATGTATTTTATATTCTATATTTCCTGTGTGGAAGGTTTTTATTGTTTATGTAAAACATTTTCAAACATACAAAATAGTCATTTTTTACCTGTGTTTCTTCTGCTGTTTCCCTTTGACTGTTTTTTGAAGGGCACCAACAAGTTCAGTAAACATTTAAAAACTGCTCTCAGATGAGACTGTTTCATAAAACAGTAGATTTCCTGTTTTTCTTCACTTTGTGTGCCTAACTTAAACTTTCAGCTGAATGAAAGACTGGAAGAAAGAGGTAAAACACCAGTTCCGAGCATAAGGAAAGTGGGATAGACTCTACACACCCATTACTCATTGGCTGGTGTTCTTGCCAAGAATTCAGAAAGCTGAGGTATAGTGCTCTATCAATAATCATAGGAAGCAAGCTGGAGATTAGTTTCCATGATTACTTAATCAGAGTTTTAGGGGAGACTGCTGAAGCTGACAGCACCAGGGATAATAATTGCCCATTGTTGGAGCCACTTAGAGTGCTGTGTATCAGGATGTCAATCTCTTGTTCTGTGAAGAATTGGTCAGTACAACATATCAGCTTGGAAACTCAAGTACCTGCCCCTCATGCTTATGTCCAATGAACAAGATCAACAGTGCCAAAAATTGTTCCCAGCAGAGGTTTTTTCTGCCTGTCTAAAAAATAGTGTTTCTGTTATTATCAAACTGCACCATTTTCAAAAAAAACATTTAATACAAGGCAGTAGGTTATTTGGAATTAAATTTAAGTTCTGTCCATGCTATCTAACCTCCTCTCACACTCTCCCCTCACCTTCACTACCCAGCTGTAGTTTCTTACATAACATTTGCAACTGTCTTGTCCTTTCTAGGAATGGAATTTAGTAAACAGCACAGATCTTATTAGTGCAGCTTATTTTTAGCATTCCCTTTCTGGGTGAAAATGGATCTTTTATACTTCCTTTCCTGGCTTGTACTTGCCATCTGATTTAGACAGTTTTGGAGCCATCACCCAGGAACTACTGGACACCTTTACTAGCCCTCTTCTATCATGTGCAGGCTCTAAATTAAGCAGCTGATGGATTTGCCAAGCACTGCAACACTCGATACCAGAAGTTGCTATTTACACAATTTATTAGGAGCTGAGCAGATCCCCAAGGCAGACACTGGGCTTTTTCAGAAACTGCAAAAGCTGCAGTTCTCCTTTCAGTTTTTTGCCCCCAAATCTGTATCACTTCACAGCTGAAGTCTCAGATGCACTTCCATTGATGCTGTTTAATAGCACTTCCCAGGAGCCCTCTGAGGAAGGAATCCCTGCTTTACAGCACGCAAGCTGGTGTGCGCCTTAAAAGAGAAGCTGTCAAGGCAATGGCAGAGCCAGGAACAGATCCCAGGAGCTGTTTCTCACCTGCTCTAACCTCGAGCACTTTTCCTCAATCCTGCAGTCAGTGTGAAGCCTCCTGTCAAACAGAAACTTCATACAAGGGGCTCTTTTTCTCTTTTGAGTGCACCTCTGTCATATCTGGACTGTCTCACCTGGCACGCATTCCTCCAGGAGCAAGCTGCTGTAGCACCAGGCAGGTGCTGAGCACAGCAAATGGAGCATTCCTTACTGACTAGGACAGCCTAGTTTGGGCTTCTGAGTGTTACTGCCCAAGTGCTGCTTTGTGCTGCTAACTCTTTATTTCTGTCATTGAGGTTTAGGGTGCTTTCATTTGGTTTTGTGGATGCTCTGTGAGTCTGGGTGTTTTGGGGTTGCAGCAGCAACTATCACATCTGTGTGCTGTGCCATGTGGAATTGTGCTGAAAGCTAGGAATAGCTGTAAAATTCAATTTCCAGGACCTCATGGGCTGCACCGATACTTGCTGAGAAGAGCATAGCAAGGTTTATTGAATTCAGTGGTGCTGAATCAGGCAGAGTGTAACAAAATCTTCACCTGTACAATTTCTGCAGCTATTTCTTCAGTCATTTTGCCTAGCTAAGTTGAGTGCACGTTCATGAAAGAAAGCTACACAGCAACAGTTTGATCAAAAGTTGATTGAACCCACGGAAATTCTTTCCATTTGATTCTTGGGACAGTATCCATTTCTTAGGGGCAGGCTTCTGCCCAGCATGGTAAACATTTAGAAAGGTAATATATTGTTTAGTCATTAATATAAATGAATTCAGTAATATTTTGATGACATATAAATGCATTTGTCTCAACTGATTAGCATTTTCATAAAATGCCACACTATTAAATAAAATGTAAACATGAAGTAACAGTATTGTACTGGATGATGAGGAACACATAAATAACCCTTTGAAAAACACATTTTCTGGCAGAGAGGATGGATGATTACTGTTTGCAGTCACCAGTCAGACTTCATTAAGATTTCTCTGTCTTTTTGCAGCACTTACAAAATTAACTATTTTATTTTCCACGTGTCAGGAGACTAAATTAATTTAAGGTTGATTCTGATCCCATAATTCTACTAGAACAGCAGAAAGCAGTTCCCATCTGGAGCCCCAAATGTGAGCATATCTGTCTCTGTTTTGTGCGTATTTACAGTGGATGAAGGAACGAAGTTGAGGAATATAGAATAGTGGTTGGAGGTATGGCGTGGTGGCTTGTTTTCTCAAAGAAATGTTTTTAGTGCAAACTGGAAAGTGACAGAAATCCTTTCCTTTTGCCCACAGCAGCATAAATTTTGCCTGGGCTGTAGAGATAGCTATTAATCTCTGCATTTGGAATGTATGAGTTGTGTAGTTTTATTAGATAATAGGTGTTAATTTCTAGCCATTGAGTGGAAATGAAAGTCTATAAAGGTTGGCTAAGCACATTTTTCAGAGAGAAAAGAATGGAATGGCATCTATCTGCAGAACAAAGATCTGTGTCACCTGACTAGCTGTAATTTCCTGCTATGCAACACCACACAACATTACATATTTTATGGTCATGAATTTTTAATGGCAATTAATATATCCCTCTCAAAATGAAGACAGTGATAATTTTGGTGTAAAGAGCACAAAAAAAATCATCTGAAAGTTCAGTGGAAAAAAAAACCCAATCAAACAGGTTTTTGCTACTCTGAGAACTTTAGTTTGAGCTGAGGTTAATGGGCAGTAACAGTTGAGCAGTCATACATGCACGATGAATACGTTGTTTACATGGCTCGGTATTTGTCATTCAGTTGTTTGAATTTATCAGACAGATAATTTCTGATAATATCCAGGGATATGATAAATGTTCAATTTATCAGTTTATTAAATGAACCTCAGGAAGGTTCATTCTTCATTTCATAAAGTCAAAGTGATTTTTCACATAATTTCTGGTACCATCATAATTTTAGAGAGACAAGGTAAACTTGGATGTACAAAAATGCAGTTGCAGCTGAAATCCTGGGCTCAGTCACCTCATCCTTAGCTAAGAGAAAGAGACCACTCTGCATTGCCACTGGGTGATTTGATCCCACCTACTCTGTTAGACTGCCAATAACAAAACTGAAACTTTATGAGAAGAATATGAAGGAATAGGTTGGGTCTGAGGTTTTTTTGATCACACATTGTATGATGCTCGCATGCCTTTGACTGTTGGGTGTTTTGGAACTCCAAGAAGGCCAGAACAAAGTGAGGTGACAAACACTGTACAAGCTATAGCTTTTCAAAGCAGGCTGTTGAGGGAGAGAATTTCCTGGTAAGATATTCAGTACTACCCAATGTCTAAAGTTTGTGTGGCCCATTTTCTGCTGAGGTTTGCCACTGTGTAAAATGGTCTGTGTACCACAAGGTAAGCACCCTTTGCTTTTCAACGCGTGACACCTTCTGGGGTTTCGGGTTTAATCACGTTGGTGTTCGTTTTCGTAGCACAGGTGCAGCAGTGAACAGCAGTGAGAGCCTCCCTCCATCCTCATCTGTCAACGACATCTCATCCATGTCCACGGATCAAACCCTGGCGTCTGACACGGACAGCAGCCTGGAAGCTTCTGCGGGACCCCTCGGTTGTTGCAGGTGACTAGCCGCCTGCCTGCGAAACCCAGCGTTCTTCAGAGGGTGATGGAACCTAGGAGGAATCAATTATGGGAGCTAAGAGATGAAAAGAAAGAGAAATACAATACAAAGATTTAAGTGAAACAAAGAAACAAACACACACACACAAAAAAAAAATCTTTTCAGCCTGCTTCTCCTACAGAGTTATGTAATGCAGCTAAGCTCAAGTGTATATTTAACTTATAGTTGCTCTGCTTTGGTCTTCTTCCAGTGATGCTTACTGGGGGGGAAAACAAAAAAAAGGAACTGAAAAAATCCTTTTTTTACCCCCCTCCCCACAAGATGTAAAATGAATGGCTGCAAAACCAGCAACCTGCAACTGTCTTTTTCACACTGGCATGACAAGGTGTGCAGTGGCCACGCTCCACCATCCGAGTGTGTGTCTGCCTTCACTCCCTGTTCCGCCGGCTGGGGCAGGCAGGGATCTCCATGCATTTCTCCTCACACACCAACAGCACATACACACACACACATGTGCCAACAGAACCCTGGCAGTGCACACGGCTGTGTGCCTGCACATCTGCACAGGCACTTGGTGTGCACTCCACAGCTGCCAATGGCCCATTCCAGGTGAACTTCTTAACCACATATGGGATCTTACAGTGCATATTCTACCTGCTCATTGATGAGGCTGCATATACTGTATGAGGACTTGTGGAAGTGTAAATAACCACATAGAACTGTGGCTCCCTCAGACACTTGAAGATGTAGCACCAAATTTCTGCTGAGAGTTGTATATATATTTTGAAATAATAACCAGTTTTATTGAAAGAAGAAGCCGCAGAGCTTCATAGAAAAATGTTAGTTTGTGAATGTTAAGACTTGTTGTTCTGATTTTTAGAGCAGATATGCCAGGCTGAGACTGGGTTAGAAGGAAGCACATGTATCTTTGCAAGCTACAGGGAACAAGAAAGAAGGGTTTTTATGCATGTCTAAGCCCAGAAAGGTATCAGTAAGCAACTTTTTCTGTCAATGTTAAGTGAGTTATCATCTTAGGTCATAGATAGGCTCACTATTTTGAATTACATGTATGTTTGTAAATTAGAGGGTATGACAGGGTTGGGGAATGAGCAGGTTATGATCAAAAGGACACGCACCAACTTGTTTTTATTTTATGTCTAGATCTTTATTAGGTTAGCTAGAGAAAGGATATTTGCAGCCTACTCCCTCTCAGTGTGTGTTTGCAGCTTAGAGGTTGTTTTCCCTTTTCATCATTCCCTTGCAGGCACTTCTGCTGCTCAGAGAACAGGCCTTCTCTGGGTGCTTTTGGCTGTTCATTTCCTCATGACAAATCATTGGACTCCCCAGGAAGTTTAGGCAGATGTGTCACATAGAAAAGAGCCACAGAGTGCAGGGGTCTAGTTTTCCTGTATTCTAATAGCCAAGGTTATCAATCAGCTCGTGTTCTGGGTTGGAAGGGTCACAGCCAGGGGTCTTGGGCAGTTTGGACAAGTTCGGAAGAGCCCAACAGTGACTGAATATCAAATTGAATTTGCCAGGTAATAAAACAGAGGATTTCCTGTGGCAAGTAACAGCAAGTGTTTTTACTTGAGAATGACAAAACTCCACACAGAATTTCAGAACATCCAAATATTTTTCCAACCAAAACAGCAATTGGCATTTTCCACTTCAAGGTCATTATCTGAGTTGGAAATTAACTAAAATCTGAGTCATCTGTCCTTTAACCAAAGTGTGCCATGTAAACTGAAATGAGCTAAATCCTACTCTATTGCTTTTCCAAATGTCACAGAGAGAAACTGTTTAGACTATGTTAGTGGATATTTTAAATTCACTAATTCTTTTGTATTCAAAACTCTACCAAAATACGACTGTTCCATTGGATGACTTACAACCCTGCCATTCTGTGGTAGGAAAAAAAATTGAGTATCAAGTCAGATTTTGTTCAAAAAGAAGAAAGGGAAGATAAAAACTTCTCTCCAAGGTGGGGAGGAGGGAAGATAAAAATTAAGAGGATATAATATAAAATCAGACTTGATCAGTCTGAGCTGTATCAGAATTGCTGTAGGAAAGTGGGGTTTTTTCCCTGGTTATATTTTTGGTAGATTTTTATCAATTTTTTTTTGAGAATAAAATTAGGTTGTTAATGTTCTAAAAACTAAGAGCAGTAATTTTAAAAGCAATAATTTACTACTGCTAAATATATTTAGCAATATTCTCTCTTAAGCCATGAAACATCAGGTCATTATTGAGTGATGTAACTCTCACTCCAAAGCCAATGATCATAACAGTATTGAAAGGTTAACAGCAAAGCTCTGTAGGTATGTAGGCAATAACACCAAGGGTGACTTCTTAGCAATAATTAAATAGATCACCTCCAGATTTAATTCACCATAGATACATATTAATAATATTCAGGTAACTAGTATCTACATTCCTTAGTGTGCGCCATTTAGGTGTGTTATTTAAACAAAACTAAACTAAGTCTCATGGAGGCAAAACTGCAGAAATATCACCAGAGTAGTCTGTAGAAACTTGGAGTAATCCCAGTTCATTGCCAATGATATTATGGAGATATGGCATAGGCAATAGCAGAGAAGCCATTTATAGTAGATGGAGACTTGTAGACCTCCCATGTTTCATCTCTTGAAGCCAAATGTGTACTCTCAGTTCTGTGGTATAATTCAGTCTTGTTTGGGTTCAGGAGTGCAGGGTGGAGAAGCAGCCACCAGAGAAGGTGTCCTTTGGTCGGTGCTGAAAGACTCACAACACAGGAGTTACATAGCCAGCTTTATTCCCTGGTTCTGCTAAGCACCAGTGCTCATTCAAACATCTCATGGAGAGTGTAGGATGCTCACAAAAATTTAACTAGCATGTGCTTTTGTTCTTTGCTCAGCAGCGATGGACATCAGCATGTGCTTAAGTGCCTTGCTGAAATGGGGCCTGAAAGAATTACTGCATCTCTTTTTGTCCTCTAATTCGTCTCCTTCATGAGAAGCTCTGTCTGGGGGAGGAGACTTGGAGCTGTCCACATTGGACACTAGAGAAAAAAGCCATCAATGAAGAAAAGCATTAGTTCTTTATGATTCTGGTCCTTGTATGTCCAAATTGAAGTAGCGACCACCAAGCAGGAATAGCATCCTTTGTTTTGCTTTGTGCCAGGAATGTGATGCTGTCAGCTGACACCTTACAACAGCACATGTACTCTTTAATAAAGGATCTTAGAGATGATATTCTGAGGCTGTTTTAAGGGAAACCACGTTTTTTTCTGATTCTAGAAGTTTTCTTACCCTCTTCTTCAAATCTGTTCCCCTTTATTCCAGAATTTTGTTCAGCTTGGTAACAAATCCTTTCCTTTCCTTAATTTTGCCGTTTATCTTTTAAACCTAATTCTGTTTAAAATGTTACTAAATATAGTGCTTGGGCAACAATTTTCACTTAATCCTCTGTGGTTTGCAGTTGTAAGCATTACTGCCACCACCGCAGAAGTGAAGGAAATTGGGAAGCTAAGGATCTATGACAGATGTTCAAAGGTATTTAGGCACTAAAGGGGCAGAGAGCCTGTGCCAGAAGTGGCATAACTTACATCNCTTGTATGTCCAAATTGAAGTAGCGACCACCAAGCAGGAATAGCATCCTTTGTTTTGCTTTGTGCCAGGAATGTGGTGCTGTCAGCTGACACCTTACAACAGCACATGTACTCTTTAATAAAGGATCTTAGAGATGATATTCTGAGGCTGTTTTAAGGGAAACCACGTTTTTTTCTGATTCTAGAAGTTTTCTTACCCTCTTCTTCAAATCTGTTCCCCTTTATTCCAGAATTTTGTTCAGCTTGGTAACAAATCCTTTCCTTTCCTTAATTTTGCCGTTTATCTTTTAAACCTAATTCTGTTTAAAATGTTACTAAATATAGTGCTTGGGCAACAATTTTCACTTAATCCTCTGTGGTTTGCAGTTGTAAGCATTACTGCCACCACCGCAGAAGTGAAGGAAATTGGGAAGCTAAGGATCTATGACAGATGTTCCAAGGTATTTAGGCACTAAAGGGGCAGAGAGCCTGTGCCAGAAGTGGCATAACTTACATCACCCTGAATGGCAGCTGGACACCTTGGCATTTCTGAAGATTTCTTGGTATCATAAGTGCCTCAATACCCAAGGAAGGTCTGTGGCAAGCGACTCACCTAAGTCACGTATATGGGCATCAGCAGGGTGAGGAGAATGGCAGCAGCATTATCTGTCAGTGACTGCTCAGAGCACTGGCTGCATTGAGATGGTAGAGAGGAAAGTTGCTGCGAAACATCCCTTCTTTTATTTAAGATGGAGAACTTTGGGATAGTATGAGGAAAAAAAAAAGTCAGAACAGCTCTTAAAAGACCCTCCATTTTCTTTGTCACTGCTGTGTTTAAATGAGGATAAGACATTGATTTACTTCAAGTTGATGCAAGGTTATGTATGTTTTCAATTCAAAATTTGTGGTAATTTTTGAAAACAGTCTTCAGATACTGACTTGGTAGCTGGAATAGTATCTTGAAAGTTTTGACTATATTCCATTACAATATATCTTCAGAGAGTTCAGATATTTGAGTTGGTCACTGTGATTTATGCGAATTGTATTGTGGTTGATGTTCCCCCCTCCTGTCTAGAATTCCATGGCACAAATATATCCATGAATCACAGCAAGCTTGCATTATATAAAACAGACTTAAATTGGAGTGCAAGTATGGTAGCGTGTCAAAAATAAAAAAAAACAAACCCAACAAAACCAACAAAGCTACAAAAAGCCTGATCAGGTCTCCTAAGCCCTAATGCACTGATGGTTTTCCTCTGGAAATCACCAGTTCCTGCACAGCATTGGCCTCTGAAAGTTTGATGAGAGAGGTAATCATGTCACTATGTCATTCTTCCAAATTTATAAGCAATTTGGTTCTTATATATTACTTTATCTTCATATATATTGCTTACTTTCTAGTTCTGGGATAACAATATTGAAGAAATTAGACCTGTTGCAGTGCCTTTAGGGAAATTCTCAAAGTAGTGCTACTTAACTGATTTGGATTGTATTCTAAATTTGTCAGTGAGCACCAGTGATTTCTTTTCCACTAACTTATTTTCTCATGAGAAACATGCTAATAGTAACTTTTAGAACTGCCTGAGAGAGTCACTTTTAGAAAATCTCCCATTTTTTTTTTATTTTAAAAGTGTTTTGAATATGCTGAAATTATTGTAAAATGGAATTGGAATATTGTAATTAAAAATAATTTCCAGTAACCAATGCTGGCTTATATATATTGCAAGCTTCACAGTATTTCAAAGGAACAAAACCTATTTTAGTTGCAGATCTATTTGTTTCTATTCATTCAGATCTATTTATGTGTCCTCTTTCATGCTTATTGAGCATTTAAAATTTTATGCGAATTCTAACATGCAAAAGCAAACAAATAAAAAGGGCATTTTGCAACAAACACTGTGCTTCCAGGGAGAGCAATATGAAAGAAAACCTGCAGGGACCAATTAGTTTTCTTTTAAAAGTCTGAGCTAGTGGTTCAATTTATGTTTAGGCTTTTCTTTTTCTTTGCTTCTGTATGTGTGTGTAGGGAGGAGAGGGTGTACATATGGATTTTTAGAACCTCTGTTCCACTCGTGCTTGATCCAAGTTCCCAGTGTGGATAAAGAGAGGAATTGTAACATAATCACACATCTTCAAGAATCTGATGGCTGTGCTTATTTGAACTTCCACCACTTTACAAAGGACACAGTTAACTAATTGCAAGCTCAAGGTGATCTTTTTCACACACAAACACACACACACAAAAAGAAAATCATTGCACAGTAGGTTTGAAAATTACATGAATATGTAATGTCTTAAGTAAGATGCTTGGGGGGATGCAGGGGAATGGTGAATGTGTCATCTTCACCAGTGAGCTGGAAAACAGACCTGTCCAGTGGATTTTAGTGGAATCTGCTTAGCGTATCAGGAACTTGCCAGTGTGGCCTGATTTTTTTTTTTTCATTTTTGTTGTTGGTTTGGGGTTTTTTAATCAACTATTGATTGCAAGAGGTGAAATGTTTAACTTAATGCATGTTCAGGCTCGTTGACCTATGGCAAGTTTCAGTTTTAAAGAGGATTTGATTTGACAAAAGAATGTTGAAAAACTTCAACTGAGGCTAACGGTGCCTTTTTACCTGAGAGGGAAAAGCTGAAAAGCACATATTGAAGGAAGACACAGTCAATTTGGGAAATAAATGTATCCTTACCATGCTTATCATTTCAGACAGGTCTCTTTTGCTAATTTTCACTGAACAGGGCCATTCTTGTCTTCTGGAAAGCAAGATATTTATAATGTAAATAGTTGTATGGATTTATTTTTCTCCTTCCTCTGTAACTAATATGTAATAATCCAACACGCTGTTTCTGTTAAAATCTTTTACAATAAGGCCGCTGTTTGCCTAAATATGGTTGACCTCTGACCTTCTCCTGAGTCAGTCACGTGCTGATAAAGGAGAGTTCTGGAAGTTTCAGTGTACATATAGAATAATGTATATTTAGTAAATTGGGTAAGTGGGACTTATGGCCAGTATACATTAAGCCACAACAGTAACAAAGCTCCAGATCTTTACTAGCAAAAACAACTGTTCACCTTGCCATGTCCATCCTGTAATAAGATCTAAGTTGCACCTGCCTGTAGTTCTGCATGATCAGACTTCAAAGTATAACTAACAAGATCTGTAATGTATCAGTGTTGATAAACGTAGATGTAAACAAGAAAACAAAACAAAAAAAAAAAAAGAAAAAGAAAAAAAGAAAAAAAAGAAAAACTAAATAACTGGACCAACAAAACAAAACCAACAACAGCAACAGCTCAGTATCAAGACTGGAAGATGAGACATGTCTGATTTTGTTGCGCAGTTATGACAGAAAAGAACAACCGGTGTCAGTCAGCGTAAATGGACTACAGTAAGACATTTGTTAAGGAACCAACATTATTTCCATACTGTTTTGTTCTTACCCTGTTTACTTTGAGCATCTGTTGTTCCCTGTGTGTGGCACAGGGGAGAACAGGGCCTCGGTGATCAGTGTTTTATGGGTCAGTGTCGCATTAATGATTTCCGATTTCTGTTAGTTTAGCAATTACTGAACTAAGATGGGACTCTCATGTTCTCCCATGTGTCAAAAGGAATCCTGTCAGAGCTTCCTCATGAGGATACTCTTCTCACTGCTGTCTTGACTCCTGTCAGCTGAATGACTTTGCAGTGCTCCCAGGAAAGAGCACAACGCAGCAGAGACAGCGACCGAGGGCTCCCTTGCAGGCACGTTGTGCGTTGTCCATTCACAGAGGCTCAAAGTCACTCAGGGACAGGACTCATTTGAAACATGGTCTGTACTCTATGCATGACGCCTATATTACACCTTTATGACCTTATAGTGGTAAAACTGCTGATCTTTACAGATGTGGATTTGGACCATCTTTTTTTTTGGAGGAAAACTGTCCTTATCCCACAAACCACTCGCTCCTATCCAGAGCAGCTAAATGGAAGTTAAAGAGGTGCAAGGGCCTTCTTGGGACCATGCCCATGGGTGAATTTCATGCTGTTTGAATGTGATCTTGCCAAAAAAGCCTGTATGTCTAGCAGGGGAGACTGTGACTGTCCTATAAGGAGTGTTTGTGTTGTTTACTTTAAAACAAGCTTTGCTAATTAAAGTAGTGTATTCCGGAGTCTATTTGAATGGCATGAAGGGTATCAATGAAGAAGGTGGAAAGAATGCTCCTACAGCTTTCCTGGCTTCTTGTTTCTTTTCCTTCAGCCCTCTCTAGGGGACACAGATAAAGCTGTAAACACATGGACATTGCCAGGATTACTGAATTCAGTGCTGCTTTGGGTGGGCTTCATTTAAGAAGCATTTACAGCACTACAGAAATGTAAAGGTATCTTAAGACATATGAGACTCAGACATTTTGTCTTTGAGTAGCTTTGGAGTCTATTCCTCTGGCTGACTGCCTAAAAATATTGGAGGGGGTGGGGGAAAAGTCATTCTGACATGACCGAATGAAGAAAATCTGCCAGGTAAAAGTTAGTCCCTCTCCCACCTCTTCCCCCATTAAAAAATATAAACCAAAATCAAGCCAACAGCAACAAACCCAGAAAAAAACACAAAAAAACCCCAATGCCCAAACCACCATACCAATTGCAGAGTTACTATTTGGAGACTGATTTTTCACAATGTTGAACACACTTCACTCTAGATGAAAAAAAGAGCAAGGAGAGAGGTGCTATCAATTGGGAAACATTGCTGATTTTCAAATTCTTGCACAAAGTATGTCCATAACATTTCCAAGCAAGTCGAACCATAATACACAAAAGACATTTTTATATTTGAATTTATCACCTACAGAGATGAAAATTAAAATTGCAAACAGCTTTCTGCCAAAACAATTTGAAGGAGGGAGCTGCAGAAAAAGATGACTTAAAGCACCTTGTAAGAACTGTACAGAAAGAAGTTCTATCTGTCGGTGCTTGAATGTTTTTTCAAGTCTACTATGCACAGTAGTACTCTTCTTTTGACTTGCTATTCTTCTCCCAGTTTGTACATGCAGAGATTGGCCAAGCTACTAATAGAAAGCTCTGATTTCGGGGGGGGGGTGGAATTTTGGCTTTGTGATTCTTGCTGCAAATGGGGGGACCCATTTCGTACAGGGACCAGCTTTTTTGTTTTACTGGGTACCCTTTGAAACAATTGAAAGGTCGTCTTTTTTTTGAGAGGTTTGCCCTTTTCAGGAGTCACAGCTTTTATGGCCATATTTCAGTGATATATGCATCATCAGACCCAGATCTGAAGCTGTGAGTGTGATTTAGCTCCCCAGGAGCTCGAGTGATGGCCTGAACACCCCGTGTTGGCCGCGTGTGCTGCACGCCCAGGGCTGCAGCAGATCGATGGAATCCTCTGTGTGGGAGGAGATCAAAGTGCCTCTGCTAAACCCCCCTCCCTCTCTGCCTGAGGCCAGCTGAGGGGATGAAGGTCAGTGAGCAGCCCTGCACCCCGGCTGATGGACATTTACCAGGGTGCACTGAGAGCACCCCATGAGGCCATCACGGTAAGTGTGACTCTGTGATCTGCAATTGGCACTTGCCTCCTGCTTTGATGGCAGAGGTGAAGTTATGCTTCTCCTCTGGAACCCTCTGCTGAAAGCTGTTTAGTTTTTGTTGTTTCTATGTGCTGATGCTTAGAAAGCAATGATTCTGCAGGCTCTATCCACTGCTCTGTAGCTGGGACTCTCTTCAAATACATCCAGAGACTTTTGTTGCTTTTCAGCCTACTCTCCCAGCCTCTCTGCTAATGGCATTGCTTAGAGCCTGAATTGCAAAATGCTCTGCCTCCAAGAAAAAATTATTTCATGTATAATGGGAGGGGCCAGGGAGAAAGTTTAGCTGGTAAATTAATTCCAATTTCCTAATTTATTTGTGTTATTTTGAATTGACTGCTGGGAAGGAGTGAGTGCTGTTTGTCTCCTGATGCTTCCATATGATGTTCTGCCCCATTCCAGGAGCAGTTATATACGAAATAGGAATTAGGGTGCTGGATAAAAGAGCTCTCTTTCTGAATATGTCTATTTAATGGATAGACTGGGGCTTTTGTTACTTAGGTCCCATTATGGGGAATAGTTGGTTGTTGCTGTCTGGAAGATTTTAACCTTTCTTGCATCATAAGCCTGGCACTAACAATGGGGACATTTAACATTCCTCCGGGCTAAATTTAAAATGTGTGAAGTTATTCCCTGCTCTACTCCACATCTACCAGTGGAAAATAAGGGAAATTATCTTTGATACTTACAAACCCTTGAGGAGGAAATTACAAAGAATGCAACAAAATACCCTTACTATTTTCCAGAACAGTTAATGACTTAAGGTGTAGATGAGGTAAAAAGCTGTACAAAGACCCCTTTCTGCTGTTAACCCTTGCTAGGTAAAGACATGGCTAATGTTACAAGATGAAGCTGATAGTAATCAACAAATTGATGGCAGATACTATAAAAATGCCTTTGAGTCTTGTTTTGCCATCAACAAATGTTTAGAAAGATTACCTCTGGAATGTTTTCCTTTGGAAGACACATTTATGCCTATGCTTTGATGGATTTTCCTCAGCATTCTCTAGATGATATCCCTGCTCTTGGAATAGTCTTATCTTTTCAGCTCAGTTGCATCATCTTAGAAGGAAAAGGATATGTTTTAGGTGTGTCATCAGAGTGCTAAATCACAGCTAGAATAAATTTTCATTTTTTGGTTTTCTTCCTTTTTTTAAAATACGAATAATTATCCAAGGTGCCCTAATAGTGGAAGTCCTGGAGGCATGTCACCACAGGGTGCTGTTAAATGTGCTTACCCCACATCTGTTTTCCAGGGAGCAGTTTGCCTTTCAGGGTAAGATTTGTGGCTTTGGGTGTTCAGGGCAAAAAGGAGATTCTTTCTTATTGTCAGCCTCAACTCAGATTTAACAGGGTTTGAACACAGACAAATTCAGAGCATGGGCAAAAGCTCTCTTCAGTAAAATTGGCAGTATTATAAGGTCTAGCATGTCACTGAGTGAGCTAGAGGAAGAAGGTCTGGCTTTAAAACCAAAAAGCATTATCAGAAATAGTCCAGGAATCAAACCTAATGTCTGAATACCACTCATTTCAGAGTTCCAAGCAGCCAGAACATTGTCCAAATTTGTTTTCAAAAGCCTAATGCCATGTAACAGATCAGAAAGTACACCTATGTTCTCAGAGCAGAAGTACTCTGAGGGTTTAGTGCATGTCTTTCTGAAATGCCATTTAGTTGAAGGACTGTTATGATTCTCTACATAAAGGAAAACACTAATTTTTGGCAAAGTACAGAACCCTCATGTTTTTAGTCAGAAAGGAGAAAAGTAACATCTTGAACAACAAAATACCACTGCAACACAATGCCATGCTGCTGACTGCAGGTGGGTCAGTGGGACAATGCTGGCCAGGTTTCAGCACAGTTGTACTCATCAATTTTAGCTTTCTGACATTTTGTCACAAGCACAAGACAGGGTTAGTGGACACAACAAATTACAGCATGCGTTGTTGAAATAATTAATCTACCAACATTGTCACATGATTTCACATGAAGGCAGTTTTAACTTCCCTTCTTGGCCATAATTATGAGCATAAACAAACTGACAGAGTCACCAAGCCATCCATCACTTTCAGCGTTGGATTTCTAAGCCATTATCACACACACATGAGCTGCAAAAAATTTACTATCACTGTTGGGTGATACCAAATCCGGCAGGACTGTGACTGTACATCAAATTTGCACCGTGTTGCAATCAATTCACTGGAGCATCCAGCAACTGGGGAGGGGGAAAAAAATTAAAAATCAGAATGTGCAGTGTTACTGAAGGAAGACAACCATGGTTGCCCCAGCTTCTGCTCTGTGTTAGAGCAGCTGCCTGATCTCAGGTTAATGTTTCCCTCATTTTCCTCCTCTGAATGCGATATTGCAGGGCTGTAGCAACAGAGCAGCCTTGGAATTTTTCTTCACTCGGCTGGTGTGACAGACACAGCTCCCTTCAGCGAGGAGGACTCACGGTGCAGGTGAACAGTGACACCTAAAGGCACAAATGTGTTCAAGGCTCCAGCAAGGGCAAACTTCAGCGAGCCCTTCAGCCTATACATCATCTGCTTGCTGGATTTCTTCCCCAGCCAGACGGACCCTGGACAGTTCATCCTGTACTTAATGATCTGGAGCATTTCTTAAATGCTCCAGATTTAGAGGCAAAGCATAATTCTACATTTTCAGTAAGTTTTTACATTTTTTTTTCTTCCTTTTCCAATAGTTCTTCTGTATGATTGAGTGTAAAGGGCTCCCTGTAGCACAGGGGATAAGAAGAGAGATGGTCAAATGAGCAGAACTGGGGGGTAGAAGAGAATGGTGCTAAACCAGCTGGGGCTGTGGGTAGATTTAGCCACTCTCAGTCTCTCCAAAACTGTTTGGAGTCCTGAAAGTAAGAGGCCAAAAAGAATTCAGACAATTACCTTTTATGCATTTTTAACTGTCTGGTCTGTGACCAGCTAGAAATGATGCAGCAAAAACTTCTTCCAACAGGGCATGCAAAGCTATGTCCAAATAGACAAATGACATTGGCATATTCCTCTTCCCCTTAGATAGCTCAGCCATCAGACAGCAGGACAACTGGACAACGCTACCATTTTGGGAAATTCCTTTGTGTTATTTTCAGATCTATGCTCCATTTGTTTTCTTTTTTGTTTTTATGTCCACTTTAACACACAAGCATTCTCTGAACCATACATTAAGTATGCCTTCCTTCAACTTCTTTGATATTATAAACAAGATCATAGAATCGTAAAATGGTTTGGGTTGGAAGGGATCTTAAAAAACAACCAGTTCTAGTCCCCCTGCCATGGGCAGGCACACCTTCCACTACAGCAGGTTGCTCAGAGCCCCATCCAACCTGGCCTTGAACAGTGCCAGGGATGGGGCATCCACAGCTTCTCTGGGCACCCTGTGCCAGTGCCTCACCACCATCACAGTACAGAATTTCTTCCCAATATCTGACCCAAACCTGCCGTTTTTCAGTTTAAAGAAACTTGCCCTTGTCCTATCACTATCCTACCTTGTAAAAAGTCCCTCTCCAACTGTTTTGAAGGCCCCTTTAGGTACTGGAAGGTGCTACAAGGTCTCCCCAGGACTCATTCCAACAGATTCTGTGCTGAGCACTCCCAAGCTGGATGCAGCACTCCAGGTGAGGTCTCACCAGTTCCACCAAACTATAGAGATTATATTAATATTAATATATAGAATAATATTAATTAATTACTTATTATTCCATACCTCTATAACAACTTCTTTAGCAGTGGAAACAGCCAATGACTACGAGTAATAGGATAAACTTTCGTTTAGACCTGTTCAATAGAACCTACTGCTCCCACATGGAGCAAACATTGCCACATATTAAAAATCACACGTCTTGCCAAGTGACGCCACTCTTTATCTTCTGCTTTATGCTCTAGTGCATTTATTTATTAGGGGCTACTCCATCAGCTCAGGAAATGAGTTCTCTTAAAGATAATAGCATTCAGTAATTATCACATCTCTCATTTCACCATGTCAGAGAAGCCATTTGAGATGATGATCACATGCAAATTCCTGCTACATTGCCTGTAAGAAGTGCATTTCTTAGGATAAAAAGGAAAAAAAATTATACAGCATCAACATTGCAATTTTGCTGTGAGGAGCTAATGTTTTGCACTGAGTGTGAAGTGCATGTAAGAAATTCATATTGTCGTTGATTTGACGTTTGAGATGGTCTACAGTAAATGTGCAGGGAACAGCTACACAACACAGTAAACGCACACAAGAGCACTCTCTTTTTTTCTTCACAGAAGAGCATTAAGAGTAAGAACAGTCAGAGTAATAACAACATAGCCACTAACTGAAAAAGTGCAATTCATTCAACAAGCCAAATGGGAAAGATTTCCTTACACATTTTTTGGAGAACAGAATCCAGCAAGGCCTGTGTCAGGCAGTGAGTTGCTGTCAGGTGTTTCTTTCAGCACGTATTACCTCTTATCTGTGCTATGGTGCTATGTGTGCGTGTCTAAGTCGTATTACAGTGCTTAGTATGTTCAAAAGCAAGTTAGAAAAGTAAATGGCATTGCATATAGGCAGCAGTTCATTTCAATTAGGATGGTGTTTGGAGAAAATATCCCTGGAAACCTGTTGGTACAATAGCTTTCCTTTTTTTTTTTTTTCCCCTTGCAACACAGCACTGAAATAAGTGTGTAGACTTGCCCCCAGGCCGCTGCAATGCAGAGGATATTTTATGTTCTCTTCCTTCCACTCTTTTTTACTGCTGAGGAGCACAATTGTCTCAGTAGTATTAACAAATTAATCTTCCACAGTGGCATTTTTTTTGCAATAATCAACCCAAATGAACTGATACACTACTGGACTGATGAGCAACTGGTTGAAACAGCTCTGACACTGCAGGCAATTTGGTTGTTGATGCTGTGTTCAGCATTTTGAACTGATGAATAAATACCTGACAGCCATGCTGGTTTCAGTCATCACTCTTTCAGGAAATACCAAGTTTAATGAGCGTAATGGAACAAAACAACACCTGCTAATGGGAAACTGTCTCCCTGTAGGCAAACAGTTGTTAATAACACCGAATCAGAACTTCACCTTCAGCCCAGGTCAAAAGTTGGTTAAATGTCACAGATGTTTTTGGAGCTTTAGGCTTTTGAACCATGTGAAAGATTACCCCTAAAACACCTACACACAGGAATGCACATCAGGGTAGGGGAAAAGGGAGAGCTGGGAGTGGCCAATGCATTGTTCCACTGTGTGAATACAGGTGTGCTAGTTTTGCACTGCAGAGAGGCAGTGGATTCCCCATCATTCCTCTCAGAGGAGGACTCCTCTGGTTCTGTGTGGTGTTCTGAGAACAATTGCTGGTTTGGGGGTTGAGGCCTTTGATGCCAAATAATTCGACTTGTAGGTTTTGTTTCAGCTGGCACATAACATTTTCCCTGAGGTTCAGCAGTGGGAACTGGAATGTTTATTGTCACACAGGCTAAGAACTAGTCCATGGTTTGCCTGTGGGAGGCCTCTTCTAACAAACTCACATGGTTCTGACCTACCCACTCAGAGAGTTTCAAAATTAAAAGACTAAGGTCTTAAGGCTGGGAAAGAAAATTACTATTCTTCAACTGAGTAGGACTTAAAATAGCAATTAAAAGGACTAATGTGACAGTGAAAAAGTATGGGAGGTGTATCCTATAAAGTACCCTTTAAAATGTAACTCTTTCCCACCATGTCCTTGACACACTAACACCTCGTCCATCCTCCCCTTTAACGACAAAATGTTGTAGGAGCAGCATTCACTTGTTAGATGCATTACAGTCTCCTCCTCATCTCAGTCATGGATGCCACAGCCCAACAGAGTTAAAACCTCAGAGAGAGAAATTCAGGTACTTGCTGCAGTAATTTCTGCACCTCAGACCTCAAGTGTACAGTCTCCTTTACTAACACCACTCATACGGGATCCCTTCGTCAAACAAAAACTCCTCCTTCGCTGTCCAAGAGGAGATTTGACTGAACAAGGTCAGAGTCAAGGTCAAACCTTATATAGAGATGAAGGCTGAGAAAGAAACCCCTTATCTGCAGAGACTAAGTGCAATTATTTTCTGTAATGTAACTAAATAAGTAGCAGCTCAAGTGATTTTGGCTGATTTTTCTTTTTTACTAATAGTGACTGATTTTCTTCAGGTGTGAGAAGGAGTTAAATGCAGTTTCTTTACAGTAGTATGGTGTAAGAGTCTGACAGCTCCATCCTTTTCTCTGCTCCCTGCATTTCAACTCCCACCACCACCAGATTTTCAGAAAAGTATAATAATTTCAGGAAATGACTTACATGTGTCTTCCATCCTGAACTAATTATATTTCTTTAGAAGTAAGAACCAAAAAGAGGGTCAAGATTTTAAAATTTCTCTGTATGAATAGCTCTGTTTGTGACTCAAATTAAAAGCAAGTCTTTGAAATCAGTCATAGTGTGGGCTGCTTCATGCACTTTCACCTCTCAAGCCCTGCTTTTCAAGAGTATCATTATAATCAAATGAAGTGCTGCCGTGTTTGGCAATTGCCCTCTGGAAAACAGCGAAGCAAATAAAAAATACTTTGTCTTGCAATGCAGATGTAGTGGATATAGTCAATTTCTGTGCTGTGGGAATACCCTGGCTTGTGGTGGTAAACATTTGACATGATGCCATATTTTCAACCACTTCCTTCACAAGATAATTAAAGATTGAATAGTACACTGAAGAAGAAAACAATTTAAAGCCAGGGTTAACTCTATTTTGTTTATTTTCAAATACTTTGATATGGAGGAATAGTATAAAAATGTTGCCTATACTTAGTCCAGTGCTTTGATTACAACTGGATTCTTAAAACTACTGAAATCCATTTAAAACCACAACTCACTTTGTCTTTCCTCCAGACATTCTTCATAAATACATTTTATACAAAGCTCTGACTTTATTCAACAAGAGATCTGATTAGAATAGAAACAAGAATGTAGTTTCAGTTAAAAAAAAAGAAAGTGATTTTCGTATTTTATCTTGTTTATTTGTTTTCTTGTCATTTTGGTTAGGATACTAGATATAAATGACATGCCTAGCATTTCCAACAGTTGGCTGAAGTTTCAACACCACCAGGATATTAAATCAGGTTTTATGGAGGGAAATCTGAAACTGATTCTGTATTGGCATTAGATTTTTACAAAATTATTGGTGCAAACAGCACAACATTAAGGTTGTACATTTGCATCATGGCTCTGTTATCCACAGCACCCTGTGATTCCCCATTTCTCTTAGTCAGAAGTGCTGCAAATCAGAATAGGCCATCTGTGAGCGTTATCTGAAACAACCTGCAAATTCAGTGTCCAACATTTGGAGATAAACCTCCCAAGACGGCTACAACTCCACTTAAATCACATGCAGAAAATCAATCACCTCCCTCTTCCCTACCTGTTTTTAGCAGAAATAAGAGCTTGTCAAAGGGGTTGCAAATAATGCTAAGATGTACATTAAAGTACTTTCGTTACGCTGATGATGCGAATAAATTTTTTATCCTGGCTGTAGTCTGAAATAAATTTGCCTGGACCTCCCTGCATTTAAGAATCTGTGAAGCCGGAGATCAACTCATTATAAATTATAAAAAGATAGCCTGCATGCCTGCAGAATGGAGAAACAGAGGTAAGGGATTTGTTATTAACTCATTTATGGATGCTAAAGCACGCAGGAGCTAGCAAGAGACTGCAGGTAAATTTAACTACAACAAAAGTAAAAGGGGGTACAGAGGAAATACATCCATAAAAATATTTTGTATGAATAGTACCGGAATTTCAGCTACATCCTGTTTATTTACACAGCATTACAGGACCATTGGGTTATTGCAGAAAGCTGCCTGTTCTTCTGTGTGTGGAAAGAGACAGAGGTTTTGGTCACAGCACTCATGTTAATGGTGTGCTACCTGTGCCAAGGAAGTGCAGCTTCACTGCAAGTACTTGAAGCATATAAAATATAAAACAAGCTTAACACTAAGTCATGTAGACAGCAAAATATTAGACTGAAAGATTAAATAGCACGCTAATTTCAAATGTATTTCTGAGACTATCTGCTTTGGTTCATTATTTGCTTTAACAGTAAAAAGATGAACAGGGTAAAAAGGGAGCTGCTTTGTTTCCTTCAGAGCAGAACAGATGCACATCAGATGCTGCAGTCCTTTGTGTAAAGAAACACACTGCAGTCTGCAGCATTCCCAAGACAAAATGAACAAAATCAGCAGAGTTTCAGATTTCTTTTTTTTGAACATTTAACTACTTGACTTGAACTGTAACCTTTCCAGAAGTGTCATAAAAAATATCCTCAGAGCCCCTTCTTGGGTAATAATTACACAACCAGTGGTAACAAGGACGTCAGTCTGAGCTTTAGCAGGCACAGTTAATCAGCTCAGCTCCATTGCCTTCAGTGTATTTGTGGCAGTATCAGTAAATTAACTTACTTGGAATGTCTCCCTTCGGAGAAAATACACATTGAATTCCATCTTCTGAAACAGAATAATTCTTATTAGGATTCCTATGCTTCATGCCATATTTGAACATCAGAAATATTAGGTAGAAAGACAAATGACACTGGCATTGGAGTCAACTAATACACTTCAAACAAATAAAAACTGCTTTAAATTTGTATTTTCTATATATAAAATAAAGTGGATGCTGCACCATTGGTGAAAGCAACTCCCAGCCCAAGCAGGACAGAAAAGAGGTGGAAAGAGATGAGCCAATAGATGGAAATACACGAAGTGTTTCAAGTCAAAAGATGAAACAAGTCTCTAGAGAATTACAAACCTATGAGCAGCAAGTATTACTTGGGCAAAGAAATGGCTAAGAAGGTAACCAAGAGTGAAGTGATCTCATCTGCACTCCTGTGGACGAGCCACAGAACTCCAGCTTCCCTGGATCTGGGAATATTCAGGTTCCAAGAGCAGATCACACAACTCCTTTATCTCCAGAGAAGTCTCCTGTACCATATCAATTTACACCAGGGAAGGAGACAGAGGTGCAGGGATGTAACAGGAAACCCCTGCTGTAGGTTGAGTGAGTTGAGAGGAAGTTAATATGTCCAACACAAACGACTGCTGATTTGCTGATGGCTCTTGTATTTAGTGTTTTTAAAAATTATTAAGATCCCCATACAGGTTGCTTTCTATTTTAAATTTTGCTCAAGAAAGACAATGATAACTCTTAATCACAAAGGAACTGCGAAATAAAAAATACCTGTCCACAAAGCAGAATTTTGAAAGTGATTCATTTTTTTGCCTTTTCCAAACTATGCCACAGTACTGCTCTGGTCCTCCATGGTTTCCTTTGGGTAAGTACCTCTCTTCTCAGTACCATTTTATGCATAGTGACACTCAAAGGACTTCGATTTTGGGCCCAGCAAGCAAGAAAGTCTTGCTTTCATCTACTTTTAGCTCCCAAATTTGGGTTGCCTGCTCATGAAACGGCAACCGTGGCATTTGGTTTGGGTTTGCACTCACTTGGTCTGCTGGAATAATTTCAAGGACTGAAAAACCAAAGCACACGGGCTCATGTTTGTATACACACAGTATTGATCAGACCATTTAAAAAATAATTTTACAGTTTACATGCAGAGAAGACTAAAATCAGAGGGCAGGCTTCTCTGGCTAAACACTTCAGAAACTTTTGAGCTAATGTAACTCCAATTCTCAGCCTTGTTCCACTACCCAGGTAAGTCTGTTCAATATTGTGACACTGACCAGCCTACTGTCAAAAAGAAGACCTTTGATTCATATTAAAATTGAGTAATCTCACGTCTGCTTCTCTTTAGAATAAAGAAAAATGATGACATAATCTTGGAACCTGTCAGACTTTCTTAGAGAAAATGCACTGCTCCCATTGGAACAAGGCAGCCATACCAGTAGGGAGTACAAATCTTAAAGACTGTTTTTAAGATGCTAATATATTTCTCCAAGAACTGATAAATTCTGCAAGTTTTCAGTGATCTTCAGATAAAATACTTTTCAATAATTTATGTTTTTACTCCCACTCTTACACAGCTTAAAAAATATGGTTCTTTTCCTCTGGTGATTTCATATCTAACATATTTCCACTGTTATCTAGCAATGATAATTTCATTAAGATTAAAACAAGAAATGAAAAATACATTTATCCATATTTTGTTTCCTGAATGTGCAGAACATATGGCTAAGTTTGCTTGTTTAAATCTCTGCCTGATAAGCCTTAGAGACAATGGGTCTATTTAAAAGTTATGAAGGAAACAATTGACGCCAAATAGTTTCCTGTAATAGAAGAGAGGCTTCTGCCCAGTCACTTTCAGCTAAGGGTTTGCTCCAATAGCACAGGATAACCCTCTTATCTTAAGCTTCATTTGAAACTGTCATACAAACCAGGTAAATTAGAGATGAATTTGGTCACACTGCATTTGAGTGCATTCCCTTGAATTTTATTTCTTTTTTTTCTATTAGTCTGTTGCTCTTCAAGTGGTCAGAGTACATGTCTATGGACTTTTGGTACGTGAGGGTCAGAAAATATGCTCTGGACAACCATGTGCCTATATTTTTCTCTGTAAATAATGTCAGTTTCCCAATTCTGACCTCAGGTAGAGCAATTATGATATGTACCACAGGGGACTAAGTGTTATTTGTAGTTGTGCAATAGTATAATCCAAGTAATAAAAGCACTCTGTTAATGACAACTCTTTTTTTTTTTTCTCCATCTTTAATTGGTAATGTGGTTATGATTTGCTGTCATGGCATGCTGTATGATTTGGACATATCCCTTCAACATATTTTGCATTCATCATAAGTGTGCCTCCCCTAGAGCACTATTATTTTCTCTTTCCATGCAATGGGATAAATTACATTGAGATGTGGGCAATGCAGTGAAATCTGGCACAAGAAACAGAAATTCCATATTTCCTGCTTAAATGGGAATTAAACACTTTTAAAAGCTTCTCTTATTTTATACTTAGATTATCCTTAACACCAGAGGTGATAAAAGACAGAGAATGTCTCACTGGTGGCTGTGTTTTCTCATCACCCAAGTGCCACATCACAGATTGTCCTGTCCAGACACAGGGCAAGCACAGGAATCAGCAGACTTTCCTCTGTTCCTGTTCACTGATGTAATGGACTGCTGGGGCTAATTTTGAAAGTGCTTGAAGTGCTTGTGGATTTAATGATGCTGTGAAGAGACAGGTACCCCCACATGCTGTTGCTTCCATTCACCCTGCATTGCCATTTCTCCTGTTAATAGATTCAGCCAGACTCGTGTGGGTCTGATGAAGCCTGACTGTAATTGACATAATAAGATGCATTCCATGAGTGCAAAGTAGCTGGACTGTAATTAGTCATGTGGTAAGTAAGGATACGTGGTACATTTTATGCTCGGGTTCTTAAAAATACAAGCTGCCAAGCAAAAAGAATGAGATACAGTTTCTTTGACTTTTAGGTGGCTCGTGTACATTAGGTAGTGTCAAGCCAAAGAGCAGCAACCTCAAAACAGCGGAAGTTACTCAAAACATCACAACATTCTTATGCTCTGACTGCACTTGTACACACTAAATTTGCTTGCAAATGTAGCCTGAAATGCTCCTTGTCTGTAATGCCCTGTAATTTTTAAACATGCTGAGTAAAGATTTTATTTAAAAGCATAAACTAGTGGTTCCACCATAAGGAAGTATTTTACAAAGAAGCCCTTTGAAATTTAAATAAGATAGTCTTCTACTGAACAATCTTTAAGTTGCAGGGAGAAAAGGGCATGTTTTAAATTAACAAAAAATATACAGGACTCACTATGAAAGGTAGTGAAGTGAAAATAGATTATTAACTACTGCTATATGTAGCCAGAGGAAAACCTTCCAGATTCTAAGCAAGAGTCTGATTCCTGCTGACTACAAGCCCTTCTGGAGGAAGAGTGTAGGACTGGGAGTCAAAACTTTACACCAAGTCAGTACTTTGCACCAAGTTTCCTGCATAACCCTGAATATATCAAGCCATGCCTCAGCTGTTCCTTCTTTGAAATGTGTTTAATTTTACCCTTCCATGTGTTGTGAGATTTAGCAAATCCTGCATAGCCTCCTGCTTTGAAAGCTTCAAGAGACAGGAGTTACAGAGGCCAAACTATTATCAGGCATACATGAAAATATATAATTAGGATTTAAAGGAAGAATTGAAAATTAAGCAATTCATTAACACTTCACCCCAATTGTCAAGAGTTTCCTTCACAGGGATTAAATGATGACCCGTCTCTGAGAAGTGAGAAACTTTTCCAAGGGTGTGTTTCTCTTGCAAACTGTTTCCTGTCTCTGCTTGTTCTAAAAGTAATTTATGGCCAGGGGATACTAAAGAAATTTCTCTTTGGGGCTAATGACTGTTAGAAAATCTGTTTATGTTTCAAGTTGTGGAAATACATAGTACAAAAGCAACATGAAGAAGACTGTCCATCACACCGCTCCATCTGCTTCACACTTCAAAAATGTTTTCCAGTTAACAAAGCAGTAAAACATTACTAGGAGAAGCAGTGTGACACAACGAAATGGAAGTTGGAAAGAAGTGTCCAACAATTATTACATAATTATATTAATCAAGATAATCCTTTTAATCACCAAAGTGTGAAATTTCACAAGATGTTCACATGCAAATCTCACAGAAATCAACTAAAGTGGCTGGCCTATGTATTACTGGAGATAAGATTTACCAGGGTGAAGGGATGCCACTCAATCTGTGAGAGGAGTTCCCTTCCTCAGAAGTAAGTATTCTCTTTCTTTTTTAAAGGCACTTGATTTAAAATCCATGAGAGCAAAACTAATTGATAATGAATTGCAAAAAAATGTAGAATTACCATGAAAGCTTGGTGTTAATATGCAATTAAGAAAGCAAAGTCCTGAAAAAATGCTTGCACAAGTGCAAAAGCACATCCTTATTATTGCTTATAATTCCAGTAAAGTTAAAAGCAATCCTCTTCAGTGGGTGCAACTGTTTGAAAAGGTTGGAACTCAGTCCCTTCAGTTTGACAAAATAGTTTACCTAGTCAAACCAAACTCATCATCAGATTTCCCAGCACATAGCTTTTAAAAGCACAGTTTTCTATGGTAACATTAAAGAAGTATATTAAAATAATCCTTATTATTACAGAGGACAAAAGACAGCTTTTTGGTTGAATTAGTTCACTGCTTTTTACGGCAAATGTGAATAGAAATGTAAATGGCAATGGTTTATAGAGTCAGTCGGTGTCACAGTAATTGTCACCTACAGTCAGATTATGGTCATTGGAACTTCAATGTAAAACTGGACCAATTCTGCATATTGCAATGTAATTACTCTGGAGTAATTCTGCTGGAACTCTTGTAGAGAATGATACCCTTAAGTGATTTACAGACAGGCAGAAGAGATTTTTATGAGTATGAAAATAAATTCAAGCACCGTTACAGCGAGTACAATGTTTCTATGCCATTAGATACATTTTCTTATTTTTGTTCCCTTCTGACTCTTTGATATCTCCTTTAGTAGTTTATACAGTGATTCTACTTCTTTAATTCTATGTTTCTCTCACTATGTTCTCCTGGAGTCTATCTTCACCCTTTTTTTTGCTGGTTTTCCAAAGCATTTCATGACTCAACAATCATGCTTGCATCAGTGTCTCTTATTATTAACTCTTCATCCATAGATATTTTAACCTTTACTGAAATATTTCACCAGTAATATCAGACATTTATTTAGGTACCTTTGGCTGCTACTAGAAAATGCAAGGACCCTGGTATTGCCTCTGTAAAGATGGCACTGGGAACATAAAAAAAGCATAAGGAAAATACTGAGCACAACGTTCAGGATCCAAGAGTTTGTTACACTGTTGCCACAACCAGTGTCGTGAGTGAATGCTATCAATGACAGAAACTGAAAAAAAATCTTACAGATGTCAACAATCAGTGGTAAAAAATTTAGGAAAAAGAAGGTTGGGTTATGTTAATTTGGTTTATTAACTTTTACTTGGTTTACTACCTTTTAAAGAAAAGTATTCCAATTACTACCTTCAGTTCCCATCCCTTCCAGTTAGGTTTAAGATCACCCATCTGAATATGCACATGCTAGCTAGTCAAAAATAGCAAAATCATGCAATCCCTAACGATGAATATGAACAACTTAGTTTCCAGTCATTTCTATCACCTTGGCAATGTGGGATTTGATCAAGCAAAAAAAATTCCCGTGAGTAGCCTGAGGAACTTCAACAGCTCAGGAAGTGTAATAAAGCAGTGCACACGCTGTAAATGCTGGAACTGTAAATGTTGGATTGTTTGCCTGTAGACATCCACCTACTGAAACTGTCATTGTGCAACTTTCCTTGCATGAAACCAAAAACAAAAATGAAGGATGACCTCCCAAATCATGGAATTCACCACTAGATAAGCAGCATTTCTTGTTGACCTGTGAGTTCTGAAGATCACAGCCAAATATAAAGCTGTCATTTGTACAAGTCAGCACCTTCTCTGTTTGAGGGAACTGTGAAGCTCTCATCATGCTCAGCAGAAGTTGTGCTGTCACTTGCACGTAGGATGATGCTCAGCTTGCATTGCAGCAAGAGGAATGGATTGATTGAGGATAAACACGATGCTTTTAGATGCTGGAGAGCTACAACAAAGGAATATTCAAAATCCTCAATGCCTGGCCTTTACAATTTGGTCAGCTGAGAGTCATCAATTATAGAATTATAGAAATTATAGAAACACTACAATTTTAGAAAAAGAAAAATCTCTCTTCTCTGTACCCCCCCTGTCCCCCTGGCAACTTGTCTAGACTTTGGTCTGTCCCTCCATACAATCTAGCTACTGTTGATGTGAGAGCCTTTTCTTCCAAACAGGCTGCAGTCTGGGACAGCCTTTGTGTATTCCTCAGCCTCAGTGACCCTTCATCTCATTTCAAATCTCAAATGAAAACAAGTCCTTTTCTCCTGCTCTCCCTATACATTTTAATGTCTCCCTTCCGCTGCTCTGATTTAACTCTTCACTGTAATATTCCCAAACAAAATCTTCATTAAGATAGACTCCAAAGTTAAATGCAGAAAGGACCAGTTTGAACAAGTAGTTTCTGTCTGGGCAAGATGGGTCTCTTCTGTATATTTATTACAATTTCAACCAGTCTGGTTTTAAGTATCTAGAGCTAATTAGCTCCTGTAAATTAGATTTTCTTGACGATTATCCTTAAGAGCTGTAAGTCTTGATGTAAGAACTACTTTCCTAGTAAAGTTCCCTCTTTTTTTTTTTTTTTTTTTTTTTTTTTTTTTTACAAGTTACCAATGTAACTATACTCCCAAATATATCTCAGGCCTCTTTTTTGCAACTGTACTGATATAGGGCCAACAAGAACACTACAGACTTCAGTGGCTTTAGCCTACAAATGGATTCCATTGCAGATGGGGACTGAAAATACTTCATCCTACTGGCATTGAGCCTCATCAAATGTTTGTAGGCAGTGTTTTCCCTATCCCTTGATTGTCATTTAGCCAAAGAACATAAAATGGCCAGTAGTTCTAAAGGGATCTGTGAATCAAGCTGCCAAACTTCAGATACCACTTGTTCTGAACTTTTTGAAAATAAGGTCCCCGTTTGTGTACCAAAACTGGGAGACGCCCAAAATTAATTGTTGCTTTTGAAAATCCCAGACAGCCACCTTACTGTCTTAATATTTCCCAGAGATTTAATCTTTGTGGTAGCTATTTCCCTTTGCTGCTTCTTTCTGAGCCACTCATGTAATTTTCTTAGGATCTTCTAGATAGTACAAGGACAGCACCTAACACAGACAAACAGAAGGTGCTTTGTAGGCCAAGGACTTGTGTGTGAATTACTGTAAGATGCACCTATGTTGGGCTTTTTTCTTTTTCTTTTTTTATGGTTTTCCTTAATCACAAAGCACAAATTGTCAGTCTTAGTCTCCCTCTAAAATGAGCTTTACATGTACCTTGCAGCTGGCCACACAGTTTTTGATTCTCAGTTGCCCATACCTGTGAGCTTAAGGGAGGGTTCTCTCCAATTTATGTCCAGGTTTTGTCCTAATCCACAGTCAAGGTGTGGCCAGACATGCATCCCAAACCAGGAACTAAGAGGTGCTCTTGAATCTCCTAATTTAGGCATAGATAGAGGTACAACTCTTTATTAAGGAAGTTTCAACATGAACAGTAGATAATATAAATTAGCTTCTTTTTTTCTGTTTTCTTAAGCAAAGTTGCACTACATTAAACATAAACTAAAACTAAATGATGCAAGATTTTGATGGGGGAGTAATTGGAGGACATTTTTTTGCCAGACAATCTCTTCAGAGGAAAATTTAATGCATTAATAAATTTTGCAGCTCTGGTTAGCAGGGAAACTTTCTCTGAACAGCTAAGGAAAAAGTCACACACAGGAATCTTTTAAGTGCTGGAATGTCAATCTTTGCAGTAAATGTTGTGTTCACAACAAATCCAGAAGCACCACACTGACAAAAGCCATTCCATTTTTCCACAGTGGAGGCACTCCAAGGCATCAGTCTTTGTGCACAACATGCTATGTCTTTCTTTCAGTCAGTGATGTAAGAAGTTTCTAAAGTTATGACAATGTTTTCCAAGTATTTGCATCCCTGTAAAATGCACAGTAGGTGAAGATGGTAATTATATTTTTCATTGATCCTAAGCTCCAAGTTTCCGTGTTGAAGATGTTTAATTAAAAATATAATCAAATAATCTAAAGAGATAATTGTTAAGGCATTCACATACATTTACAAGGCCAAGGAAAATGCTATCCCAAACAGATGCTCATTAGTAGAATGAAGAACAAGGAACTAAATTTTCTTTTGAGGAGAGTAAATTGACAATCAAATTTACAGTCTTTTAAGAGAGCTGGCTCTCTGGGGAGGAGACTTCTATATTCAGAGGCGTATTCTGGTACAAGTATACAATATTGCCTTGTAATGTAGGCTGGGTTTTAATACATCCCCAAGTCCTGCTTCACTCATTCTGTTTACTTGAGTTAATAATGCATCTTTGCAAGAAATCGCATTCTTACAAAGAGTTCTTTCTGTGCCCCATCTTCAAATACAGTGAAGACAGAATGTATAGTGACATGGGTTAGGGCCACTATGAATTGCTCTGAAGTGTGGAAGCAGAGTTTTAGGATAAAATCTATTACAGATCACTAACACCTATAAAAAAATTCTCTTTCAGTGAGACAGTAACCCGCAGAAAGAGGAGGTGCCATAGAATGTATAAATGTACAGAGACTAAAATGAGCTCTTGTAGGAAATGTGGATACCAATATACTTAGGTCACCTTAAAATGTAAGTAGATAGTCATCTATTTAAAGAACTTGTATTACAAGAAAATTATATTTAAATTACATAACTAACAACTTCTCAGATTACTGTAGCCTCTTACTATGTAAATTAGTTTTACTACTCATCTTTATTTTTGTTATGACTTACACAAAGTTCCTGGCACTATTAGTTATGGCAGACTGACTTTTATGCTGAGTACTTAATACTTTAGTTAATACAAAGCAATTGGTATTCCACTAGGAAACAGTTACAATCAAACATTTATATTTACTCTAAAGCAACTGTTTCCACAATTTTTTTTTAATAGAAATTACTCTTCCAGACGATCATTCTGGAAGTTCATTATCACACAGGTCGAATTTGGGGCCTCATCTCTGGTTGCATTATTCCTTGTGACTAAAGGGCTTTCCCTGCCCTGTGACTCTTCACAGTCTGTCTCCACAAAGGAGGGAGCTACTGCAGAAACCCCAGAGGAACCCACCGGGGAAGTTCCAACCCCACTGGACAAGTGGGTTCCCACAGTGGATGGAAAAAGAAGCCTTAATCTAAAAAAAAAAATAATAGTTTTTTTTAAAAAGGCAAAACCTCCAACTTTTCACCTCATCAAGTGGACCTTTCCCTCACCGTTTGTCTGACAGTTACGAGTACTCGGCAGTGTTGGAAACATTTGCCATTAAGACTTTTGTTTGTTTGCGGACCAAGACTTCCAGCTGAACAGCCAAGGTCTGGGAGCAGTCAGATCATCCCCGAGAAAAAAACAAAAACAAAAACAAACAAAACCAGAAAAAAAAAAAAGCGCCTTTGGGGCCAAGAACAGGGCTGAAGTTCGTCCCCAAGTGAGCCAAGTCCGGAGTCAGCCCCCAAGCCGCTGAGGAGCTCGGGCCGGACCCTGAGGGCGGGAAGGGGCCGCGGCCGGGGCCGGGGCCGGTCGGGGCGCGGAGGGAGCGGGCGGGGCCGGGCGTGTGTCGGCATCTTCCCGGCCGGCCCGGGGGCGGGAGGGAGAGAGAGAGAGAGAGAGGCAGGGTGAGAGAGAGA
>VZTZ01018449.1:969041-1009492 GCA_013400955.1 Drymodes brunneopygia
GCCCTCCCCGCGCCGGGTCTGGCGGCCGGCGGGGAGGAGATGCTGCTCCGCGCTGCCAGCGCAGCCCTGCGCGGCCCCTCCGGGCGAAGCTCCGCGCTGCTCGGCTCCAGCGCCGCCCTGCGAGCGCGGACGGCAGCTCTAGAGCGGCAGTAGGTGCGCGGCTGCCGCTGCGAGCCCGGCGGCGGCCTCCGCCGAGCGGGGCTTTCCCGGAGGGATGGGGGCTCTCCCGGAGGGATGGCCGCCGGTGGGCGTGTGAGCGCCTGGCTGCGCTTCTCGGATGGCGGGGGGGCCGGCGGCGGGATGTGGGAGAGATGAGGGGGAGAAAGGCCGCCCGGAGCGGGTGGGGGGCGGTGTTGGGGCTCCCGCGGGGTCGGACCGGGCGCTCGGCAGCAGCGGGACACGCTCTGCCGGCCGAGAAGGGCTGGGGTTTGCCTGCGCCAGCCAAACAAAGCAGCCCCCGCAGCCCTCAGACTTGTTAACAGCGAGGAAACTTTTTCCTCATTAACGTTTTTGGAGGAGCAGAAATGAAGGATAAATCTGTTGGCCGGTGATGAGAAATAGTGTAGGTTTCACTGGCTTTTTATCTCCTAGCAATCGACACCTCCGCAGACCGCAGGATAATCTCTCTCATATTCTAGATTGTGTCATTCTCTTTAAATTGCATGTTTAAAACAACAAAGGCAGTGACTTCATAGGGAACCGCCAGGAGCTGTTCTGTTCCCCTCCTGTTTACTGGGGAAACATTTGGGAACCGGTTTGGTTTTGTAGGTAGGATCAGAAGTAAATGTAGGACATGGAAACTGTAAGGTTGGTTGCAGGTAATCTGTGTCTAGCCATCTTATTAAGGTGTGAGTTTTGGAGAAGGGAATATGAAAGTCTTTGCATGTGGAACTAGCTGGGGCAGTAACCGTGATCAGTTCCTGAAACCTTTTCAGGGAAGAGGCTGTGTTCTGTGAAACTGTGCAGCGAAACTGGGTCAGAATACACAGACAGTTTCCTGAGGGTTGAGCCTCATGTGAGAAAGCTGTCATTGAATATATATATATATATATATTCCAAGGTGTCATGGCTTCCAGGTCATTTGTTTGGGCTCACATTGGTGAAACTCACATTTAGTACCCATTCCAGAGCAGGACTGCTGTCAGTGTTCACATTAAGCATCAGGCCTCTGACTGAAATCTGTCTTTGGGTGGCCAGAAATAGGTTCTGAAGACATTTCTGCAAGGGTTAGAATCAGCCAGGATAAAGGTACAAGCGGGAAATACCGATGAGGAAAGAGTAAATCTAGTCAGAGGATCTTCTGGTAGTGCACAACAGAATTTGCTACCACTCCTAGTGCTATCAATCGGACGTACCTGTTCAGCTTTCACATGCAGCAGGTGTGTTTCTCTTGGGGTATCTTTTTTTATCTGCCAACAAACATGTCTTTCCATGAACAGGTCTAGAATTTAAGCAGTAATTTAAGGAAAGAAGATAATGACAGCAGGAGAGAGAAAAATATACAGTCTAACTTTTAAAGATACTTTGTTACTAATTTTTCACCCTGTTTGATGAGTGGAAAGGCACATTATTTATTCCTTCCACAACGGGACTTTTTTCTTTTTTGTTTTTTTTTCTTTTGCTTGTGTGTGATAAAAAAATGAACCTTATTTAGATTACAGCTTTTATATTGATTTTTTCCTAATCAGAGTGTGGTTGTTTGATTTTTTTAAGTTAAAGGTGCAGTAAAAGTAAATACTTTTGAATATACCAGATGTAAAAGGAGACAGACTGTATCACAGTGTGTTGTTCTAACAACTTAAGTAAAAAAAAAAAATCTCTTAATTCCGAGACTGTTGTTGAGTGGAATTGAAGGCTGTGAGAACCGCAAGCTCAAGGACATTTGAGTGGATGGAAGAGCAAGGAAGTATCTGTGTGAGAAGGCTGGGCAGAATGTTAAAGCATAACTGAGCAGACTGCATATATTTTCACCAGGATAACAGAGCCTGGTTGAAAGGATGTGACCCAGTAGTCTATTTACAGCTTCACAGGCCTTTGAAAGTAAAAATGGAGTGTGTGGATGAGTGGTAAATACCCACTCTGAGTGGTCATTGTGAGCCTGTGATAACTTGTGCACAGCGTTGTAACTTGTGCGTAGCATTGTCATTTTCAGTTGAAGGGAAGAAGAGAAGAAGCCTAGGAAAAGTAGGAGATTGCATTCCTGAGAGTGGGAAGCTACCATGGCACAAATGTTACCTGTTATGGTGGGCAGGAAATTGTAGTGTCTTTGATATTTTTTTTTCCTTTATGGTGGGATTTTTTCAGCCACGTGGTTCGTACAGACTGATTATCACAATGAAGGCCTAGAAGTAAAAATGCAGTCTTTTAACTGTTTACTTTTTAAAGAGCACAGCAGGGCAAATATTTTTATTTTTACATGTGGAACAGAAATTATTTTGCACATAGGTATTTTTCTCCCAACCAAATGCAGGTATGAACAATAATAATTAGTGGTTGTACGGTACAATAAATCTTCAAAGTGCCTTCAAATCTTAATCAGCAAACCTTAATAGCATGCTATTCCTGCAAGGGAGGTAAGTAATTAGATAAAATGAGACTGGGCAGGCTCTTAAATGGAGTTTATTGTTGAAGTGCCTGTCAGTTTCACAAAGCTCTTCTTTATCACTGAGGTCTCTGAATGCTGCCATACTTAAACGGCTTCAAATATTTATATGTTGAAATACACGACATTATGGCCCAGAGGGCCTTGTTAATATTGACATTCTCTTGTTCAAAGTTCTTCACAGTGAAGGAGACCTGGCACTCAAGAGCCTCTGTAGTGGTTGTTCCGGAGTACCTGTGAAGACTTATTAACCTGAACAAGAGTAAGGTCAGCTCTTTAAGGGGAATGATTTTCTTCAGAAGAGCTTTCCAGTTTACTTGCATGACAAGCCTAGAACCTTCAGTCCACTCATGGTAAAACTCAGAGTGATTTTGCCAGTAGTTTGTTAAACCTAAGAACATTAAGTATTTCTCTGGCTGCTGCATTTTTGGAAGGAGTGTTGGTTATCAGCCCAACAGTCTGTCACTTTTTCCTCTGCTTACAGAAAAAATTGTCTGGAATTTTATTGTTTCAAAGCGAACTGGTCAGTGAGACTAAAAGATTGAGAAGCAAGTCTTGGTGTAGGGTGTCATGTTGCGGAAAATATTTGTAAGCAGTTGTCCCAAGCTGTTGCTTACCATGGGACAAGCGTGGATGGAAAGCTGTGAACACCAGAGTAAGTTAATGTTGTGTGTCGCCTGCCAGTTAACTATTAATGAAATCTGTGCATCTGTAAAGAAGGGTGGAACTTCTGAAAGAAGTGTTTCCCAGCCCCACCTCCTCCTGAAGTACAGAGAAGGAAGCTGGCATTTACAGATGGGAAGGGCCCAAGACGACTCTTTGGTGCCGTTTTTATTTCGTCCGGGCTTCTCTTTCTCCTGTGCCACTTAAATACCTGGTGAGGAACCAGGCATCTTCTTTGTGCATCATTATCTATTAAAACACTTTCATAAAAGGCAATGAATTGAGTAGGCTGCCTTGGGACAATGATAGGACCTGTGAATTTGAAATCCAATTGGTTAGGATAGAGATCTGGTCCAGTTGTGACACTCTGTAAAAAGAATAACAGACATGGGAAGGCTTTATTCTCAGGGTTTCATTTGTTCTTTATCTTTAATGTGTAAATTTAATATGCCACAGAAATGTCTGCAAGTAATATGTCAAGAATTAAAGGAGAGCTGGTATTAAAACTGCTGATTTTTGATTGCTGGTATTTATAGGGAGGGAATACTTTAGTTTTGTGGGATGTTGAGTATTATTAAGGATTTGCAGGTGTTAGGTTGATGTCAGATTTAGGACTAGGTGCTGTGTCAGCTCATGATTCCTGCTTCAAACAATGGGTCATTAAGTTAGGTGAGATGGGGCACTTGGAAAAGAGAGGAAAGCTTTGTCTCCTGTTTTGCAGCTAAAAGTAAAGCATGGGGAGAAGCTAAAAATGATGAAAATTTAAGTGCACAAATTTGGAACCGAACAAAAACCTCTTCATGAACTAATCAGATGCTGTCAGAAACATCACACTTTTCTTAGTAGACTTTGAGACTTAATTTTGTGTGCTTCTGCCTTGTCAGAGGAAGCACGTGGTTTTCTGGGATTTCATGGATTCTTTATCCAACTCTGGCTAAAGGTTTTTTTTGTATGTGTGTGTTTTCTTGGAGATTGTCTTCCTAAAGAGCAGTTGTCTGTATCTGTGGGAGAAATATGGGAGGGACCATTCTATAGAGCTTGCTGACATTTTTGAAAGTGAATCTGAAAATGGCTTTCATGTGGTGTTGACATCTCTGAATATTTGTATGTAGTGTGGGTACTTGGCTTCAGGCATGTGCAGAGAGGTACACTGGAAGTGGCATCTCTGAAGAAAGAAAAGTAGATGTGGAGCTGGAAGTCTTTTTGGGTGATTTTTCTTGAGCAATGGTATTGCAGGTGACTTACATTTGTGCTGTCAGCTTGAAATCTATGCTGAGCTTGTTAGGAAACACTCGTGTTTATTTCTCAAGTAACAGATTCAACAGATTTCAACAGTAAGAAGAGGCTTTTTCCTATCAGACTTTTCTTGAAAGCTAATTTTGTTCATTGAGGAGAGAAGGCTGTGAGAGCATATAAATTCCTTATTTTTTTAATGTGCTTTTTGTCATAATGAAATCTGGATAAATCAGTGGAAATACCAGGTTCTCCTGTGCTTCATATCCACTTTCACAACAGCTGTTAAAGCTTTTTTGGCTACATCTGTATATGTATGTAGGTGCAGCTGATGTTCTCTAGCAGCCACATGACAGCAGTCTTCCAGGCATGCTCCAGGATATCCTTGTGTGTTGGAATCTTAGCTGTGTGTGCTGTATGAAACTGACAATAAATACTAGTTCATTGCAGTAGTTATGCCAATGTTGTTGGAATTTTTGCATTTTTGTGTTGACTTAAGTCCTGCTTCAGAATAGACATTGAAAGGCATTAGTGTAAATAATTTTTGTGGGAAAATGGCATGCTTGGAGATGAAGGCTTCCCTGAGTCTCATGTCCATTTTATAGTCTGTCTTTATTTTTGCTCATGTAACAGCCAGTGTTGTGCTGAGGTAGTGGGCAGGCCCTCAAAACCTGTTAGAGAAAAACCCAAGGAACTGAGTGCAAAGATTTTTTTAAGTTACTGCTGAGTACAGACAGAACACAGTTTATCTCATAATCTCAGGGGCTATAGACACTCTCATTTGCAGCTCCCTGTTTGCACAGGGGAATTGGTTCCCAGTGATTAATTTTATGTTTCACATGAGGATTTTTCCCCTTTTTGAAATTAATTTCTTCAGCATCTCAGGAGTGTGTGCATATTGCACTGTGTTTTTTCCAGTTTTCAGATAGTAATGAATGGCTATGTGGAGGGCATAAAAACCCACCCCAATAAGCCTGTGATGCACGTGGTTCCAGGGCTCTTAGGGTCACCAGGGAAAGGTAATGGCACTTGGCTCATAAAACTGTGCCTGTTTTACCCTGTAGAACATTGCTGTTGAAACATTAACTACAACATTTCAAATTTATAAGCAACCCTATTTGGTGTTGAAGGTGTTCCATCTTTCTTGATGGGACTGTTGACTTTCTCTGCTAAATACTTCTGTAGATTGTAATTTTAAAAGATGAAATGGACTGAAGAGAGAGCTAAATTAAAGTCTGAAACTTCAGCTGTTAGAAATAGTTGTGCTTCCTGGCAAAGTCATGACTGGTTTAAGTGATGATAGATTTGGACTTGGATATTGCCTTAAGCAAAAGAAGGGTGAAAAAATGAAGCATGTAGATTTTTAACTATGTCATACATAGACAGTCTAACTTTTATATCTAGTTTGCTCATCAGGGTATCACTACTGTGAAATATCTCGCTGATTTTTCTTCTCTCATCACAGTTCACTGAGGGCCAGCATTATGTTATTACTGATTTTTTACCCATTTCTCTCTTCACACGGTTTTTCAACAGAGAAAAGTTAGAGAAAGGAAATGGAGCAGAAGTTTTGCCTTTTAGTACCTTTACAGTAAAATCAGTAGGTGGAAAATCCCCTCCTAGTGCTTAGGATTATAGCCACTGGAATAATAGCTCCCTTTTCTCAAGTCAGTGGAAAGCTGTATTTGCCTTCAGTGAATTAACTTGGGAGTTTGAATCCCAGGCAGGCAAATGCTCGATATGGTTGTCCAAGTGCTGCTTTCATGCTTTGCTTTTTAATGTCTGTGAGGAGCAGCACACGTGTTGCTTTGAGAGACATCTCTGTAGGATGTGTCACTGGCTGGACAGTTGTGTGGTTAGGTTTATGTGGGGCTATCCCTCCAGCAGCCTAATTAAAGACTGTGTGTAACTTCCTTAAATGGGATGCTTCAACAGGTGATAAGTACTGGTTTCTCCTTCAGAGGTTTTGTTATGGTATTTCTTTCAAGTGCCTTAGTGTGTTTAAACTATTTTTCAGTGATTGAGGTGCTTTTTTTTTGTTTGTTCTTCTGAGGCCAATTTGCTTTCAACTTCTGTAAGTCTCGAAATTGGACTTCTTCGCATTAATTTGACATTTAGGAAATAAGAGAGTACTGCCTGTATGCATGCATTATTCAGAGATTTATTTGTTTATAAGCCTCCTCTGCACATTTTGGTAAAGAATTTATCTTGGATAGGTTCCTAGGAGGAAAGAGATTCTGTCTAGCCTTTGTAGACCCTGTATTTTAGAGTTTTCATGTATCTTCAGTCATCTTTTTTCTGTTCTTAGACCAGTGCCCTGCACCTGAAGGGCTCTCCTCTTAACCATTAGAGACAGAGCTTCAGAAACACTGGCAGAAACATTCAGCTTATTAATTAGTGTTACAAAACTGTATAGAAAGTGGCAGCAAAAAATAATAGCACATCTAATGAATCTACTGAAATATTAAAAAAAAAAAAAGTGTTGCAGTCTAGGGAAAGCTTAAGATTTTGATGGTATTTTTCCATAAAAATAACTTTGATATTTATGGTTGGCATCTGAATTGATACAACCCTGAAGAATGATGAGACTCTCCCTAATAACTTGGCTGGAAATTTGAATGGGATGAAAGTGGAATACAAATGCTATTGACATCTTTATTGATAGATAACATCACAGTAGGCAATGTAGTATATGCCTGTAAACTAACAGTGCTCTGTACAACAATAGCAGTTCTGGGTTGTTAAATGGCTTGTATCTGGAAAAGGAAGAAATTATTTTACAATGTAGCAAGAATGCATGTGCAACACCTGTAAAACTTTGACCTAGAAGGTCTAGCTTGTGAAAATAGCGTTAGAAAACCATTATTTTTGTGAGGAGCACACAGTCTGGAAAAAAAGGAAGGTGGGGTAATGAAGCAGGGGGAGAAAGAAGGGGTTGGGATCATTCAAGGTGTGCTGGGAACCTCTAGTTCAGGTTTATGGGCTTTACAAGAATGTCTTTATCTCATGTCCTTGTGGTGGAGGAGGCTTCTGTGACCTGAGGTTTCTTCCTTATAAAGATTAGGATGAGTTTTCAGACCTTCATAGCTGCAAGTGCTTTTGGTGTTCCCAGCTTAGTGGTTATGCTTAAGGTCTTCAGGGGTTAATAATTATCTGATGTGTATCCTGTGGTTTTTTATTTGTTTGTTATCTTGAGTTTTTGTAGGGTTTTTAGAAGTATTTATCCTCTTACCCCTTTTTATTTGTAAGGTTGTTCGGACTCTGAAAATCAGTCTGGGAAGTCTGTTATAATGATCCATGTAATAAAACTGCAAGAAATATGCACTATCCCTTTTTGAGGAACCCCAAAACTTCAGACTTAGATTTCCTGGAAGAGGTTTCTTCTGATGCTATAATCTGACAATGCTTTGCAAAACAAGATAATAGTCAAGAACCTTAAATTTTGAACAGCTTCTTTTTTCAGTTTGTCTTGTCATTGAATCCCTTGAATGACCTTAATAAAGAATTTAAAGATTATATGATTATGAAAGATTTGCTAGCTGGCAGTGCTGAAAGTTTGTTTCATCAGAAATATAGACTCATTTATTGAGTGGCTTTGCAGTTGGGTTATCACATGTGTAGAACAGCCAAATCAGCCTGGAGCTTTAAGCACATGGGCTAACACGTAGAACTGAATGACTGAAATAGCTGTGTAAAGCTCCTTCATTCAATTTAAAATGTGTGTGCTCACCATGATTGGCACAAGACTCAGGTGTTTCAGAACTGTGATGCATTGTAAAAATTAAGTCTTTTTTTTAAAATTCATCTTGTTTTCCAAGGTTTTTTGATACCATTGAATCACATTAGTTTGTTTTAACCTATTGGGAAACAGTTTTGGTAAGAACAATTATTCCATTTTTCCTTGCTCTGTGATACAATTCTATCCTCTGTGCATTTGAGGAATATGGTGTGTAAAGGAAGAAAACCTTAAGCCTGGTTTTTGTTCTTTTGTCACAAAATACTCCTAGAAGTGGCTTTATAATAATTTTGAAATTTTCTATCCATGCAGTGCCTTAAGAAGAGAAAATATTTAGTCTGCTGGAAGATTGATTGCTTTTGTTGGAAGAAACCATTTTCTGTTATTTTCAGTAGCTGCAAACATTTACTGGTGTTTAGTAAAAGTCAGGCAGCTTTGAGGCGTGACTGGGTCCTTCAAGACCTTTAGCATGTTCTTTTCTGGTGAAATTTGAGAAGTAAGTTGCTGTCTTACAGCAAACAAAAGAAAATACTCTTTGTGAACTGCTTAATTGCAGCTGTGTTACTGGAACAAAATGTCATGTGGAGTGAAAGTGCAAATGTGCTCAGAAGGGGATTAGAGAAGTTAACAGAACAGGGGCCATTAGTGACTCTTAGATTTGACTGTGCAGCTCGAGCTCAGGAGCTCAATAAACTGGTGATTGCCAGGAAAGAGGATGGGGGGGCTGGCCTGATCCAGTTTAGTACTTCTTGTATTAGACATTGCTGAAGTTTCTAAACCCACAAAAATGGGAAGCTCTTCCAAACTGAGAACTTCTTTAACCCCCTTTAAAAAAAAAAAAAAAANAAAGGAAAGAAGAAATCTTTTGTGATCTGCCTCTGAAGCTCATGTGTGTGTCCACATGGGCTTGACCTGATGTTCAGAGAAGAACAGCTGTGTGGTTCCAGCTGCAATTCTTTCCTTGTTTTTTCATCCTTTGTGTCATGGAATCTGTATTGTCTTTTCTTAGAATTGCTTAAGGAGAGATTAAACGATGAATGGTCAAGTTATCAGGGGAATTAATTTTCATGCTTACAGCTCTAGAGTAAGAATAGCTGCTCAGGAAGAGAGGAGAAAAAGACAGGAACACTTTGGTGATAACGTCTTCTGGATTGTAGTTTTAGTTGCTGAATAGAAAAGTAAAAATATACTACTAGGTAAAAAGTAAAATATGTAAGTAAACTGTCATTTTAAGTGGCATCACATGAGAAGTACAACAAAACTGAACTTGTGGAGACATAAATAATTGTATTCCATTTACAGATGAGAAACAGATTGCTTAAGAAGGGAAGGACATTCTGCAATAGTAAGAGACATTCTTTTTGTTCTTGCTTCCCTCAACATCAGATTCTTGTGCTTTGTTGATCCTACCATGTGTGTTTGTATGTGTGCTTTGGCCTTTTACAGAATAGTTGAAAAGAGGACTTTTCAACTCAAAGCCCTCAATTTTGTTTTATTGTCAGACACTGAAAGAGTTTGTGTCTTCAACTACTCAGTATTAATGAGCAGAATAGAATCAGCAAATTGAATTTAACGTAGTGTGTGGAAATTTCCCTGGTGCTTGCACAGTGCAGAATGTGGTCTGCAAAGTTATAGAGAACATTTTTGTGCTTGACATTAACTGAACTCTTTGATATACACATTAATTATCACTGATTCCATCCCACCCATTGCCTTTGCTTTGAGAATATTAAAGAGCTGAAGATCACAGAATTTAACTTTTCACCGTAATATGAACTGCTGGTTGGGAAGTCTGCTGCTGATGCAAAATCTGTTTGTTCTGCTTCCCTCTTCAGTGGTTTTGGNGATGTATATTCAGTGATAGGCTATAAATGCCAGTTAAAAAAAAAAACTAGCAACAAACAACACGATGTTTGTGCCAAGAAGTAATATACATCTAAAAAGAACATTGCTTTTTATAATAGTTTTGGAACCCCAAGGTATAAAATCTTCCAACTCTTTTCAAAGAATTTGTGGAATTCAGATTTTGCTGTGTGAAAAAAGCTCTTAGTCACCAACAGGCACCTGGATATATACAGCAACTGTAAATTGTGTATGACTTTTGGGTTGGGAAAGTTTGGGTTTCCTTTACCTTCCTTTTTTCCCCACTGCCATCTGTCAATGCGAGAAATTGGGGTTTCTTATCGCCTCATTTTAGACTGATGGTGTAAAATCAAGGGTGAAGTCTTACAGCAACTTCTATACAATTACTGTAAAAGATCCCTAGAAAATGGGAGAAGTGACTCCATCAGCATTGTAGGAAGCAAAGGCTAGGTTAGTGCCAGCTATCTTCACTTAAATTTTTTGCCAAAGCTCAAAATTTTAATCTATACCTTTTTAAAATGCAGGCTGTGAATGGTTCTATGCATTTATTTCCCTCTCAATAACTGGGTTAATATTCAGGGTCTAGGTACATGGATGAAAAAGGGTCAGTAGTGTAAAACTAAGTGGTAAAAGAATTTTTTAAGGAAAAAGTAGTTTTCTTCTGGGGTTGATTAGTAATGGTCCACTGAATCCCTTACTTTTGCCAGGGGACTAAGAAGATAATACATTATCCTGTCTTTAAGATTTCCATCTCAAGATTGCAAAATTTTCTTCTTCCCCTCCTTTTTTTTTTCCTCTCCTTGCCTCTTTACATAAATACCAAATTGGGTACTTCTGTAAGTGTTGAACACTTGATACTTCTCATTGGTTGCTGCTACTACTATTGTTTCTCAGGTTAAGTATGTATGCAACTTGAGGTAAACCAGAACAACTGGTCCAGTTTGATAAAAGTTTGATAAACTCTCATTCAAATTCAGTATTTTGTAAGCAAAGTTTATGGGAGGATGTTTTGAAACTACTGGTAAAACATTTGAAAGTTTTGAAATCTGTTTCAGACTACTCTCCAAGTGGTGTTTTGAAAGTGTTACATTTGTGAATTTTCTATGTGACGTATCAATGAATAATCTCTAAAGTGTTTAGTGCAAGATGGAAATAGGAATTGAAGAGGTTCAGCCCATGTTTTTTCTCATGCAGATTTGTGAAAATTTTTTAAAAGCTGAATTTACTCACAAGAGTTTATGCCATTTGTATACTGAAAATGCAAATAATATTTTTTTATAGCATACCCATTTTCTTAAGCTTGCAAGAATAAAATTGAAATACTAAATTCAGGACTAGAACAACATTTGGATTGCTGTAAAACTTCTAGTTATATGTGACAAGTATGAAAGTTGGTATATTGTATGCAGACTATTTTATATAAGACTTCAGCTCTGAAGTTTTGAAGGGAGGATTTTTTTTTTTTTGTGTCAGGCGTTTGTTTATTTTAGGTGGTTGTAGTTACTGTTTTCTTGGGTCTCCATGCAGTAACAGAGTTAAGATGTTGTACATGGTATCATTAAATTGCTTGTGAAGGCAGCAAAATTTGTTGCATACTTTAACTGGTCTAACTCCCTTTGGTCCAGTTGCATGAATAACAGATTCAAGTGCTTTTATATTATCCTTCTATTCTCCTTTCACTTAATCCCTCACTGGGCAGTGAATTCAGAGATTAATGTGACCTTCTGCTTGGTTCTGTTCCAATACAGCAAATATAATTTGTACATGGGCATTACCTGTGTATGTCCTCAGTCTGACCAGCTTTCTATTACTCTTCATAGGAATGTTCTTCAAAGAAAAGGAAAGAAGGATGATGCTGTGAATCACTTCCCTCTCAGTTTCTAGGCCTGTAGAGGAAGAGTTTCTGCTAGTCTGCCTTTGTTATGCAGCCCAAGGGTGTAATATGGCTTTTTGTCCTTCTAATATGAATGTTTATCATCCAGACAAAGCAAAACTTCCCAGAACTCTGGGGTTTTTTTGGTGATAGCAGGCTTGGTATTATGTCATGGGAGGAGGTGCTGCTGTCTTGTTTTTCCTGTTTTTTTGGCAATGCCATCTTCTGTAGCTTGTTCTGTCCTGTAATCTCTCCAAGTACCAAAACATTATGGAGTGATCAGATGGAGTTCTTTATCCATTCTGGTGTGTGAAGCTAAATGAAATCTGTTACATCATGGACTGTCTATTCATCTTTGCTATAGATCAGGCAGTCTGTTTTGCATGGAAGGTCTGCTGAGGAGTTGTAGAAATCACAGCAGGTTTTTCATGCTGCTGTCAAATGATGCTGAAGCTTATGTTCCTTGTGGTGAGGATCTTTCTTTACACTCCAAATCCCAATCACTTTCTTGGCTCAGAAACCATAAGCTTGGTAGGCATTTGAAGCTGGACAGAAATAACAAGTAGATGAATCTCTTGTGAAAGAGAAATGCCAGGTTTTCCCACCTAACAGGAAAAGGACTAATAATCACACCACCTTTGAGGGCAGTTAAGCCATGGAGAATATCGTGGCTGTAGGACTGAAAAAATCATGCATAACTACTGAATTTAAGATGAATCATAAATTGGGTGTGTGTTAGAAATTTGTTCAAGGGGCAGTATAGTCAATTTAACAATTGTTCAGTTGTAAACACATACTGAATCATGCAGTATATAATTATATATTTTTCTGAAGTGTGGGGAGCAGATTGACAGGCTGGGGGACTCAAGTTAATTGGTCGGGTTCTGATTGACTCGTATGATTTTGGCACAAAGCCATATGTGCTGTGTCAACTCATGTTTTGAAGGAAGATCATGATTTCCTAACCATAGGCATTCCAAGTCTTCAAGTGGCTTTGTCTACTAATTAATCTGGAGCTAAAACCTCCTAATTGCAGGATTTAAACTAGACAGTATAAGCTGCTCGGGAAGGTTTTGGTCTCCATAAAGAGCTCGTTTAAAAAGCAAGCTTCCATGACCAAAAACCTTCATGTTTGACATGGAATCTTTGAACTGGGGGCTGCCTCTACATGTACTGCTAAGTAGTTGCCCCACAGACTGTCCTTTTCTCCATACTTGGTGTATGCCACATCTAAAGAGTGGAGTGGGCAAAAAGCAGGGAAATGTTGGTGTACATTATCAGTTGCAGGAAATGGATCAGCTATGGATGGCTGGATAAAGAAAGTCTGCCTTTGAAATCCAGTTTTTTTTCACTATTTGCAAGGTGTGGTGGGTAATGTGCTTACAAACCCTGGTAATAATAGATCTAACAGAGAAGTTGAAGAACTTGGGAAATACTGAAATATGAAATCGCCAGCAGTGGGTAATTCAGAATTTAGAGAAATCCTATAATGAGCCCATGGGGAACAATATCCTTCATGTAAAGCTGGTCTTCCATTTTCTGGGCAATGGGTCTGTATCCCAGCATGGAAGAGTATACAGCATATTTCCTGCTTTCTCTCAGATTTGTAAGTGCCCTGCAAACTGGTTACTGCTTGGGAGTGTATATGCAGAAAATAAGCGCAGCTTAGTCTTAAATTAATTTCTGTATGCATGAGTATGGAAGGAAGTGGAGAAAGAAGGAATCTGCAGTCTGAGAGGACAAATGATCACCTTGTGATGTGGTCTCAGTTGCTGTGCTTGGGACAAGCAGGTGTTAGGCAGAAGAAGTCTCCATATTTGCACTGTGTGCGTTTAACTCAGAGCTCTGGTATCTTCTGTTTTATGGTTTAACCAAATCCTGTTTCATATAGGGCATCTTGGACCTTACTGGTGGGTCACCTAAATTACATTACATAGATTCTCAGTTACTGAGTGAAAAACTGAGATGTATCCTGTTCAAGGAAAATTTCCAACACTCTGCTCTTCAGCTCAGCATCACTTCAGGAAAGGGAAATACCTTTCCTATCACTTGAACAGCAATTAAGTGCTTTCAAGAAATAGCAGTTGAATAGGTTATTTTTTCTCTGGAAAATTAGTTTCTTAAGGAGAGAAGAAAGTGCTGTGAAGTCTCTCATGAGGACAGGGGTATATAAAGATGATGGATACTTTTGAAGTGCTTTGCAGGAAATTGTTCTACCTTTTAGAACTTGCTGGTGCTACACTTGCAGTACTGTGTGGGTCGAGTGAAGAGCTGGTTTCTGGACAGATGGAGGTCTGTTATTAGAGTTGCAGCCCATCTGCTGGTAACAAATCTGTTTTTACAAATGCTTACAGAATCTTATTTAAATCTGCCCTGGCCAAAACCTTTAATAGGCTTTAGGGACCCTCTGACAAGGCTTTCAGGTAGTTCATGTTGGCTGCTCAAAATAGCCACACTGTTCCTGCCCATTTGTAGCTCTCTTTGTCCTTCAGAGTTTTTCTCTTGTCCTTCAGCAGAAACTTAAAACCAAAGTGAAATGTTTGGCCTAAACGGAATATATCCATGCACAGAAGTGGACAGATTTTATATAGATAGTGGGTAGCACATGCATATATGGGGACACGCACGTTGTTTCTCAACGTGAGTGTGCACTGTAAAAAGCACATCTTTCCTGGAAGGCTGACAGACATAAAGTGCAGAGAGCCAGGTATGGAACCAGTGCTTCTCATTTCCTTAGGATCAGCTTGCCTTCATTTGAGGCAGCATGGACAAGTCAAATCCAGCCAGCTGCCTGTTCTCATCTCTGCCATTCCCTTGGAGTGTTCATGTTTCCTGGTGAGGCATCAGGGTGAGAACAGGGTATTGGCAGTTATGGTTCTCAGCTGGAAGTGCTGGAAGTTACTTCATAAGATTAGTCACTGATTCCCCCTGCATAAATCTTTGTGAAGATTTTCACACCTAATAGGAGGATAATACATCACAGACATTTTTAATTGTATTTGGATGCATGTAAAAAGTATAAATCCTGAACCTTGTACTACCATGTCTGAGTAGAGAGACTCTCTGTGTAAGAGCAAAATTACTTTTTTTTTCTGTTACAGAAGAGTGAAAAAATGGAGTACTCTTTGAATAAGACTTGATATTTGCTATTGTGCTTGAATTAGCATTTATTTCAACTTACAGGAAAGCAGAGCAAGAATCAGTCAGCTTATGCCTTGGTCCCTAGAGACACAGATTTTCTTGTGTGTACAGCTCTTGACAACTGAAATGTAGGCCTCTGTTCCATCTTGTCTGTTTTTCAGGCTAGAAATTCAGACTTTCACAATAATAATTAGTCATCACTTCTGTGAATAATAGCTTTACTCCCAGACAGGTGAGTTCACAGATAAGATATCCATGGTGTCATCTATCTGCAGACCTTGTAATGTTCTGTTCCTTATGCCATATCTCCCTTCCTTTTTTTTTTTTGTTTTTTTTTTTCCACAGAAATGAACCTAAGAAATCATAACTGTCTGAGAAGGCAACACACTTTTTTTTTCTGCTGCAACTCCTGGGTATATGTGGTGTTGCCTGTGTTGCAAAGCATATGTAATTTCTTAAGGAAATCTGAATTTTCCAGGAGTTGGGAATATTGATTTTTTGAGCATCAAAGACTGAAGACTTGGTGCATAATAGACCTTCCAGATGGTCATTCTCCATCAGTAATTATTTGGACTCATCAACTATTTTCACCAAGTCACAGGCAGAAAAAAATGTGTGTGAGGATGTAAATCAGCTTAGGGCATTGGGTAGGAAAGCCATTGGAGTATTTGTAAGAACTGAGTAGCTGAAGAGAGTACTGGCTGGGTTGTAACTTTTAAATTGGTTGGATTTTTATTTTGTTTTACATTTTCATAGGAAAACTCACACAAATATACAAGTGCAGTTTAGTAGAAGTACTGATAAGTGGGGTGATCCATGTGGGAGTTTGTTAGCTCTCAAATCAAATGTGTACTTAAACAAAAAGATCCTGGTGTTGGCAGTGCAGTTTCTTTACCTGTGTACACCTGAGGTAAAGCACTGCTGGAGGAGTCAGATGCAGGTAGATGTAATTTTCAAACTTGGTTCTGTTACTCTGCCAGTTCTATCTCCATTATTGAATATTATTTCCTTCCCAGGCATGAGGCAGCTGTTAGTATGAACTGTCCTCTGAATACCAGGATTTTTTTCTGGTTGAGTACACAAGTCAGCAGCTCTCTTTCTTCTTGTGAATGTGTAAGGGTGCTGCTCTCAAGCGAGGAACACAATTCTTGTTTCTGAATCCAGTGCATTTTTTGCAAGTACCATATGTGAGGTCGTTTTTAACTCTGGAAAAACTGCTTTCATATGCCACAGTGATCTATCTTTTCTGCTAATTTCTTTTTCCAAAATGTCTGATAGTCAAAGATATGAGGCTGTCAGAGGTTGTTTTGCTCAGATCCACCTTTCTCTCATAGGGGGAAGAAATCTCAAAACCCAAGTGAACCATGCAGTTTACTCACCTTAACAGCCTAGAAAGCCATTTGGGGAAGGATTGGATGTGAATATATAGGATTAAAGTCAGGCTTTGAAATAACATATGGTCGGGGTCAGTCTTTATACTTGTTAAGAGTCTGTTGACTTCTACATTATTTACAAATATACTGCAGAGCTAGCATTTTTATTTATGACTAAGATTGGTGGGTATTGATCATTCTCTTCTTCCCTTCCAGTATTGTAGCACATTACTATAATATTTCTGTACCTATCTGAAGGACTTTTGAGTGCCACATCCAAGAATGGGAAGAACTCTTATTCACTTGGCTTAATTGTTTGCTGATCTAATTGTGCTGCCTTCATGACACTGATATTACATCACTGCAAGGGACTATCTTACCAAGAAGAGGCATTTTTAAAGGAAGGTACTATTCTCTGTTACTGAGACTGAAAGGGTTAGCATCTGACAGAATCTGAGCCCTTTGGTATGAGAGAATTTATCACTTCATTACCATGGAGAGGCCTTAAGCTAAGCTTTTAAAAATCTACTCCAAAGTAAGTTGATCCATTAGTGAAACTTATCGGTAGAGTCACAGAATTTCTAGTCTGTGGCAGTTTATATCTTGGTGTTAAATATTTGAGCATTACTCTTCTCATACATTGGGAACTGATTATGATTAATATTATAATAGAATTATAAAATAATATTGTAGTGAATAAAAAAGCAGTTACTGTACTAGGTAATTGTCACTGCTTCCTTGACTTGCTCACCAGAGCCCTGGTGTTTTATTTGTACATAGCTTTAGAATGTCACAGATAGTGGGAAGCAGTACTTACTGACTTACTAAAATGCTTTCTAGTGGCTCCATGACATTTAAATCAGGTGCCTGCTACCGTTTCTGCTCCCCTGACAAAAGCTTTCATTGCCTCTTCAGCTGTGCTGAGAGCTGTGAGTGAGTAAGGACAGACTTCAGTCATGACCTCTTCGCAGTATGTGAGGAATGTGTGGCTCTCGCATGCAACAATGGAATAACTGCTGGACTAAAGCTGGAGGTGCCATTCTTAGTGCCTTTTGTCTGATAGGCAGCACATCATCTCTCCATCGTGGAGTTACCCTGTCAATAGTAAGATACCTTTTTGCTTCTGGTTATTTCAGGTCATTAGGAGGGTTTAATTTGTTGTGTGTGAATAAGGGTGTTACTGGTTCATGTGCTGTTTGAAAAGTGTTGCTGTTGCCAAGCTGCTTTGTAGTCCTGAAATTTCTTTTTTTTTTTCTAAAGCCTGCCTTAGTCACAGGTCTTCTGCTCCTACTTAGCAATTAAAATGAAAGTTGCAAGTATGAGAAATGCATCAAGGAGACGTGCCCTCTCCGAGGTGGAGCAGATCAACAGCAAAATAAGGGAGTTGCCCAAGAATCTTCCACCGACAGTTAAACAAAGAGAGGGATACGAGAGTCATGCTGCGATTTATGTGGATTAAGCTTACTTTGTAGTGATAATTATATACTCTTCTGAATAAAATTTTAATATCAAATGTGAAACATCAGCTACCCTCATGTATAAAAAAGCATGCTGCAGTTGCCTAGAAAACATGACTTTCATGATCATTATATACAATTTAGACTGGCTTTACTAGTTTCCCTAACACGAAGCTTCAGATAAACAAGTTTATCTGGTTCTGGTGATGGAGACAGAAGAGCAAAGGAGGGAGTCAACACTACCCTTGCTTGTCTCCCATTGTGTGTTCAGGCCATGCCAAAAGTTGATTTCTTTCCACCTTCCAGGAAAGAAAGCAAGCACTTTTTGAGTAAAATAAACACTGCTTGTCCTGGAGGTGTGAGCCAAGATTCTCAGTGTGTCGCATTCTTCTGTCTTCCAGATATGGGAATATAATACTGATTTAAGGCTTTGGGAAGAGAAATACTAACATCTCATCTGTGTATGCTCAAATTAGAAAAGGCCAGCATTTATACTTCTTGGAGCGTTCTCATATTGTGTTTTCTCACAAATTTGAGCCAGTTTCTGTACCTTACTTAGGAGGTCTGAGCTCAAGCATCAAGCTATCAATTTGAAGAGGAAATGTGGTTTTAAAGAAATTTTCTTGGTATAGGTTGAGGATTTGCCCAAGAGCATGAGATTTTTTGTTTTGCTGACATTTCATCCTGTCTGCCTATGGGGGAGAAAGAGGAGAACATGGAAGGAAAGATGTGAGGGGAAAAAGCTAATCTGTTCCATAACAGGAGGAGGGAAGAAGTACTTGGGTGGCAATACTAATCTCTGCTGACCTCTCTAAAATGAAAGAGGAGTAGTGCTAAGGTATTGTTAACAGGTTGCAGATGGAATGAAAAGCACTATGAAAGTGTGGGGTTATTTTAAAAAAATTTGGTTCACCTGATATCTGGCAGCTCCTTAAATACTTTGAAAAAAGAGGGGGGAGATGGTATTTTCATCTTGTGGGGCTGTGTGTCCCCTCTTTGTATCTATAGGAGAAATGAAAAAAGTCGTTGTGACACAAGGGTTTGTTTCCTTATCCTTCAAGACAATAATTGAGAATAATGTACAGTAGTTAACTTGAGAGCAGGGCTCTAAAAGAAAAAAATTCTTTAAGCACAGTTGACTCGATTAGCTTTTGAATTTGACTTGATTGCATGCTTGACTTGACTCTTTGCAAATAATGCCTTATTTTCTGGATAGTCTATGCAAACTGGACCTGCAGCTATAGGAAAACCACATTTTATGTGTGGATTTGAAAATAAGGTTTCAAAGACTACTGAAGTGCAAGCATTCTAAGTTGGCTCCAGGGTTCTGCACTTCAGCCAGGTTCAGCAACAGTATTATTGGGGATAAACTAATTGGTAGATGTAGTCCAGATCTTGTTCGGGGGTGTAAGATGTGGGCCAACGTAAATAAATAGGATAGATGCCAGGATTCTGAAATTACAGAGCATAGTAATGTCTTAAGATGCTCAGGTTCTGAAATGGGAGAGACCAGACTGTCAAAACTGTCCAGGTCTAGCCCCAGCTCAGTGTCACTGAGACTTGTGCCTGTCGACTGCTTTTAGAAAGCATGCTCAGTGAGTGCTGAAAGAAAGTGTCAGTGTTTTATTTTCAGGCATCTAATCGTGGCATAAGAAAGGTGAATTTTAAGAGGCTCTCTTGGATAGAATTGCCTTGTTCAATGTACTTCTGCCTCCAGACATTTATATCTACAGAGGAGGGGCCAAGAAGGGGCTCTTGGCCTAAGTGCTAAGTGAAAAGTCTCCTCAGAACCTGCCACTTTTAGCCTAAGTGCCCCTGTGGAGCAGGGGCAATACTACTCATTTTCTGGACAGTTAAGGTCAGCTAACAGTGTTTTATATGGGATGAATAAGGTGGGTTTTTTCTCCACAGAAAGTATTTTGGATGTATATAGAGCCTTCTTGCTCTCACTTCTCTCTTTTAAATTTTGTCAAAGGATAAAAATGAATATCAGAGTATTTTGTGTGATTATCTAGAAATCCTAACAGTGTTTGATATTCTAGATTTTTCTCAGTGCTTCTTGCACATCTAAAAACACCTGCAGAGTGTGTGCCTAGAGCAGCTGCTTTTCATGTTTCTTGACATCATATCTCTATGAAATGTCAAGTATGAGGTAGTGCAGACATTTCACTTAGCTGATGTTAAAGCACAGCTTTTGACTAAAAGTTTTTGTTCTGAAGTTACAACATTTGGGAAAAATGTAAGGTAAGGAAAAAAGCAAGGGGTGTGTGAAACTGAAACACCAAGTTGAAGCAGTTTAGTCTTTTGACTATTAGTCTGTTTTTAGGAACTTTTTTACAAAAATTACTGTATTACAGTCTTTAATAATCACAGTTATAGCAATAGCTTCTTAATATTTTGGTTGGTGACAGTTCAATAAAATTTGGAAAGAATAGGCCCTTAAAATTTTTTGAATTCTTCATTGCTGTTGGAGACCCTCAATTTCAAATTTAAAATGTGTGAGGAAAAATGGTGGTGGTTGGGGGAAATGAGAATTATGAGTGTTTAACTTCTGAATACATAAGTAATTATAAAGTAAGGTGTTGTGAAGACCTTGTAAGTGATAGGGGAAAAAATGTATACCTTGCAAACAGTAATTTTGACAGAATTACTCAGTGTGGAGGGCTGCTCCTGTTATGCTTTCCCTCTCACTTGGGACAGAGCAAATGGGAGGCTCCCTCATGGGCCATGTTGGCACTGTCTGGATGTTCCATAGGTGGTGTGCTTTTAACATGGGTTGCTGGGACTTTAAAATGAGACTTTTAAAAGCCAGGAGATCTCTGAGCTTGTTTTCAAGCAAGGGACAGAGCCCCATCCCACTCATCAGGGAGTGTGTGAGCTGTCTGTCTAGAGGGAGGAGCTGGCAGCTGCTCCTCATGAGATAGACAGGCTCTTTTCAAAAAGTGTCTGAGATATGGGAGAGGCTCTGGCTTAGGCAACATTTCTCCCCGTGGCTGTGCTGCCTGCATGGCTCAGGGCTGAAGGGTGCCGAGAAATTGCACTCAGAGCTTGTTAATACAAATGATTTACACCTGAATTTGCTCCCTTGTCCTGGAGCATAAAAGCTGCCTCCACACGATGCAACTCCTTTCCTGTGGAAACAGTACTCGTGTGTGGTCTGGGAGTAAATTCTGCCCCAGAACAAGCAGTCTGTCAGGTTCAGGTCTGTGCACCTCCAGCGCTATTTTAATTTCTCCACCGTCTTCCTGCCCTGTGTTGTGCTCTCTGCTCTGCCAATCTTTGGATGTACTGTGACTGTGATCTCACGTGAATTTTGGGTGCATGGGGTAATCCATGCCCTAGCAGTTTGCGTGGAGCTCACACCACCTGACCCTGAGACTTGCCTATCCTGGTCCCATCTCCATGTGGCTTCATATTAAGATGCCATCATAAATCTGTCCCAGGAAAAGGGGAAGTGAACTCGTCCTTGGAAGGTGCACCTTTCAGTGTTTTTATTCTGTCCAGTATTATTACAAAGAGTGAAAGGGCACAGGATTCCAGATCTTGCTTTCCTTGGATAAAGAGGAGACAGGGAGAGGGCTCACTGCAAGAAAATGGCCTGGCATGAACTAAGATTCCATAGAGAGCTTTGCCAGTGCATCTAGATTTCTTTGCCAGTCAACCTGAAACACTGAAAAACACAGGGACTGCCAGGAGCGTGGTTTTGATATGGTATTCTATAAAAACCTTAAATGTTTTTCTCTTAGCAAAATTACTCAATACAGTCCTTATGTTGCAACTTATCATAATGTTCAGGTATTGCATAGAACCAAAAGCTTTTGTTCGTATTGAGCATTTACATTTCTGTATTCACATAGGACCACACACTGTTGAAGATTCCCAGAATCTAAGGAGACACCAAATTTGGAGGAGTTGTGCATTGCAAACATTAGCATTCCTACAAATACCTTGTGAAAAGCATCTGACACAAACAAACTGGTGGGGGAGAAATATGTATCAAGCCAGGCGCTCCCACGCTCAGCTCCAAGTCGGTGCCTGGCTGATGACAGGTGGGCTGTACAGGTGGAGAAACCTGGCCTTGCATTTTCCTGCTAACAGCCTCACCCCAGCTTGCCTCAGTCAGTTCCTTGGTGCTAGAGAACCATTTTGTGGGAGGCTCTTTAATGCTCATAACCAGTGTGTTGGTCTGCCCATTGCTGAGACAGACCACTACTGCAGCTTAAAGATAAATTTGAGGAAGAAAAGTTACAGAGAAAGTTACCAAAAAGTTATTGAAACAGATCTGCTTCAATGAGAATCCCACCCAAATCCCAGCCTGTGGCATTTTGCATGTGGCTGTTCTTGTAATGACTGGTTTTGTCATGGATTCTGCTAGGGCTTTCAAAATCAGTTTGAAATGGTTTGGGCTTGGTGTGTTGTGCATTTGATTTTTCTATTTGTCAAGCTCCTGCTATCTGTAAAATGCAAGCAGATCTTGTTGTTTGCACTGCTGCAGCTGAAGCCTGGGTGTCTGGGTGGATATTCATACTGCTTCTTACTGTGATCAAGAAATTGTTTGCTGTAGGATTCTTTTACTGTGGATGTAATGTGTTTGGGAACTTCAGCAGACACACTTGTGGTCTCTGTTGTGCTGTTAAATAGGGAATTGGCTTATTCTGCTACAAAACAGTCCACACTACTTAATCACAGCTGAAAAGATTCAGGGTTTTGCAGGATGGGGAAAAGGGGATTGTTGGTGTTATGCTCAGCATACTCCTTCCGAATATTTAGCACAGAAAGTTTTCATTTGCAGTTCCTGTATTTTTAGTCCTTAGGAGAAGATGAGTTCTTTCAATCTGAATAATCCAGATAGCTCGATTCTTGATGCACATAGTGAAATTTGAGACAGTGGCATGAAATCACCAAATTTCCTGAAACAGTGATAGAGCAGACACTCAGTGCCAGATGTATATGAATATTATGCTGACTAGAAACACACTTATATCTGGTTTTCCATCCATTTATTGCAAGTCTGTATTGGTCCCTACCTTTCCATTTTGAAAGGTTTATTTATTTTTCTCTTTGGGAATTCAGATTGCATTTTTCTTTGAGATGTGATCTGAGTTTGCTTTCCCTTCCATTGTCTTTTGATGATACTTTTGAACATTAATTGTTGAAAATATATCTGACTTAGTAAATATGCAGAATAATAGAATGCTAGAACCTGGCAAGTTGTGAAATAAGGAAGAATAAGGTGTGCTGAAAAGTAGCCAGCAATATGTATTTTTTCATTTTCAGTAGTAGTATGAAATTCTAGGTGAAAAGGCTAGTATTTTAGCAGGGTTTTTTCAAAACTTATGTTTTCAGTTAGAAACGGCAGGGTATTCAGCCTTTTATGTTGCCATTATGTGTGTATAAGCCTGTTTATCTGTAAGTAAAAACACATGAAAGTCATAAAAATGCCCAGACAGTTGGGAAACTAGATGGTGAGCCTGACACTCAATTGCAATTTGTTAGATTAATATCCAGGAGTGTGCATCTGAGCCAGGATTGTATGGTGTGATGGGGAGGCTCTGGGTAGGAGATTTAAAGGAAGGGGGAGGAGCCTCCAGCAATACCATTGGGTCTCTGAAACTGTAGATACCAGTTACTGATCTCCAGACCATAAGCATTGCTCGTGGAACTGTATTTTCTATTTCCAGCAGCAGCTTTGGAGCCTTTGAGACAACAAACTTCCCAGTGACGACTGACAGTGCACCTTAGGCTCTCACTGCAGCTCACTGCCTCAGGATTTTATTCTCTGGGGTTTGGAGAGAAGCACAGAGAGAAGCCACTGCAGCTGCATCCTAATCAGAAATATAAATTGGCATGAGTGTTCAATCTGAGAACATTGTGTCCATAGAAGGCCAGAATAATTAAGCAGACACGTGGTTTATTTGCTCCTGAGCTTATCAAACAGATGAAGGTTTGACTTAGCCAGAATATTTAAGGATGTGTTCTTCAGCTTTCAAAATGCTTTTGGACAACTGAATATTTTATTATAGTATGGTGAAAATTGTTTAACGCTGAAAAAATATCGAAGTGTAACCTCATTTGTATGGGGACGGAAATCTTTGTTTTCTGGGGATGCAGAGTGCTGCTAACAGTTTTATTTTGTTTTTTAACTGCAAGGAGAAGCTGAACAAAGGAGTACACCATCAGCTCCATAGCTATTTGTTTTGTGTGTGTGTTTGCTGGTAGCGCTTCTTGTAATATGGTCATGAGATACTATAAACACCCCTGTGAAAGGAAGAAGAGCTTCCTTTCCTAACAACAGCTTCACTGGCTTAAACCTGTCAAAATCATGTTAATAGCCAATTTATTTCAATAAACCTGTAACTACTGATTGATCTGTCATCTTAATAAATAGAACAAGCTCTTGCCCATAGCATATGGATTAATGCCAGCTTGTACATCATCTGGTTTCTGAGTCTACAGTCTTAACATGGATCATTATTTTCCTAACCTGAGTTTTTCTGGAGTAGGTGCTCAAAATTCTTTATCGCCATAGGGAACATTTTGTATTATTTATATTTGATGAGTTCTGTTAATACTGGAGAATTTTTGTGACTGGGGGTTGAACATGGGTTATTACTACTTGACTACTGCGTGCAGGGAGAAGCAAGCTGTTACTTAGTCTTACATCAGTCTGTTTATTTCCCAGGTAACATGCATGTGTCACTAGCAGAGGCTCTGGAGGTTCGGGGGGGACCACTGCAAGAAGAAGAAATATGGGCTATTTTGAATCAAAGTGCAGAGAGCCTTCAAGAACTCTTCAGAAAAGGTAAGCATTTTTTAAGGCTGATAAATACAGAACTGGAATCTTGGGTATATTAATGTGCCATATCAGTAAACTACCTTGTCCTTCCTAGGCCCTAAACCCAAACAATAACTTTTTCCTAGGTTGTGTCTGGGTAAGTGCCTCTCTGCACCCCAGCTCAAAGGTTGCTTTCAACCATCACTTCACATTCTGCTAGAACCTGGGGCATGTCCTCTTTCTTGTAGTGATAACTTCAATTATTTTAGACCCATTGAAGTGAGATGGAAACACAGGAAAAAAGTGATATATAAGTCTGAGATCATTGGAACACTTTGGTGCTGAAGGGGACACAGAAATGGGTACAGTACTGTGCAGTCATGACCAGTGTGCCCTGAAGAGATTTTATCTCAAGGGAGGCAAGGGTGGAAAAACAAAAAACTTCACCACAGGGCTGGATATGATCCCCCAGAATGCAAGTGGCAACACCTACGTGGCTGCTGAGAGGAATGTGCTGCTCTCTTGTACTTCAAAGGAATAGAAGTATTTCTTCTCCCTCCCACCTCAGCAGGCTCCGAGTTGAGCGTCTGCAATATTCCAAATAATACTCATTTTAGCACTAGGTCTGAATATGGAACTTTCTCCCTTCCCTATGTTTTCCTTTCTTTTCTTTAAAATCTGCAAATCCTTAAGGCCCTTCCCTCCCTTTCTTGCCTATTTTTTTTTTTAATAGCAATAAATGCTTAACCCAAATATTGGACTTCAGTAACATCTTTACCTTGTTCTCAGATAAGGTATATGTTCCCATGATGCATCCTAGTATTTCAGCACCTTTATGTGGGGTCATCTCCTTATATCTAAGCATGCATATGTAAGCTTAATCAGTTTTATTAATGAAAAATCAAAGGCTCAGACTTTGAAAATAGTCATTGTTTTGCCACATTACTATGCAAGGGGCACATCTTCAGTATTGAGGGTAAAATATTTTGTATTTTTTGCAAGTATTTGATACAGAATTTGATCAATATTCAACATTTAGTTTGTTTTGGGTTGGTTTTTTCAAGACTTGGTTTAGACAATCTGTTGAGTCAGACACTGGCTCTGTCTTATGCCTTGCACAGCCTATGAGAGTGATCTCTGTTGGATATTTCACAGGCTCCAGACAAGGCAGATGTGGGCAGAAACTGCTATATGGTGCCTGATTTCTGATCAAGCATGACCTAGCTTTACAAATTTGAATTTTATCAACTTCTCCAGCATACTTTTTTGTCGATGTAAAATGCTTTCCCTATTAGGAATGCTGAGTTTATTGTTGCAGTTTGACCAACTGACCTGTCCTGCTGCTTCCTATATTGCAAGAAAGGGAAGGCTGGCATCTGCTTTCCTCTCTTTCATTCTTTGCTGTCTCTTGGAGACAGTCAGGAGAACTGTTTCTTTTAAGAGGGCAGATTGTTAAGACCTTGACCTAGGAGGGATCTTGAATGATTAGAGGTTTACTCTTGTAAACGTTACAGAAATTGACACATGGAGCTCCATCTTTTAATCCACCTGCAAGATCACAGTTGTATGAGCACATAGTAGTGAAACCACTTAAAACTTTATCCTAGATCTAAATTTTTATCCAGAAGGGAGTCTCCACTGAAAGTAAGAGCTCACCCTTCCTTGTCCTGAGAGTAGTGCAGGAAAGTTATCATAATCTCTATGAAGACTGCATGCAAGCATTGACAATGAGAGCACAGCCCTCCTTCAGAAGAACAAGTACTGAAAGATGAGAGCACAAAACAGAAATCTGCCCCAGGACTTCTGATACATGTTTTTAAGGCAGGGGAATGTTTGCCAGCCAAGACTGGCTAAGGTGGCAGAAGCTTCTGATCTTACTGCCTCTCCGTGAAGACCAAAACACAAATTCAGATAAAATCAGTGCCAGAAGAATCTGTCTCTTTTTTGGAGATGAAGCTGTTTTATTGAGTTGTTTTTCTGCTAGTTCAGCAAACTATTTTCAGTTGCATGCTATTAATTAACCTGGGATATAGCCTTTGGTAAAACACACTTCAAGAGACACTCAAATGAAAGAGCTTTTCTGTGTAGCTAAGGTTGATAAAGGTAATCTAATTCCTCCCAGCAAGAGTTAGATAGCCAGACAGACTTTAATGAAGTTTGTCTTCACTAACGAAGCAATCTAGAAACCTTTTTTGTCATCTTGAATATCAGTTTCTATGCTGGCTTGTGAAGGTGTTGTGGACGTGCAGGAACAGAAAATGTGGATGTTCCTGTAAGCTTGTCTGACTCAATTTCATTCTTTATTTATGGAGGACTTGTAGCAAATGGGGGATCATAAAGAAATCTTGTTTTCCTTGGTCAAATTTCAGGCCCATTTCTTCTTTGCATATGGCATGGAAGAGCTATTTTATGGCAGAGGGTGAGTTTCCAAAATTTTTTAGAACTGACTGATTACTGCTCAGCAGAGGATGATAGGGCAAACTTTTAGCTTCTGCAAGAGTACAATCACGGCATGTTCAACTTTGACTAGCTCTCAAAAGTGCTCTTCCTCCTTGTGCGGAGTCCTGGAGTCCCTGAATGTGCTGTTCTGTAACAAAATATAAGCTTTGCTGAGTGTTTTGTACATTGTTTCTTCAAAAAAATTAAAAAAGGCATATTGTTCAATAGCCTGTGCTCCAGCTGTTTTGAAATGAGGGGGACAAAAAAGGCCGTGGAAACAGCCAACTCTTAAATTGCCATCTGTTGGCAGCCTCCCCACACCAGCCCAGGAGCTACACACACTTAAAGGAATTACCAGCCCCAGTAATAATTGATTTCTCTAGGTAATCCTGGTAGGGTTTTGGTAGTTTGTTTCAAGTTGGGAATCTTGCTGTTACTCTATCAACTGAGAACCTGTTTTTCAATTAATTTGTACTTACGCTAGTTTCTGGAAATTAGAAAAAAGTGCCCAAAACAAGTTTCTGTTACAGATTTGATGACTTCTTGATATATAAAAGTTGGGCATGTCTCTTAGTGAGTCTATCTTCTTATCTATCAAAGCACTGAATAAAAGAAGCACAGGATGAAAATCCATTGTCTTACGTGGTTAATTGCATATCATGTCATGTCTGATTCAGCAACAGATAGAGAAATGTACATATTTTTATCCCTCTTTGTATTTACAGTTCTAACAGATCTTGAACTCCTTAAAAATACTTCACAAATTTATTTCTATCATTATAAAGAATGGAAGCTTATATTGAAATGCGCAGTTGCTAATCACTAATTTAGAAAATCAGCTCTGCTAGCTGTCTTGTCAGCATATTATAAGCTGTTAAATGAAGGAGAAAGACAATCTAGGACTCAGTTGCAGATCTGACATCAGTTGCACTGGTGATGTTGAGATTAATCTGGAGATTTGAAAAGGCTGATACCAGACCTGCCCTTCTCTTACATCTGTTTAATTATCTGCAATAACTATTTTGTTGTTGAAAGGGTGTATCAGCTGTTTCAGACGTGCTGTATCTTGCACTCAGAACTCCATGAGGTCAAAGGAACAAGTCTTTGAAGTAATCTCAAATGTGAGTGTATAAGCATAAGGAGAATGCTGTGCTCGCTGCTGCTGAGAATTATAAAAGAGGCGTCCCTCTAATTTGCTAGGTTTAACTGGAAAAGATTTATCTAAACTTGAAAGTGGGAAAGCCTTCATATGTCACTTAGGCCACTCCTGTTCTAAAGTGTGCGTTGAGGATTCTGAAAATAATTGGACCTTAAGTTTGGAGACATGTTTCTAAAGGAAGGGGGAAGAGAATGGGGGAAAGTGAGTCTGGTATTAAAAAGACAGGTTGAGCAAAGAAAGAGAAACTTTGCAAGTTGAATGTCTTGCAAATTTGCACACGGGAAATGATTTATGTAAAGAAAAGTTATATCATCTGAAAGTGGATGTGAAGAAGGACGATTATGGTTTTCAGGGACCTGTAAGTCTTGTTGACAGTCAGACTACTGTAGCTGCTTCGCTTGAGTAAGTGTAATGAAAAGAAGGAGGGCAAAGTGTGAAATGTGTTGATGGGGACTAGTGGTGAGTCCAAAGTAGTCATAGTCCTAGTTGGGATGGAGCAGGAAATGGATTGGTTTGGTTGACAAGAGGAAAAACACAATAAGAAGGTGTAAAAACCCAAATCCTCATTTTCTAGCTAGTCCTTATTGCCAGGTGATAAATGATTGCTTTTTCCCTTTGCCAGTAACTGTTAGGGAATGATTTTTTTTTTTTCATCATCTGGTGACATTTGATCTTTTGGTTGCTGAGAAGGAGGGAGGTTCGGCTTTTGTAATTTTATTGAGGTTTTAAAAATTTTTTAGTTTCTATTCCTCATCCCTTCCTCCACCTCCACCCACCCTACTCACACCAGAGAGGCTCAGTGACTGCTTGCACTCTTCGCAGAGCTCTGCTGGATGTAGTCAGCACAACAGTGAAGTGTAGTGTGGTGTTTGACTGTGGGGCAGCTCAGAAACAGAAGCTGATCTCAGAAACTAGTTGTTCACCCTGTTTCTTGATCCAGTATCCTCAGGAAAAAGCAAATGTCAGTTTTCCAAGGAGTTGAGTGTGCCATCAGAGCTCTCCTATCCCTTTGTGCCGAAGGGAGAGGGAGCAGAGACGCTGCAGTGCTGCTTGCCCTGCATACCAGGCGTGCAGGGACATGCTGCAGCAGCCCAGGGAGGAGAGGATTTACAGCAGAAGTGGTCCTGTGTGCTGGCAGAATCCTGCCCAGGCTGCAGATGAGTCAGTGGTCTGTCTGCCTCCAGCCTGGCCTAAGCACACAAATTTTCAGGTTCCTTTGCTCTAGGAGGAATTTTAGTTGCCACAGTGAGGGCTATGGAGGGAAGCAAAGATGTGTGTTGAAAACATCATGTATATTTTTGGGTTGTTTTGTGCTTTTTAGAGACTTTTTCTTTTGTGTATGTGTTCTGTGCTAATGACTGTGTCCTAAGAGAGAAAAGCATCCTGAAGGACTGACTTGAATTGTGACTGTAGCTTGGGAATTCAAAATTACCTGCCATCAATATTGTGAAATAGATCTATTTCAAATATCTGTCCTCATGTCTCTTGGAATGTGGTGGGCCTTTTTTATCTTAGGCTATTTGTATGCTGTTAAAGCACATAAAGGATTTTTTTCCTCTCTCATTTGCTTGGCAGATGCTCTGTAGCTGAAGATTATTTCTGTTTTTATTGTGTTTTAAAGCCAGTTCACTCTCTCACTTTAAGGAAGACCATGCTGTTTATCTCTGTCTTGGCAATGCTTGAAATGCTGTGCTCTCACAAGTGTTTTGTTACCAAGTTGCATAGTTCTGGAGTTAACTCAGAAGGCTGGCAGCTCTAGCACAGTTGAAAGCCCATTGGATAGAAAATTGACCAGGAGCCATATCCTGAATTCCAGTGCTTTTAGAAAAAGGGGTTTGAACCCTTTTTTTTTTTTTTTTTTTTTTTTTTTGGCATTTTCCTCTTTCTTTTCAGCAGTCTGTTACCCTTACTGCTCTTGTAAATGATTCTGAAAGCCTAAACAGAAGATGACATGAATATTATCACTGGAAAATAGTTTCTGTTGTTTTCCTGTAGTTTCTGGTTATTTGATGCATTGCATCTTTGCTACTTTTTTATCCATGGTACAAGTATGTTAGAGTAGTGTTACAAAAGTATTTTCTTAGGTAGATCTACTAGGTAGAGCTTTGAGACAGTTAATTTGGTTTATGATGCATGCCTTAAGGAAGGAACTGGAGAATTGATAGTTTTATCCTCATCCTTTGTAACAATAGATGAGATTCCCTGGAGTTGTGATGTAGGCACTATGATCTGCTGGATTAGTTACAAGCTGCTAAAAGAGGAAGCTAAGAAAATATCAATAAAATGAGCTTGGCAAAATCAGTTCTTTTTCTAAACTTCTTATTTATGACATTAATTTTACATTGCTTCAGGTCATCAAGATTCTTGAGTGAGGGTGGATCAATAAATTCAGACTCTCCATCTGTATGAGACAAATACTTTAAAGTTTGTTGAAATTCATATTGGGAAGACTTCAGACTAATTGTGGAGGGGTTTAATTGTTCTTACAACAAAATCAATTTTTTGTCTTAGTATGTTTCAGAATATGAAGAATGTTTAAGTATTTTACAAGTTATTTCAAGTATTATACAAAACGTTAAATTCAGATTAAAGCCTCTATGTTTCTTAAGGCTCCCGAGTTGAGACCTATAAGCAGAAACCTTAAAATGTTATAAGATGTTGCTTGTTTAGGGTTTTTATATCAGTGGTGAATACACACAGAAGTGGTGCAAAATCCAGTAGTTATCTACTGGATAATTTTTGAAAGTCAATGGCCCACTAAGGTAGTCTTCCTAAAAATGTTTTTGGAAGCTTTGATATATCATGTTGTATTTTCTTGTTACATACAATAGGAATGCTCTGTCCATCTTTATATTTCTTTTGTTTAACATCTGAACTTGTTGCCACAACAGTGAACAGCACTTGTTCTGTTTGTTTCAGAGGAAGTGGGGTTAGAAAATTGAAGGACTTACTTGGGAGATCCTTTTACACCTGATATCTGCAAGCAGTAATTTAATACATTTCCTAAGAGATTAGAAATATTCTAGATTACAAGATAGTTCAGCAGTCTAGGAATCAGCACTGTAGGAATATCCTGAGCTGGAGAGTGGAAAAAGTTAGTGGTAGTGCTGAAGGAGGAAATTATTACTCTGCTAGTTTTGCTTACTGTGTCAAGGGAAAGGGATGTATCATTCAGATGTGTGGTTCCTCAGATCTTTGATATATTGTGTAGCAGAAGACAGAACTATTGCCTTTTTGCCTATGAAAAAACAGAAGTTAACTTCTATTTTCACTTAGATAATACCTTGTGGCTCCTTCAGTGAAACTGAATTGATTCATGTTTGAGGTGTAGAAAAAATATTTTGACTTAAGGAAATGGTCTTTATTTTTCCTGCTTTTTTTTTTAAGGTAGCTTGACAGCAATGTTATCAGACATGAAAAAACCTAGCTGGTGAATTGCATAGTCTTGGTCACTTTTGGTTCTACAATTTCAGTGCTCATTCTGAAATTTTCGGATATTTGTAATATTTTTTCACTTCAGACTAAAAAGGACTTCTATGCCCCAAAACTGTTCCATTCTGTGCCCTTCTGTTAGCCACTCTAATGAATATTTTCCTTCCCCACTGACTCGGTCTACTGTCTTCCAAACATTGCTGCTGCAGTAGTGCTATGTTAGGATAGCAGCAAACTCCATTCCTATTGTAGGAATTAGCCTTAATGACATGTGCACTACAGAAAGGGAACGTTTTATGTCAGCTGTAACATGAATGAAATAACTTCAAGACAGGACAGATTGTGAGTATTTTAGCAGGCTCTTCCTGAGCTTGCTGGTATGAATAATAGCAAAGAATAGTCATAAAAGATAGGTGTTATTCCCCAGTGTGATTAAAATTGAGGTTGTTGTTGTGGTTATAAAACACAGGAGGTGGAAAAGGAAGCATGAATCCTTTCCACTAATCGTATGTAGGCTGGTAATAAATTAACATCCAGCGAGGGCATCAAACAACATTGCTTCATTTTTCAGGGTGGTTTTTGTTTTTCTTTCCTTTTTCAATTACAGCTGATCCTGCTGCTCTGGGATTCATCATTTCTCCATGGTCTCTGCTGTTGCTTCCATCTGGCAGTGTGTCATTTACTGATGAAAATGTGTCCCAACAAGACCTGCGAGCATTCACAGCACCAGAGGTTCTGCAGAACCACTCGTTGTCATCCCTGTCAGATGTTGAAAAGGTACAGTGCCTCTTCCTTGGCAGACAGCTCTGGTGTTTTGCTGTTGATCCCTTCACAAAATAGCTTTAAACTGACCTTTTTGTCTCCCCATGGTTTGTGATTCATGTAATTCCTTTTGTGAGGTGGGGAGGGATCTTCCTACTTTGTTTTTGCTGGTAAAAGTGGAATAGTGATTATAGTTGTATGCAGTTGTGAGGAAGAGTCTTTACCGGCCCTGGCCTTGCACATACTTGGGCAATGGCTGCACAGGGAATTTCCACTTCTTTTTAACTCTTCCACAAGGGTAAATGTTCAGCCAGGTAAAGTCTGTATATGTGATCTCCCCCTGTCACTGACAGGTACAGTCAAAATTATCTTCTCAGCTTCATTCTTAACAAGAATTTGTTGTGAATCGTAGCATTTTCCCCAGAAAATCATTCCCTTGGCTTAGTCAAAGATACTCAGTGGTGGGAGTGAAAAGGAAGCTGAGCTATTTCTGTCTCCTTGGCTTCCCTGGATCAATACTCCTTAGAGGGAAGCTCGCCACAGCCAGTGTTGTAATCTGGGAACAATTATGACATCTGGCAGTGTTCCTCCAGGAAGAACAGCTCTTACTCCACAGGAGAGTGGCATTGGCATCAGTTGCTGTTGTGTGCACAAGAATTATTAAAACATGTTTTTCTGTGTTGAATATTTTGTTTTAGCAGCTTTTTGTATATAGTCAGTTTTCTTCAGGGCTATATCACCAAATACCTACTAAAAATCCACAGTTACTCCCAAACCCTTTAGACATCCTTCTTGCCCTGCATTATAATCAAAATTAATGGTATAATAAAATATGTTTACAGTTTTATCTATGGCAAAACTATAAACAATTAGAAACCTAGTCCAAAAATTTTAAGAGACGTAAAAATAACACTGACATCAATGAAGACTCAGGTTCAGTTATGTAGGATGCAGCTGCCAAATTCTGTAGTCGTGCTGTTGGAATTGTTTTTTTCCTTTCAAGAGGGACAACACTTTTGAAGATAGTGACGTTACCTCTAGTGCCAACTCTGAAGTTAATGTACAAAACAGGCCTTTAAAAATGGCAGAAAAATAGTTCTGAAGTGACAAGTTTGTGACCTTTGTCAGAGCTGATTGCATTCTTTGTTCTGTGCCAGTATTCAATATGCTAGTTTTTTTCTTTTAGAAATAAATGGAGAACTGTTACTATGAAAAGCCATGCTGTGATGTTTCTTAATCTTTAGGAAGGAAGCACTCAGAGGGACCTCTGTGGCCTGTAAATGCCAGCACAGAGCATATAAATGGGCAATGACCAAATGCTGGCACTCTGTGCATGTGCAGCACTGATTAATCCTCTCTGATCAGGGCTGTGTGAGTTTTGTTCCTGGTGTCAGCATAACCTTGCTTGCTGGATGGAAGGTGGTCTGTTTAATTGCTTATATGGAAGGAGAAAGCTCCCTGAAACACAGCTTTATACAAAACCTGGCATCCCTTATTGACTTTATTAGTTGAAGTTAGTAGGGCTGATAAATAAATAGCTTATATGTGCATCCCTCTTTGACTGCTTCCCTTTGCATTCCTATTAAACTGTATCAGGTAGTACACTGGTTATTTTTAAGGAATATGTTGACAGTGTTTCTTAGATCACAGAATCAGATCTTGCTTTCCTGACTGTGGTAACTTTTAACACATTTAAACTTTTTTTTTTCTTCTGTCACAACTGGCTGTAGTTCACTGAATTCATTTACTGGAAATTGTTGGTGTTTTCCTTTTTGATTGATCTACTAAAAGCTGCTGAAGGCAGAAGAAGACCTTGTTTTTGAAGGCTTTGTATCAGACAGTGACAGGGTTGCCTTTGTCTTTTCAGTTAGGATTGTACTTGCTAATACAAATTAACAGTGTATTTGAGGAGCAATACTAAAACAAAACAATACAGTCAATAAATGAATACCCCTTTGATTCCAAGACACACAGTCAATTTGAATCCAAAATATGTCCAAGGTAACTGCAAACTTATTGGAAATAAAGTAACCAAACCACTCAAAACTAGAATGGAGATTGATTTGGGAAATTAATTGATTGATTTATATATTGTGGAACATATTTTAAGTATCATAGTACAAAAATTAGCTAGAATTTTTGAATAAATGCTTTTATTTTGAAAGCTGTTTTCAGATACATTAGTAGAGTAGCATGTTTAGAGGTCAGATTGCACATCTTGTTTTTGGAAATATCTTTTGTTATGCTGAAGCTCAGATTCACAGAATGATAGAATACCCTGAGTTGAAAGGGATCTTCAAGGATCATCAAGTCCAACTCCAGATTCCAAAGAGGGCAACCCAAAAATGAAATCATGTATCTGACCATTATCCAAATTTTTCTTGAACACTGACAGACTTAGAACTATGACAGTGTCTCTAATTGGAATTAACTAATTTTATGATAGTCTTTTTAATTGCTGTTCTTGCATTATGGGGGACTGAAAGAGTTGAGGAACTTCTGTTTTTGTTTGGCTGGGGCATTTTCTTGATTGTTTTTGTCCTTTGTGTTTTGTTGGCTTTTTCTGAAAAGGTTTTTTTTGCATTCATTATTGCCCTGAAAGCATATTCACCTTTTTCTTTGTAGCTGTGGTATATCTTGATATGTAAGGAAGACTTTGTAGCATTTCAGTTGAAAGGGTAATGGGCAATAAACCAGATACAGAGCACTTTTCTCAGTATTTGAAAGAGAATGTTTCTGATTGAATGGGGCAGTGGTATTAACTGAGAACCCTTGATGCATTTTTCTGAGTACTGTCCTAATCTGTTCAGATTTTTGTCAATTTATATATCTAGAATTTAAGTAAGATGTTTTGCTTATAGTTGGTGAAGAGGCTGACAAGCGAACTTTTAATTTATCACTGTCCTTGTAATTGTTGTTCATTGCCTTCAGAATTATTAAATAAATTTGTTGCCTTGAGTACCATAAATATTACTTATAACAGGGCATAAATAGCTGTCACTAGTATATATTACTTACACAGTCCAGAAAAACTGTGCTTTCTACACTTACCCGGTTTGTTTTCACAGTCACCTACAGAGCCAGCATGTGCTTGTGGTCTTAATTCTGTAGTATTTAAAGGTTTTATTCCCTGTACTGATGGGTGTGTTATATTGAAGATACATTAATCGTTAATTATATGTGTAATGGTTAATGTTTGTACCTTAAAATGTCAGTTATACATTAAGGCACTGCTTATGTTTGTATTGTTTAGTTCATTCCTTCTTTTTCCTTTGATCCCAATCTTTGTGATCTCATTAGGAACAGAGAAGGCAGAGGCACTGGTTAGATGCAGTATTTTTTGTGGCAGTAGGATTTGCTTCTCTGAAACTCATGTAAAGGCAAAGAAGGATTTGAAAGACAACTGAGCTTAAATGCCAGAAATGTATTTCTAAGCAAAATGATTTTAAGTTAGTTGCTCTCCTTTAGAAGTCTGCTTTGCATTTCCAGTCTTGTTCAATGAGTTGACAAATGTCTTGTGTCTTATGGCAGGTCCATATTTATTCTCTTGGTATGGCACTCTTTTGGGGAGCTGACCACGAAGTTCCTCAAAGTCAGGTAAGTTTAGATTTGGTTTTGCTTAATATTGCAACTTCAGACTTGATAGTTTGATTGACCCTATGTTTGAGTTTACATAGCAGGGTGTCTTACTGAGACATTTAGGAGTAAGATGCCTTTCTCAGAATTTTACAGGATGGGTCAGGCTGGAAGGGACCACAGTGGGTCATCTGCTCCCACCTCCCTGCCCGAGCAGGGTCATCCTGGAGCACAAGGCACAGGATTGTGTCCAGATGGTTCAGTGAGGGAAACTCCACAGCTTCTCTGGGCAGTCTGTTCCAATGTGCAGTACAGAAGTTTTCTCTGCCATACTCGGAGCTTTTTTAGTGAAGTGTGGTGTCTTGCAGGGAGAAGGTGCTGGTAGTACATTTCTGTTAGTTTCCATGAAGATATATGTGGGCTAGTCTATCCTGTAATGCCACAGGCTGAAAGACAGCAGTTTAGGCTGCTGACAAAGGAGAAAATAACTTGTTTTGGTTTAGGCTTACATAAAAACAAATATTGAAGTTGTTTTTCACATAATAAAGCAACTTGTTCTCCATGCTGCCACAGCTTCTGTGAGTCTGGATTTGGCACATAGAGATACTTACCTTTCACAATGGCCAAGAAAGGGTATGAATTGTTTGGAGCAGGGAGTAGACTCTTCCTATTGACTTGTCAGTCAGTGCAGACACAGTTGCAGACTGCTTAGAGCTGAGTGTTATTGCTCAATGTGGTTATTTTACACACCCAGCAGAATTCTTAGACTGTCTTGCCAAAACTGACAGAAGATAAATGTGAATCATTTTCTTCCTGAGTGCTCCTTCCCTGACCCCAATTAAACTTTCAGAAGTATATCTAAAAGAGTGAAAATAAAATGAAATGCTTCTGAAAAAAGCATTTAATGATGGACTTGCAGCTGTGGGAGAAACAATTTGTGGTTCACATTTGGGTTTGTTCCTACTGGTTGATTCTGTGTATAAGACTAAGGAAGGAAATTTTGACAGACTTAGCATTTTAGGCATTCAGTTCCTAATATTTTTGTTGACTGAGTGGTAGTTGGGATCTCAGTTGTACTTATTTGGATGTAGCTGCCTGAATGCAGCTAAGTGAGGTAAAACACTTCGAAGCTCTGACTGTTTAGGGGTACCTGTTCATAATGCCTACTGTGCCTGTCCCAGAAGCCTTAGTGTTCTCTTAGATACAAGGGCGTTTTTCTTTCTTTGCTCTCCTGTCTCGTAGGAGATGAAAGCAGCAGTATTCAGCAGTAGTAGGAGAGTGACTTAAAGTAGGTAGAGGTAGGCGTTGAGAGGAATGTAGGCATGAATTTTAGGCCCTGTTTTCTTTGTTCCTTCCTTTGGTGTTAAAGTGTAGCAACCGTTTCTCAATAATGTAGTGGGAAGGCGTCTACCTGTTAACAAAAGAGTGTTTTCCCAAAGTCAGTGTATGGGGGATGCCTGGGAGGAATTTACCTTTGGGATGTTGTCATGTGGATCCTCTGTCCTGTGGAGTTAGTGCAGGCAAAAGGAGACTTTTGTGTTTTTGTGGCATTACTTTTGTGTGTTAATTTGCATGTGCAGATTTACCCCTTTTTTTTAGTATGTTTTCTATATTTGTCTCTCTGTGTTTGTTAATGAGCTGCTTCTCTGCTGGGAGTGTGGCTGAACATGAGATTCATATCTTATTCTCATACGTGATTTATGATTAGTTAGAAGTGATAAACAGATAGACGGGAAAAGCCTATATTAATTAAATCGGGGTGGTCCAGAGTGCCTTTTTTATGGTTCACCTTAGGGGTGCTCACACAGGGAAGATTGAAAGACTGCAATTGTTTGAAGCACTCTGTGATGCAAAAAGCTTGACAGTGTTTGTACTTCGTGGGTAACCACCCACTTTGGGAGAGTTGCAGATCAGAAAGCTCAGGTCCCAAGTGCCTGCAGCACCTGAGAACAAGTGTTATCACTGCCTGCTGTACCCTGGGGAGGGATATTCCATGTACAGTGTGCTGCATTCACTGAATGGGGACAGCAGAAAGACATGTAGATTTATTTTTTTTTTAGACTGTATGGGTGTTTTTCTGCAGTTATGAAGCTTTGCTTTGTTAACCAGTGACTTGCTTGTTTTATTCCTTACTTTTTGGTTGATATTGTTGGTGACGTCACTGGAATTTGGGAATGCTAACACATCTGCTGGAAAATATTAGTGAGGTGAGGAACTGCAGAAAATGAGCACAGAGGGTTGTACAAAATTATTGTGGTGAGGATTGAGTTTTATGCTTGTGACTGGCAGAATGTTCAAATTTAGGAAATAAAACTTCCTCTGAACCTTTTCCCTTTCATTTTATTTTTACTTTTTCATTAAGCATTTGAGAAAGGAAAGCATTGGTGTCCTGACCTTCCAGATTGGCAGCTTGTTTAGGCCAGATTGTTGTAGAGTAGGAATTGAATCCAGAGGCTCAGACTATCTGCTGTTCTACAGCCATTGTTTTTTCACCACCTAGATGGTGACTTTTAAATTGGCACTCAGATAATGTAGGCAATAAGTCTCATGAATAGTTACTGTACATTTGTGGAATGTCTTTTGTTTCCGAGTGTTCCCCAAGTGACTATTAAAGCTGATTTTCCTGTCTCTCCTGTTGTTGTCTGTCACTAGCCCATCAAACTTGGAGACCATCTCAACAGCATACTCCTGGGCATGTGTGAGGATGTCATTTATGCCCGTGTGTCTGTGCGGACTGTTCTGGATGCCTGCAGTGCCCACATAAGGAACAGCAACTGTGCCCCTTCTTTCTCATACGTGAAGCAGTTGGTCAGGCTGGTTCTGGGAAGCCTATCTGGGGTAAGTCTGTGTCAGCGTTTGAGGAAATACTAGAGGTGAGCAGGAAGAGAGCAGAAGTGCTAATTCAGAGTCACTCTGCAGTCATTCTTCCTCTTGTTTTGCTATGTTGCAATTTTGACAAGGGTGAGTGTTGAAAGGAGAGAGCAGCTTCTCTCCCCATGTAGCAGTCTGTGCACTTGACAGTTCCTCCTGGAACATGCATTCATGAGTTTCTGAGGAGGTCATTTCATGAACGGTCTTCACTGAAAAAAAAAAAAAAGTAGGGAGAAACAGGAGAACAAGGTGATGACCTGCAGGGCAAGGCTTAGACTTGTTGCTACTTGAAATGCTTCAGAAATGATTGCTGTGAGTTTACTTTAACTTGAAGTTATGCTTGACTTTTGGAGAGTTGCTTATTAACAGAAAGAAGGACTGTTTAGGCAGTGGGCCAATTCTCTTGCACTTCTGCTCAGCTCTTGAATATGAGAATTGTGGAGGATTTTATTGTCTAATAACGACCAAACTGTTTTTAGAAGGGAAAGAAATTACATGAACTCATCTTGCAAAGTTGCTATTCCTGATGGGCAACTTCTCTCTTCACCTAAACCATTACAGCATAACTTCAGAATAGCTAAATAATTTTAAGTAAATAAAGGAAGACCATAAATTGTCATAGAATCATAGAATGGTTTGGGTTAAAAGACACCTTAAAGCTAGATCCAACCTCCCTGCCATGGTCAGGGATACCTTTCGCAAGACCAGATTGCTCAGAGCTCCATCCAGCCTGGCCTTGAACACTTCCAGGGAAAGGGCATCCACATCTTCTCTGGGAAACCTGTGCCAGTGCCTCACCATCCTCACTGTAAAGAGCTTCTTCCTAATAGCTAATCTAAATCTACTCTCAGTTTGAAGCCATTTCCCTTTGTCCTGTCACTACATGCTCTTGTAAATAGCTCCTTTCTGTCTTTCTTGTAGGCTCTCTTCAGGTACTGGAAGGTCACATTTAGGTCACCCCTAAGCCTTTTGTTCTCCAGCCTGAGCAACCCCAATTCTCTCAGCCTTTCCTCATGGGAAAGGTGCTCCACCCCTCCAATCAACTTGGTGTCCCTCCCCTGGACTCCACCAGGTCCATGTAAAAATTGGTATCCAGAGAAACAGCACAGAAATAACATGAAAAAATGTTTAATTTGCTNTAGTGATTTAAAAAAAAAAAGGTAAAGTGAAAAGTTAGTGGGTTAGTGGTAGCCTGACACAAAAGGAATGTGCCTGAGGGGCTGAAGAGACTCCTCACAAATTCGTGCATGTGATTTGACATGTGCAGTAAGTTGTGTGAGGGTACAAGACAGTTCTTCCTGTTATGCAGAAAACTCATCAGCAGAACNCCCCTCCAATCAACTTGGTGTCCCTCCCCTGGACTCCACCAGGTCCATGTAAAAATTGGTATCCAGAGAAACAGCACAGAAATAACATGAAAAAATGTTTAATTTGCTGATGTTTCCTTTTTTTTTTTTTTTTTTTTTTTTTTTTTTTTTTTTTTTTAGATTTTTATA
>VZTZ01018449.1:1009516-1090936 GCA_013400955.1 Drymodes brunneopygia
AATAATATATAGGCAAATTCTAGTCATGTTGTAGTCATGAAGGATGGTTTTTGAGTGTTGGTGTTCCTTTAGTTTGCTGTAGGGGTGGAATGTGTTTAAGTTGCATCCTTGTGAACTTAATTTGTTCTTAGTGGAAAAAAGGTAGACCAAATGTGTAGTAAAATACTGCACACCCTATTCAAATATGGATAATTCTAGGGGATATTCTTGCTGATAATTCTGATTTTTATTAAAAAGTTTGAACTCCCATTCTGCACTTAACTGTTTGACACTGACTGACTATTGTGCATTTACATAAAAACAATGCTTGTTTCATACTAATATGAGCTCTTCCAACATTTTGACTTTATGTTGCTGCCTTTTTTTGCAGATGGATCAGCTGTCTTGTAATGGAGATAGAAAACTGCAGCCAGACAGGAGCCAGGCTATCCGGGAGAGGCTGAGGGGAAAAGGGCTTCCCACAGGTAAGTGCTTCATTGCAGCCCTGGGGAGGACCAAGTCTGGGGAGATTTTGCAAGCAAAAGAAATCAAATAGAGGAGGACTTGATTGCATTCACAGAACTCTGATCATTCAGTGTCCAGCTAAATATTTGGTGATGGTGTCAGGAGAATAATTGTTTCAAGAAAATATTAGGTTTTTTTCAGTTGATTCTTGATGGTAGAAACAGGTTTTAAAGATTCTTGGCCAAATGTTCCATTTCTGGAGAAAGGAGATTTTCAGCTGAAGCAGCTTTTCCTTCTTCCCTCTTTCCTGTGGACTCTGCTCTCTCATCAGAGCTCTATTTGCACAAAACATCTCTTCCTGGATCCCGGGCAGCCCTGGACTCTTTTCCCTGCAAACAAAACTTTTTTGCTGCAGTTTTTTTTATCTGAAGAGAAGTGTTGTATGCTCCATCAAAGTTCTGCTATGCTTTGACAATGTGAGGTAGATATGGAGGCCAGGCAGGATTGTAATTAACTTCAGGGAAGTAAGGAAAGAGGAAACTGGGAGACCAGGGAGGAGACAGATGGTTGCTGTTGCCACTGTGGAGGAAAAAGGATAAAGTGATGTAGATTGAATGGTGGTGTTTGTTTGCCATGATTTTCTGTTGTTTAAGGTCACAGATGTTGTTTAAGGCAGCATCAGCTCTGTGCTAGGCTTTTCAGACAAGAGGATGTGTTCTTCCAAAAGGCTAGTCTCTAATTTTTCTGAAAGAAATGTGGAGCTGAGCAGGAGCCTTTTATAAGGCATCAGCTTGGACCAGTCTAAGTCATTGCAACAAAGATATGTTGCTGATGTGCTCAAGGTGCTCCTCAGTTCTTTGGTTGTGTCAAGCAGCACTGCAGTGAACTGCAGGAACTGAAATAACTCACGGAGTTGTCACTGACAATATGAACTGCGGAAGTTAGATACAAGTCTGGCAAGGGATTGATAGTCTTCCTTTACTGATTTTTTTTTTAATGAGATTAGATTAGGATACTGTTTGCTATAAAACACTTAATGACAGTGGTTGTCAGCCCTTCCACTATGACATGTGTGTTTAGGAACAGTTTCTGGTACAAGCTATTTCTTCACTTTCTGGCACAAATTCACTGTTCTGACTGCTTTCTCAGGGGCTTTGTTTTCTTACTGGTTCTTTTCTTCTTTTCCAGACTATTTCTGTAGCAAGAGTGAGATCTTTAAGAAATACAGAGTTTGGGACTGGATCAATGCAGTTGACTTTTGTAAACCATATATCTGCCTTTTCTGAATTTCTTAAGCACTTTCTTAAAACAAATTCTTTCCCTGGTTCCCACCAATTTTAAGGTTTGAACCAGAACCTTGTTGTTCTGGTTGTTTATTTGTTTATTCTTTAGCCCTATGCTTCCCAGTCTCCAGTGTTGTCCAATAAATAGTTTCTTCATACATCGTTGTTCTTTTGCCAGTACTACCCTATTCCATATTTTTTTCAAGAATTTTGTTTAAGCACAATGCCGTACTACCTCAAGCTTTTACTTTCTATACCCTCTTTCCATCATCTATTCTGGTTTTTTATTCCATAATCATAATTAACTGTGTTTTGGTAATGATTGAAATATTTGTAAAGTTTTGGAGACATAGCAGGGTTGTCCTTAAAGTCTCTTCTCACTGCATTAGCAAGCTCTGATTATTCTTTTCTTTTTTGTTTCTGTTTCGTGTTCTCTAATACAACTGACCAGTCTTTTGCTGTTTTATTATTCATTTTCTTAGAAAATGTTTAACTTTTTAAAAATGTTTGTGGTTTGAGGGGTTTTGTTTCTTTGTTCATTTGTTTTCCTACCCACAACTTCCTTTAAGCTTTTTAGCAGATTTTTCTTTCTCCTGAAGTAATGCTTGTCCCCAGTGTCTTCATTATATCTTAACAAAAAAGCTTTTGTTTTAGGTTCTACTAAATTTTGGAGATTGCTGTAGTAGCTCCAGCCAATATCTTCATGGCTTTCTGGGTCAGCACTAGAGTGAATAGCATGTAATGTCTGAAACTTTCTCCAAGGACTCTGTCTTTGACTCAAAGGAAGTAGTAGACTAGATGATCCAATTGCTGCTTTTTTTACTGTATTCTCTAACTTGAAAAAAATGTCGTGGCTAGAATGTTTTTTCCTTGTACTTGGAGCCTGAGTCCACTTGGCTCAGCTGCTATCAACCAGTGAGTTCAGCAGAGAGTTTTAAGTGACCTTGGTCAAAATGACCTTCTGAAAGGTTTCTCTTTTTAGGGAACTTTATACTATCTGAAGTGTTCTAATTTAACAGAATCTTCACGCAAATAATAGTTGTGGAATGAGAGAACCTGATAACCCCCAGACCATAAAGTTGGCTGAATAGTCCTGATCCCTTAACCCCTGTTCCTGTGAAATTTATTGAAAGTGCTGGCAGGTGTAGAGTGTTACAGATAATGTGTGGCACCCCAGGGAATAAATGTTTGTGCATCACTCTTCCAGTGCAAACATTATATTGTCTGCATCATTCCAAGCCTGGTGTGAAAGACACAAGTTATTAATGAGATGCTCTTGAATACTTGATTTTTTATATTCTTTTCAAGATGAACTATCAATGAGCAAAAATGCCTTTCAGTTACCTTATGAAGTTTATGGCGTTTTGGTGTTATGGTTCTGTCTTCCTCCTATCCCTAGAAGCAGAAAATATTTTTCATATTTTCTGGTATTTGAGTCTTTATTTTCATTTTAAAAAAAGATAAATTGAAATCACTCATTCTTTTGTTTTATATTTTGCCTGACCTCCTTCCACTCAACCATTTCCAATTTCTCTGCATCACATTGTTTACCTGTGGAACTAATTTTTCTCCTTTTCCTTAGAAGCTCTACAACTCTTATAGCTTCTCTAAAACCTTTCCCAATTTTACTTCTGTTTTCAGTCTCTTTTCCTTGTATGCCTTAACAGTACCATCCTCTCTTTATTTTGATCTTAGATACATTGCTTGATCTCCATTTTGCTGAGACCTCAGGGAACTGTAAAATACGAGACAGAACCACTCATATAACCAAACCAGTTCTAGCTGTTTTCAGTTCTGTTTCTACACTGATGTTAAGTACACTGAATCATGCATTTGGAAGTTGGTGAGGACCCAGTGAAATGGATGGCTGATATTTATGGGAGACAGCTTGCATTTGATTCAGGGCAATTCAGTGCTTGTAATTTCTTTTTCTGCAATGGGGTGCCAGTTTGCTAGTGCAAAGTCTGTCCATAATAGCACAGATCAGCTGCCCTGGGGGCACAGCTGTAAGTTTCAGGGAAAGTGAGCTACAGAATGTGGTGCTTATTATGTTGGTTGATAATCTCATAGATTGAGGAGCCACAAGTAGAAGGCCAGGTGAAGGTTTAAGAAAAATGTGGAAAAAAAAAAGCCAACAAAACCAAAACAACTCAGGAAGGCACAAAGTCATTTTTCCCTCATTTGTCACTGTGCTATTCTGCTGCTGTGTGTAGCTGAAATAAATGCCTCTTAGTCCAGTTGTTTGCAAAATGGCAAACATTTAGAAGGTCAGGAAGCTACTAGAGAGGATTATGATTTTGAGTGTGTCTTTCTAATGAGCTAGAAGTTCTGTGAGTCATCTTTTACACTATTTTTTGGGTTTAACTGCCTCTGAGAATATTTGTTGGGTCAAGTTTAGCTCTGGGATGATTGGAGGGGATGAAGTGGGTGCACATAAGGATGTGTATAACTTTACTTCCCCAATGTATTATAAGTAAAGTAAATACAGTGAGCAGAAATCTTTGCTGGAAGGGACAGAAGACTTGTCTGATACTCACTGAGGTGAAGTTCTGTTGGGTTGTTATGAAAAGCTTAGAATTCATAGTGAATAGAATAGCTGTCATATGGAGAAAAAAGCAGCATAAGGGGTATGGCTTTTTTTGTGAACTTTGGAAAGTTACTTGGAGCATGTAACTTAAGCTTGCTGATAAATCATGCGAAGTTCATGAATATAAGAAATGGTTCAGTAAGAGAGATGTGCTTCTATTTGGAGAGTGGCCAACTAATACCTTAGGTATTTGCAGTCTTTGCAAAATGCTATGATTGTTCCTCTATTTGAATTTCATTATTATTAGGATCAGTTTTATTGTTGACTCAGGATAAATGTTTTGAAATTTTTCCACCTCACATGTTTAAATCAAATATTTTGCTCTCCTTACATAACCAACTTTGATATTTTCAGCTATTCATTCCCATCTTTGTGTCTTGAAGATAATTATTAAATTAATAAACAGCTTTGTGTTAATATTCTCCCCAGTTAAATTTACTTTTTATCTCTTTCATCATTCACTTTCTGTGGCTATCCTGGTGAATGAGTTTTACAGCAGGTCTGGCTGCAGAAGTAATTTATTGTAAATTAATATTACAGAATGTTTGCTTTTAGTCAAGTTCTACTCGGAACACAGTGTTTAGGAACTGACTTAGCCAGCAGAAATAAAAGCAGTAAGACCTGTCATGAGTCATCTGAACCAATGAGTTACTTAATTTTTGTCCTTAAAAACACTTTAGACCTTAAAAGAGTTCTAACATCAAGAATTATATGTGAAGTTACTTAATTGGCTTGATGAAGTTCTTTTGGTGTGACAAAAGATTAAGTATCAAACTCTTCCAAATATAAAGAAAGAATTAATTTACTGTGTTACTCTTTGCCACAAACTCTCCTTGAAAAAGTTATGCTCAGTTGAAATCTCCCTACCTTGTACTTGCCTGGAAACCTGCTTCCCAACCATGTAATACCTGGAATCCTGCACCTTGTGTGTTTATTTGCCAAGTTCCCATTTATGTTGATGATCCATGACCACCAAGGACAGACCTTTGCCAGACATGTTTCATCTTCTAAAGAGATGCAGCTAACAGGTGTCCTGGCTTTCCTAGCATGAGGATCCCTGGTTTTAACTTGACTTTTATGATGTAAAACACTGTCATAAGTCCAACTTGTATATTATAATGTTATGGTTGTATGCTTACCTTTGTCTCTGCCAAAAATATGTGCCACATGAAGGAAGGCTTGAAATGAATTTAAAAGATCATTTAGATTCAGCATAACTGTACACAATAGGAAATGTTTGCAAATACCAATCAAAACTGTGAATGGTAATCAACTCCCTGTTTAATTGGACTGTATGCACTCTCAGGTGTAACAAAAATGGGAGGTGTTGTAAACTGAATGAAAAATGCTAAGGCTAAGTGAAGCTGCTTTTAATTTTAACAAGATATGCTAATGTTTAATTACCACTCTCCATAATATCAACAAAAACCTCTCAAATAAATGAAAATGTACCCTTTTTGCTTTTGATCCAGGGAAGTTGACTGTGGATTATGTTTTAGTACCTGATCTGGGTGAAAACACAACTTTTAGTCTAAAAATAAATGGTTTATAGTGATGACCTCCATGTGTGAACTGAAGTCTCTTAAACATTGTCTTGATAAATCAAACACACAGACTTAAATTTTTAAAAACTGCAGCACAAACTCATTTCCATTAACTTGAAAATCTGTCATCTGTAAATCTACTAAATATACTTTTAAATATATTTTTTAAGTCCCCTGGCTCCTCAGTTCCAGAAAAAAAGAACTGAGTAGGTGGAGAATAACTTCCAGAGTTCAGCAAAACCAAATGAAAGCCAGATGAAGATTTCTTGCTGAAAGAAAAAAAGGGTTTTATTCTTTTTCACTCCAAAAGCCATGCCTGTTTTCTTCCAATAAGTGTTTCTGTTTGCATCGAGCAGTGCTGGTGGTTGGCATTGATAGAGATCCTTTAAATTTAAGTATAGTTTCTCCAGGTGTTGGGAGCTTCCAGCCTGGTACTGTTGGAAATGCTGCCACAGCAGTGCTGAGGACAGACTCAGAACTCTGGAGATGAAACAAGAGCTGACACAAAGATCAGTGAGGAAACCAATCCAGAGATGCCAAATGCTGTCTCTGTGCAGAAAAGCAGCTGTATCACTGAGCTTCTCCTGGGATACACAGAAATCCAGGAAGGGAGTAGCTAGGTGGAACTTTTGCCTACTTGGTTGAGAAATGTACCAAAAAAACCCTGACCTATAAAGCTTGAGTGGGAAAGAGCAATGGTTGCCTTTTCTTGCAGAGGTGCTGAGGAAGAGATAGAATGTTGCATTTATGGGATATATGAAGTGCTGCTTGGCAAGGCTTACTAGCACTGTTCTGAACAAGGTTTTTGGAGCTGTTTGGTGTTTTTTGATAGAAGAGCTGTGAGTCCAAAGCAGAATGCAAATTGTGATACAGGATTTATAACTTGGCCATTACATACAGTGCTTTCAGCAGTCCTTGTGTCCAGTTCATTTCCTCCTGCACAGAGAATGCATTGTTTAGGAGTACTTCTGTCTGCAACTTGGATTTTTCTCAACAATTTAGAAAGGAAAAGAGGGGGTGCGATTCCTAGCAGTCAACCCACAGGCCACATCTGGCTCTGTTGTCTTCTGTTTGGCTTTTAGCCTGGCCCAAAGGGATTGCAAACCCAACTCCTCCATCAGCTACCCACTCATATTTTAGAAACAAACCACACTGTCTGGGGAGAAAGACTTTTTTTCTGTTGCTTTGTTTTCCACACAAAGATGGTGTGGGAGATGTTTTTTAAACTCCTGTATAATCATTTCCTCTCTTGAGACCTTCCAATCTGGCAGTGATGCTGTGTGTTCTCATGCACACGTGGGCAATCTTTCCCTGCTCCCCCCAGCCCCTCTCTCCTCCCAACCACCCCCCACTCCCATATGTGTGCATGTACATACATCCACAAGTCAAAATCCATAATGGAGTTGAAAAAGGTGTTCCGTTTTGTGCAAACAAAAGGATGGGCAGGCAGAAAGACCTTGAAGAAAACTGAGCTGAGTTTAGGCAGCAAAACGAGAGACAGTATGTGATGGTACCAACTGTGTTTGCGCTTACATAATATTGGATTAATTGCCTGTGTGATCAAGCTGGTACACAATTGCAGACAGACTGGATTTAGTTAGAAATAGGCAACAACTCTCTTTCTCAGAGGGAAATCAACCAGATTACTGTCAGTGTGAGTGAAAGATGGTCTGTAAATGACACTGGTGTAAAAGAGGGTATAGTTGCATTCATAGCCAAAAACACCAAAGGAAGAAGGAAGCAGATCTATGGTTATTTAGCAAATGTAACATCTGGCAGTTGAAGGTGTGTGTGGAAAACTAGAGTTTCATTTTAGCACCACAAGGGAATTTAATCGTGAACTTCTGGTGATTAATTGCTATTTTTATCGTATGTATTCCCTCACTATATATTATATGTTGGACTCATACAGTTACTGTAATTGCATTTGAATTATTTACAGTAATTATAAATAATTGCACTAATGTAACATCAAGTAGAGGATAAACACCCAAGGGCGATATGAGAAATCAAGAACCCATACACCCTTCAGATGAGCAGGGAGAGGAGTTTAGTGCAACAGAGAAGTAATTGGGGAAGGGGAAAGTATTCCTTTTGAAGTTGCTTACATGCTGCAGCATCTTAATTGCTAATGGCTTGTTCTATCACCCTCACTGAGAAACAGGGAGGCACTTCTCTGTCCTGTTACACACCTGGGTAACTGAAGCCTGGAGCAGCTCTGTGTGGTCTCAGGTGATATAATTAATGTCTTCAGTCGAGCCAAGATACTTGGAATAGGTCTCCAGAGTTTCCATTACAAATAAAAACGTCTTTTTTTTTTTTTTTTAAAGGATGGTCATAACATGAGTCTTGCATTATAAAGATGTAAAAGTTCCCTTATGCAGGTTCCTTTTTATCATTAGTTAAGAATTTATTCCTTTTATATATATATATTTTTTTTTTTTTTGCTGGTAGTTCTTTCCTTCCTTTTTCCACACATTTCATCATAAAAGGTGAGGGGGAAAGCTGAAGGATAAACTGAAGTATTGACTTAATGAATTTGGACTTGAGTATGCCATTCAGCTGAAAATCCATGTGTTAAAGAAGGGCATATTATTCCAGTCTGCCCTGTTTTGGAAGTGTACTGTTTTCTGAAGGCTGTATACATGAGCCTTGTGCTGAAAGAGACTTCCTGCAGTCATTTAAGACTCTTGATCCAAGTAATGCTGAGGTAGTGCAGGAAGTCCAGGATTAAAAAAGTGAAAATACCTTAACAGTTGATTGTGTTACTTGTAAAGTCTGTAATAGTACTTCAAAAAAGGAAGACAGGATGAGGACAGAATTAAGTTATTAAAAGTAGAAATATTGGCTTGGACTGGTTGCTGGTTGCCTACTCCAATTTTACTACTGGTATCTGCAGTTGTGTTGCTTCTGTGTTGAGAAGTCCTGCCTTTGATCCTTGGCCTCTACACTCTGGTGCTAAAAGCAGCATGCACTTTTGGCTGGGATCAAGTACAGGTCTGAAAGTTCTTTATTGCTGCTTTTTCCAGTTTGTCCTCTCAAGATACCCAGGCTGTGCACACCTTGTCTCATAATCTCTTCTTTACCCTTCTCTGGGGGTGATTTTTAAACAGCTCATGTTGGCACTGTCAGTCATTTTGGGCAGAACTTGTTGAAATAATGTAATGTAGAGAGGGATGGGATTTGCAGAGGTGGGAGGAATTGGCAAAGCTGATAAAAAGCAGAAGTGGGAATGGGGAGAGTAATAAAGGAGAGATAAAAGACTTGCAAGAGAATTTTGTAGACTCAAGCCTGAATACTGAGGGCAGCTGTAGATTAATTTTGGTTCTATGCAACTATCTTATGTTGACTGCTGAAGTCAGTGTGGATGTGAGTTAGACCTGTAGAGTGGAAGAGCAGTGTGGAAGCAGAAGCCTCCTGGTCCCTGATGGGACAGCTCATCTCCTGTCTCATCATGCAGTTGGCTGGTTGAGTGACAAAGCTGTAGCCATGAGTGCTTTCCTAATCACTGCCCTTGAGAAGGCTCATGGCCTTCACTCTATCTTGTGAGGAAGCCTCAGTGGGTGGCTGATGTGGGGAACAGAGAGCATCTCTTGTGTGCTGAGGCACAGGATCTTGTGTCTTCAGTGCCTCTGTACTAGAAATAGCTTCTGGTATATCCAAGCCCATGGAATCTACAGCTTTGGTGAAGAGGATGCTCCTTCCCCCCAGCATTCTTTTTGACTGACAAGTGTGCTCTTCCCCTGCACATAGTAGTTCTCATTAGCACACAACAGACAGGGTTGTGTCTCTAAGGTGCTGTGGTGAGGATACCCACAATGACTCTTATGACTCTTCTCATTGCATCTGATCCTGCAAGAACATCATGCTTCAGTGTGCAGAGATCTAAATGATCTTTTGAACCAGGAATGTTCTTCTGAGTCATGACAGATGCTGTACCCAGTAATCCTGCATGTATAGCTGTGGCAGTGTATTGGAGTTGCAGCTGTCTGCTTCTCTTGGGTATTTTTCTGCTTTGTATGCCTTTGTTTTGTTCCGCAAGGTCCCTGCATGTAAATACTTTCAGTATTAAACAAGTGGGTGTTTGGGGTTTTTTTATGGAGTGTAGAGGAGGTTGTTTTGGTTTTGTCCAGCCTAAAATTATCTTGGAACTCTCAATACTGGGGAGGATTCTCAGAGCTCTTTCTGATTTACGTTTCTGTTGGCCATCCTAAAAAGAAAACTGCAGTGTTTAGTTTTTTATCTCACAAATGACTGAGTTAAAATCCTGTTCAGGAATGTTTGTCCTTGGTGCATGTACATGAATGTGAAGTTTGTGTTTGCAGAGTGGATATCATCCCACTGCTTTAGATGGATAGTGGGAACTTCACAATGAACACCTATTTTTAAAAGGCTTTTTGTGTGTGAATATTATACGTAGTGCACCAGCCTTAGGATGATGTATAGTCTGAGAATAAAGTAACAATGTAATATTTACTTGACCACAAAGACAATTATGTTTAGTTTAGTATTAAAGCTATCTTTGTAAAATCTCAAACGAGGCATCAGATTCTTTTAGAAGATTAGTTCATTCTCATTGGCAAAAGTGTTTTTTATTTTCTTGGCTAGAGCATGTGGAAATTGTGTGTGATTTCTTACAAGGCACTTTTTAGACAATCCAAACCCTAACATTTTACCATCATATATTTGCATGGTGGTAGGAAGCAAGGGGCTACTTGGTTGCATTTGACTTTAGTCTTGCTGGTTTTGGTTGTTAGTTAAAGATCACAGAAATAAAAACTACAGACTAAAAGCACAACCCCTCTTGAAGCAGAATGTCAGAGTTGAAAGGTGTTTACACTTTCAAAAGCCATAAGCTTTTAAAGCATTAGTGCCTACATTTCCAAACATCCTTAAAGCAGTCTGTGAAATTCTGTTTGGAAGGATAACACTCTAGATAAAGATCATCAGGAGCCTGCTGTGCAAGTGGGGCAGTTAATTCCAATCCATGCAGGCAGGACCATGTAGCATTCTTTAAGAGTAGTAGATACAGCACAGTGATTACTTTGAACTCATAACTGCTTGCTTTTGCAATGAAATCTTCAAGGCTGCTGCTTCTTAAAGAACGGACATGGGAATATCACTATAAAGAAGGAAGCCTGCTCTAAGGAAGGCATCTCATGCCATGCTGACTCCACCTGGGTCAAAACTTCTTGGTCATCATGATATGATATTCTTCTGAGACCACATATTTCACTGATATTACTCCACCTCTGCCAGTTCCTTTTATTCTGGAAGTAATTTCATGAGAAAGGAGAGGGAGAAGAGAGAATTCCTAAGTATTGGTGGGTCCATGTATGAATGAAGCACGAAGGGTGCAGACTCATAGAATCATTTTAACCTTGGAAGCTTTGATGGTTTTGTTTCAGAGTATTCTTTATCTGCAGAGACTGTAGTGACCAAAATCAGTCATTAGAGGAAGATCCAGGATTTTTATAATTCCAAAGTACACAGTCATTCTTTTCTTATTGCTGACTCTATTGCAGGGCATCTGTAAATCTGTAGAGCAAACCTGGACTTGTTATTAAAACCTGTAGGCGGTGTATTTGGGTGTGAGAGGAATGGCTGATTTCAGATTGATTATTAAGAAGTATTTTTGGTGATAGTCCCAGCTATTTTGAAAATGAAACTAATGAGAAAACAACTTTCAGCAATTATGTGGTAGTTTTGGGGTTTTTAATGTTAATACTGAATTATAGTAGGTCTTTTTTTTTTCCTGAGGAAAAAACAAAAAGAAAGAAACAAAATGGTTGTCATGTATGAAGTAATTGGAGTTCTGTCTTTCTTGACTGAGGGAGCCCTTGAAGTAACCTTCTCAATGCTTTGCATGGTAAAACCAATGCCCAAGCGTGTGTTCATCATACACTTTAACTAATTTGTGTTGGGCTCCTGTGTACTAGGCAGAAAATTACATGTATGAAATGTCTCCTTATTCCAGGGAAACCATTGGCGGCTGATGCACCTGATGGACACAGAGCTCACTTCTCTCAACAGACCACCCTTAACAAAGGACTTAGCAAGTCTATGGGATTTCTGTCCATCAGAGGAACACGAGACGAGGAAGAGTTTTTCCAGGGCATTTCTGCAGATTACAATTCGGGACAGGAAGATGTTTTCTGTCCTCATAGATGTAAAACCAGTGAGCTTGAGAAAAAGGGTCACCTTCACACAGATGTCCCTCCCAAACGGAAAATATGGGCTTCTTCCACAGATTTGCTTTGCACTACTGACAAGGGAGCTGAGAGGGACCATGCTGGAGGCTCTCACAGGCACAGCCATCAGTGTGAAACGTTTACAGTACGGACTTCTACTGCTGCCAGAAACAAGGAAGCAAGATACTCTGATGGGAGCATAGCACTGGATATCTTCGGACCACAAAAACTGGACCAAACGCGCCACGTGCCTGAGACATCAACTTCTGCAGCAATATCAAGTGCCTTTGACAGGATAAGAGAGAGGCAGAAGAAGTTGCAGCTTCTGAGGGAAGCTATGAATGTAGAAGGTTAGTGAAGCTTTTTGATTTTCTGAGTATTCCAGTCGTCAAAGATTTCTCGTTATGATAAATTTGAGTTCTCTTGTAGCAGCTCTTGAAACGGCTGAAATCTTTGCTTCATCTTTTTTACATAAAGTGAAGTCATTAGAGCATCTGTTGCCAGTGAAGATAAATGTGCTTGTCCAGATTGCTTACTCAGAATAGTTGATCTCTAACCAGTATCAAGCTCATCAATTACAAATTAGAAAGAAAAAAGCTGGTAACAGCCAACTGTCAAGTAATTTTCCTCGAAGGAAGATTCTCATCTCCAGCTATTAGAGATGGATTTATGCCCCCAAGGAAAGGCAGGATTTCATCTCCAGATCTCTGTTTTTGTGCTGTACGACTCTGGACTTAAGCCCTTAAATATGAAAAGCCCTTACATATGAAATTTTTTGGCCTCATGTTCAGATCTTTACTTCAGTGGGAATACTTCACACAAGTTCCATCAGTTCATTAAAAAAATGCATGGGAGAAAAACAATTCTTTGTAGTTGATGGTGGAAAGTTATAAAATGAGCTTGATGCAAAACCCTGTAAGTGGAACTGAATGTTTTATTTGCTTTGGTTTTGTGGGGTGATTTCCAGGGGCTGTAAGTTTGAGACAGTTGGATAGAACTGGATCCTGCGTGTGCTGGGCCAGAAAGCATAACTTGGTCATCCAGGGTTTATGGTACAAGAGCTCTGTGTACAGAGCTAGCTCAGGCACTTAGTCAGGTGCAAAGACTCATGAGTTAGCCTGCCTGTTGTGTGCCAGAAGTAACTGTGAAAACACACCCTACCTTGGCCTCCTTCTTGTGCCTGAAGTGTAAACACCTCCATATAAAGGAGAGATGATAAAGCCTTTTATCAAAGCTGACTTTCTGAAAATGCCTGCTCATGATGCCCTTTGTGGCCATCTTGGGAGATGCTTGTATTGCAATTAGCACGGGAAGCCAATCCTTTCCTGTGCATGTGAGCCTTTTGTTCCAGAAAGGAGGAGCATTACTGAAATGGCACAGGCAGGTTAAAAGGCTGCTGTGATTTCTGTACAGATGGAGTTCTCGTGTGCTATCAAATCAGCATCTTTGAGGGTTACACTATCATGTGAAGAAATGAACACAGATGAAAGCAGCACTGTGGAGATACCATTGTTTATCTCTATAGAAGTTTGCCATCTGTTGTTATCGACCGGGATGTCTGATGAGGTACAGGGAAGCTTGGTTGGGTTTTGGTTTAAGAGTCTGAAATCAACAGGGTCCATCTCAAGTACATGAGTCAGCTGGGATCGTTGGAGATAGGCAGCTGACAAAGTTTAAGAGGAGGCCACTCCCGGCATTGGGAAAGCTCAATAGCCTTGTTGTTCAGGAGTGCAGCTTTGTGCAGGTTTGTGTTGCACAAGAGCAAAACCAAAAGCATGGCCAAACCCATTGATGAGCAATGGGTTTATCATTCTCATTCAAGCAGATTGGGAGATGGCAGAAAACAAAACATGCCCGTGCCTTTCAAACTGAGAGACAGGTCAGATGTGTGAAACTACTCGATTCATAAGGGGAATGGGTGAAAGTGCAGTCAAAGGAAACTGGGAGCTGGGCCTTAATAGTCACAGAGGCTCAGTGACAAGCATGTACAGGGAAGATTGAGGCAATAGCTAATGACTCACTGCCCATCCTTCTGAATTACTTGCTAGGAAAAAGGAAAGATACTTTCCCAACAGGTAGCTGGGTTTCAGAGTTTTCTATTTTCAAGTAAGGTGTGTTTCACTCTTGAAGTTGGGAGTGTGTGCTTTACTGTTATATACTTTACTGTTCTATTTTAGGCTCTCCATTGTTTGATTTCTTTGGTCAGTTAGCTACTTAAAGAAAATCTTTTGGACCAGAACCTAGTTGTGAAAGTGAATTTTTAATGAGAGCCAGTTTAAAGGAGTATTTTAGTAAGATGGATGATGAATGCTTTCTCACATAGGAGTTAGTGGCTGATATGTCTTTTAGAGCTTGAGCAACCTAAAAGGAAGTATCTATTCTGCCTTAGTGAGCAGATTCACAAAAGTCTTAATACATAAAGTCTGCTAGTCTATTAAGAATTCTTTCCCCTTTCCTTTTTTTGTTCCATATGTTTCACTGTTCCACATCTTACATTTTTTTACACCAGACATGTCCCTTGAGATCTTTCATGAAAGGTCTATTGCCAGTTTCATCTGTCAAAGAAATGAAAAATATAGTCTTGAGTTTTTTGTGCATTACTGTTGTATGTAATTTTGAAGTACTTAGTGGGCAGACAGGTATTTCCATGTCCAACACTATCAAGTGTCAACTGTGTGTGGAATTACTCTTCTGACCAGCATAGCTGAGAGGTATGAGCAAAAAATAGAGAAGGAGAATAACTTACTTCAAGAGTTCATGCAGTTTGGAATAAGGGTTCAGTTCAGTTTGGAGGAGGAGGAATGGGCAAAGAGTCACAGGAAGCAGGATTATAGCAGAGGGGACACAATCCTCCTCTTTGGTAGGTCTGGGGGTATTTTCAGTTCAGTTGAGCCCAGGTCTAGGTTACAGCTAAGCCTGTGTAAATTGTATTAAGCCTCTGCTTTTGGCTGTTGTTTTTCCATTTTTGAATTGTGAAGTGACATTGAATTCTCTGTGAGTTGAACTTGGCAAGATAAAACTTCCCTCCTCAAACTACAAAGGAATTTAAGTGACATGTGGCTTATTTTTCTTTAACTTACTTCGGGTTAAGCTGGAAAACTTCTCTGTTATTCATAAAACCTTAAGGAGCTGACTGCTTTGGAAAATGTTCTTATGCACAGGCTCTGGTTTGCCAAGCTTTCACTCAGAACAGATTTTTACAATCTAAATTATAAACTCATGAAAAGCAGAGTTTATAGTGGAAAGAATGACAGAGCTTTAATTACAGCTGTGCTGCAATACTTTGTAGTGAGCTGCAGACCATCTAAAGTGCACTATAATCTACTGTCAGAACATCTCAGATTTAGCCTCGCAAGGCTTCCAAGGACCTTGTCCTTGTGACTGCCTTGCTCTTGAACTTGCTGGTTTGTGTTAATCTGCTGTAGAGTTTCAGGGTTGAGGTTGTTTATCTCTTCCGTACTGAAGATGATTGTTTATGATTAGGTGCCATTGAGCCAGAGGGAGCAAGGGCAAGAGTCTACTGTTTAACTTAACGTGTAGCCAATTCTGGTCACTGAGAACAGACTCCAAAAGTATGAGAATTCTGATCACTAATAAGAGACTCCAAAAGAATGTGTTACTTTTACCAAGAGAGGAAGTTCTGCATCTTCGCCCTTTTGTTCATTCTTGGTTTGTCATGGAGGTTTTGTGACTTTAAAATTGATTAGAGCTATGAAGTTGTTAGGGGTTAAACCCAAACATCTTACCTGTACCAGGAGAGCAGGTTTTGTTTTTGTCGTTCTTTTGAAACTTGAAAATTGTTGCCTGGCATCTGCTGATAGTGTCCCATTTCTTTCAGAGAGAAAATAATATTCTTTTACATTTTGCAAGCTTGCATTGCAACTCAAGGGTGTGTGTTGCACAGCTGGCAACAAAAGAAACATGCAGGTTCTAGAGCAGTAGTTGAATCTCCAGCCAGGACTAACCAAAAGGGCCTGCCCTTTTTTATTCTCTTATTTATATATGTTTCTAAAGACAATCAGGGATTGGTGAGAGGGGTTAACACCTCTGTAAGTTTACAGGATGGATACATGGTCAATCATCTTTCTCCACCCCAGGGGAAAGGGATGAAAAACAATTCCATAAGTGCAAAACAATCCCGGCCAGTTAGGAAAAACAATGACTATGTTTACAGAAAATGTATGGGAAACTTGTACTACAAAGTTACAACCATGGCAAACCCTGCAAAAGCAGGGCGACAGGTGTGAAAGTGTCATTTATTCTCCCTTGCTCCAGTTTTTTTTACCTTCTCTCCCACCAAACTGATTGTATCTCCTGACACTTGTGGAGTGTACACACACTCAAACTTTCCTATCCTAGGCCTGCCTTCAAGTGGCTCAGTAGTATGGCCAAGGCTGTGAGATGGCAATGGTAGCCTTGTGTGAACCTCTCCTTTTGCTTAGCCAGCTCCTCCCCTCACCTCTTGTTTTGAGTGTGTTCATAATTCAAAGTGAAAGGGTTTATCTGTTACTTGAGTGAATAAATATCCTTTTTTTTTTTAATGCAGTGTTGTTTATGAGGATGTTGTGAGATGCATGAGGGAGCATAAAGCTTGCCCATGCCCTTGTGGAACACAGGAGGATAAAACTAGTTAGGAGAGTAGTAATATAGCTGGCTGTGGGTTGAAATAGCAGATGGCAGAAAAGGATGGGAGGATACTGAAAAAGTTGATCTTGCTGAAGCTCTGGAATGCTGAATCCAGGGGTGGGGAAATGGGGGTGGTTTGGGAATATTCTCAAGCCTTTGTTAAATGTTTTTGCAGTTGGGAACCATGTGAATTCCAGAGCCACAAGTTGTGTTTATTCCTCTCTCTATTTACCTTTACTTTTTTCCAACAGAAAATCCAGATTACTAAATCCTTTTTGTCCACTTATTGCTCTTGCTTCATACAGTCAGCAGGAAGAGGCAGTAATATTCTGTCTTTCTAGAGAAGGGTCTCTTCCTCCTAAGTCTTCTTCCATGTATTTATCTCATGAAACTGTTCTCATTTGCTACCTTGAAGACTCATTTGGACCCCATTTATAAAACTTCCATGTTATGACAGCCTGTGTTTAGCTGGGAAGGTTGCAGTTAAAGGTTGCCATTAGGGATACTGTAAATGCCTGGATTTTAGATGCTCTCCTAGTTTGAAGTTGCATTTTTGAACAAGGGAAGGTTTCTGCAGGTAATCAGGCAGCTGTTGGTGGCAAATTTATCCCGGCAGATTAAGCCCCAGAGATTTGATTCTGGGAGCTTCTGTAGAAGTGGGTTAAATGGGAGGTTGGATTTAGGGGGAAAAAAGGAATAGTTGCTTTACAAACCTAGCACTGTGAATTTATTGAAATGCACATACTTCCTTTTTCTCTTGAATTGTATGTTCTGGATTTCTGAGTTCACTGTGTGCCATTCCTGTCATGCACAGTGGCGCATCTGTTTGCATGGGAAAGCAAAGGAAGGGGCAGTTTGCACATGGCTGTGGTGCTGCAGTGTGATTTAAATTCATTGGTGGCAAAATAGATTCTCATGTGGTTGGTCTGTCCAGTAGAACAATACTCAGAAATAATTTTAATGAATTTGAGAGGTAGAATAATGGACTGATACTATTTCAGTAAGAGAACTCCAGCTGTTGTTTTTACTGAGACTAGAGATGGTGACTTTTCAAGGAAGAAGATATTTGTGGGATATCTGTAAACTACAAGTGCTATGGCATCAGCAGGTATTACTTTGTGCTGAATTACACAGATTAACATTAGGTAGCAAACCAGCTGTTACAATTGCATAATTGCACAGCAGAGTGGCATCTGCTTTATCTCATCTATCGAGCTTTCAGCAGCTCACACGGTCTGAGATTATCAATTTTTAGTCAATACATTACATTCTCAGTTGGATAAAACATTTAAATTAAAACAGCCAAACAACTTTATTGGGCGAATTCTCAGTCTGGACCTGTGTTAGTGTACATACCTTATCCCAGATGGCATGATCCAGATCTAGAAAAGAAGGATGTCTTTCTAAATAAGAGACTCTTGAATTCTTACCAGACTCTGGCATTGGTGTTGTTAATCTCTCTGTTTTCCTTTCCAGCCTAGCACTAGAGATGTGTGCTCTCTGCAGCTTTCCAAGGCTACATTTTTCTCTGTGGGTTAGATCCTGCCAGGCCCTCTGCATCAGATTGGGCTCCCCAGGGGTTTGCCTGGATGGCTGGCGACTTGGGCTGCGTGTGCAATACAGCTTTTTCATGTAGAATATGAGTGGTTGAAATCTTGCAGGTTAAAATGAGCCTGACCCCCTGTAAAGTCTGAATGGGTTAGTTTCCTTTGTCAGTGATTGGATGTGAGTCCTTACCAGGAATTTGAACTGAATCTCGGTGTCCTTCCTGTTAAACCTATGCAGGCACGCTTAAGATAAATCAAATTTTCTTAGATGAAGAGAGGAAGAGTAAATAAGAATCTAATCTATTGATTAAACTCATGGGAAAGAAACGAGTCCCAGCCTCTCCTAAAGGACAGTAAATGTGTTTTAAGTGTTGTTATAGTACCACTCTCCTGTAGTAGACACCCACCAGTAAACTTCAAAGGGCAAACAAGAGCTCTCTCCCTGTCATGAAACTGTGGGTTTAATTCTGCCGCCTTCTCCGCGCAGCCAGAAATAATTCTGTAACGATGTGTATTTGAAAACCTGTGTGTCTGAGGTGACTCGTGTTCAGAATAATGAAATTCCAGGCTGAATGTGGTTCTCTGATTTCTGTTGAAGTTGGCTGAGGTGAGGCTCTCTCTAAGTGGCTTGTCTGGGCTTGCACGTCTCGCCTTGCGTAAATAGCGTGTTTTGTTATTTTGTGCTGCGTGAGGTGCCTGGGAAGTTGTGCTCTGCTGGTTTTGATAGGGAATTTGAAAAAGCACCAAGCAGCACAAAGACAGACTCTTCAACTAGTAATGCAGCATCTACCTTTGCGTCATGGAGCTACCACGTGTTAACTTAGCTTATCAGTACAAGTTTTATATATTCATTTTAGCTACAAACTCTTAAAAAATGCTTAAACTCGGATTTATTTTTCTATTAAGGTATGAAAAAGTTCCAAGTGTTCTGGTAAGAGACTGTAATCTAAGCAGTGAGATGTTAAGGAGGGCAGCTGATACAATTACTTTTGCTGCAATTTGCTTAGTGTTTATAGATGTTAAATCAGTTCTGAAGTCTCTCTTCAGTCGCCAAAAATTTTTTGAAAAACAAACCAAAAAAACCCCAAAAACTAAGACAACAAACCAAGGCCATTCAGAATTCCCAGGGAAATTTGTAAATATGGGAGATAAGCTGCTTTATTGTTGTCTTTAGCTTTTGTTGTCAGTTTCCAGCTCCTTCCCAGCCAGACAGACTAGAAGTTTTCCTTATTTTTGAAACTTCTGTATGAAGAGCTAAACTTTAATTTGATCCCAGAACTGGGACTTTGTGACCTTTGGAAGCCAATTCTTAATTAGAAGCTTAGCTTGGACATGATCCAAGTGCCTTCTTTGAAGTTAAATCCTAATATGATATGTCAGAATTGAGGAGAACTTGCTGGAGGAGAGCAGAGAGCATAAATTATTTGGATGACCGTGCAAGCATTATAGATAGAATAGTCTCAATATTTATATTTTAATTGAGTATTTGCAGGTCTGCAGTGTATATTCTGTCTGTGCCCCAGGAAAGAAGGCATTTGGTTGAGAGTGGGTGCAGTGGAGGGCGGGGATGTGGACGGAGTGTACACAGGTATTTGTGCAGACCAGCAGAAAACTGGAAGGCAGTTGCCAAAGAGAATATGCCCCAGCAGCAAACAGTCCCACATCTGGGTGTATTTTCTCTAAACTAAGCAAAATGGATGTAAATATGGAGGATTTACATGGAAATCCAGGATGTAGCTTCTTAATTGCCTTTAAACTTTGCCTGATAGTCATCAGTGCAGCCCTGCATGGAAAGGTTGTTCAGTGCTCCCAGCAGATAAGAACACCTTTGCTTGTGTTCCTGGATTAAGTTGTGTGGTCTTGATTCAGGAGAAAGTCATGTCTCCAGCTCTACTTGTCAATAGGTTTGAGCCTTGTTGGGCCTTACTTGGGGGTTTGTGATTACATTGAGATAATCAGTGTGTAGAAATCTTGCTTTTTGTTTCTTGGCTCATGGACTTCTTTGCCTATGGCATGGCAGCAGCTCCTGCTAACAGGGTAGGTCAGGAGAAGTCAAACACCCTGCAGAGTCCCATATCACGCCATCACCTACAAACACACTTGTCTCGTGGTTTAACTGCATATTTCTATTTTACCACAGTTTTTGTTGGGTTGTTTTTTTTTCAAAATTTAATATTTCAAAGAACCAGAATGGAGCCATAATTTGTGTGCAATTTAAGAAGCCCAGGCTGCTGACTAAGTGGAAAAAAATAAGTCTGTTTAAAATCTCATGTCATATTTTATTGTTCCCTTTCCATCATCTTGCTTCAAAGTCAGTTCAGCAGACTTGAAAAACCTACAGCTACTTAACAATAAAACTACTGGGAAACAAGAGGTCTGCTTTTAGTTAAACATTTCAGTCCTGTAGCTCCAGTGTCGTGTTTGGATTGATGCCTCACTGAAAGGGCTGGGAGCATTTTAGAAACACATCTCCAAAAGCTACCCACTGAATTTGGTTTTTATTTCCCATGGTAGACAAGTAATTGCAAGACTGGGGGCAGATTTCTTTGTTGTAAAATCCACAACATTGAAAGTAGCCATTGTGAAAGACTGAAGCAACCTCACTGCTCCCACACAGCCCCAGTGGATTCTTTTCATCTTGCTGTAGGTCCATGTTGCTCCTTTCTGAGAGAAGTGGGAAATGTTCTTTGGATTGATTGGGTTTTATCCTGCTAAACTGTGCAACTGGGATGGGCTGGTGAGACCTGTTGGTTTCATGAGTTGATTTGCAGCTTTGCTTACTTTTCTCACTTTACCTAAAGATTCCCTGCACAGCCCAAGTGAGTTGGGTAGAAATGGGGGAAATACTGGCTTTTAAAGAGGAAAGTTTTGGAAACAGATAGTCAGTCCAAAGTGAACATGAACTAGTCTTTAGTTCTTGGAGTAGTGCATTATCTTACTGCTTTTCATGCTTTTTTACTATTTGGAATTTTTCCTACTTCTATAGAAAGTCTGAATGAGAAGTGTTGTTGACTAACCTGTCTTCTGACCTAATAGAAGTTACACAGTGGGTTTGTGGTTCCCTCAGAAATTTTCACCAGATGTTTTGTTTCCTGGACGTGGGGAGCTGGAACTTCCAATTTCCTTGTTGCAGCCTCCAAACATATCTGCTCATGTATTCCCCATTTTGGATTCTTGCATTGCATATTCCTTGTTTTCACAGCAGTTACATGTGTATTTTCCATATCACTGCTTTTGTTTTCAAAAATATTAACTATAATTGGACCAGAAGCAGCCTTCTGCAAATAAGGTTTTTTCTCTCACTTTGACAGTGAAGCATTGGTATTCCCAAGATCTAGAGACTCTTTTTTTGTGTGTTCTGCTTTTATGCACATTCTGTGGGTGGTTGTTGGCTTGTGCTTAGGAAAGTTCTGGGAGATGGTTGCAAATGTCAAGTACATTACCCCTTCTGTGGAGTCCTTTGCTCCAGTATGTTATTTACGTAATCCCCTGAGAGTAGGAACTGAGACTGCTGCATTGATTTCTCATCACATCAGTTTAGCTGTTCTGGTTAATTAAATATCCTCTAGGGGCTTACTAATTGATTGTTAATCATATTTTGTGGATGTCAAAGATGAGCTGAATTATAATTTTCCAGTGCTTGCTTTGTCTCTGTGGATGTTCTTCGTTTTATGTCGTAAAGCAACCGGAGGCCAAGTTCTGGTGGTTGCTTTTTACATGCAAGAGGTGCACACCAAATGTTTGCACCTGTTTTGTTTGCAGGAGGGGGATCTGTTTTTGTCTTGAGTCTCAATGGGTTTTTTTTAATACTAGTTTTAACTTGGAAGTGATGTTGAGGGAAGTTCAGAGGAGATGGCTGCATTGGTATAGCCAAGAATGACCCCAGAACCCTCAGGCCATGGGAACAGAAAGGCACTGTACGTCATCCCCTGCTTTTAGGCTTCACAGCCACAGACAGGCATTTTTAAATGGTTTGAAAATATTTTTTAAAATTTCAAATGAATGTGTTTGATTTTTACATTATGACTGTTGCTTTCTTCTTCTGATACCCTGATTTAAACTTTCAGAGCCTTTGAGAAGGTACAAATCCTATCACAGTGATGTTTATAGTACTTCGAGTGAAAGTCCATCTGTTATTTCTTCAGAATCAGATTTCAGGCAAGGTAAGACCTATATTTAAAAACCAACCAACCAACCAACCAAAACCCCAAAGAAACAAAAAACCTAAAGAAAAAAGTTCAAGATGAAAACCAGACCCCAAAAACCTTTAGTAGAAGTCTTGATAATTGCCCTGATACCAAGTTGTAATATGATGAAATTACAGCATCATGTACAGATCAGCATAATTGGCAGTCTGCTCAGAAATTATTTGGACATTTAGCACTCTGGGAGGGAACTTGGTAGGAAAAGCTGGAAATAGTTAACTTTTTACTACAAGTGTTTTTTTTAAATAGCATGCTGCAAAAAAAAAATGATGGAGTTGTTAGTGCACAGTAACAGTGAATTACAAAAGCTTTATGTGGGACCTCCATGGTATAATTATATCAGTGGGTTTTACTATGAGGGTTAAGTGGTTTATGATTTATGTGCCAAGGATTTCAGTGCAATGCAAAAGTACTGCATAGTACAGGCTGTTTGTATGATAAATTTAAGTATTTTCTGTTAAATCAACAGTTTGGAAAAGTAGGAGATGATACAAAGGATTGTTTGCTGATGTATGGCAGAAAGAATCATCTTTGCAGAATCATTGTAAGAAATGGAGACAAATAATTTGGTGAAAATTAGGAAAGAAAACAGTAGTGAGGAAGCTGGAGTGTAGCTGCACTATATGTATTCTGTATGCACAGAATTGCAGCCCAGCCTCCCTGTACTTGCTGCTCTCTCAACCTACTTTGTCATTGTCTGTCCTTGTGCTTACTAAGCCAGAAGCCTGAGGAGCAGTAACAAGCATTGAGGCTACTGTAATTTCCCTTTGCTTGCTTGCAATTTGGGACAGACTGTTTATGTGTTCCAGTCCAAAGTCAACAACTCCTAGGTTTGTACAGGCAAGATAGAGCTGCCTTCTGGTAGTAGTATGTCTGGGCTCAGTGAAATGACTGTCAAAAAGAACTATTTCTGAATCAATGTGGCTTTAATGTGTTCTGCAAGAGCTCTCCTGCCAGCTCTGTTTGCTGAGGGTACAGTAAGGGGGAAATTAAGTACTGTGCAAAATCAAGCTTGAAGTGTAGCATCTCAGGTGCTGCTACGGAAGATCTCCCAGCAAAAGCTGTCATTTTACTAAGAGAATGACAGGTTAATATATTGCCAGAAGGGAAAAAAAAAAGTAAATTACAATGAGGAGTCCGATTCCAGGGATAATGATTAGAAGTTCAGATACTGCTTTCTTAACTCCTTTCTTGTGTACTAGATACATAGTTAACTAGCTGATCTCTTTCTGGTCTGGAGTGGTTTTGTATGGTATCTCTGCTATGTGTTTGCCTCAACTCATGGCTGACAAATAAATATGTTACCTTGGGAAGGTGTCTGTTCAATTGTGTGGGTTTTTATTGTGATTTCTTTTAGGCCTTCCTTAGTATTCTTCTTCAAAGGACTATCAGCTATTTTTGTTGGGGTAGAAATCCAGGATAGCTCTGGAAACTGAAATCAGCTTCATAAGGTTAATTTGTTTGATACTGTAGTCCATTGTGCAGAGCTCATGAATTTGATTCCTTCTGAGTAATCTCATATGACTGATAAATCCTTGAGTTTTAGATGGGATTACTCTGTGTGCTTTGTTGCCCAGTCAGGTACTAATTTGTCTTTTGGTTTACTAGTGAGAAGAAATGAAGGTTTCAAGAGAGATGATGCCAGTGGTGTGTTATCAGGTGCTGATGATATCTCCACATCAAGCCAAGCTAATTCTCAGAGAACAAGGTAAACCCTTTGAAAACAATATGTCTTGGAGTGCTTTTTCTTTATCAAAGAATGTATTCCAAATCTGCAGATGAAGTTTTTCACTCCCATCCCAGCTTCTGCTTAAGCTTAAAAAAGATGGCATGTAATACTTAAATGAAAATAGCATTTCAGAATTATATATGGCATTCTGAAGTTAAAGTCTCATGATGCACTGTAATGTAGAGGTTGGTTGGGATTCCAAATTCAGTTCCCATGTTTAATGGAGACTGGGTTGAACTCTGTCAAATTGTTATAACTGTCAGAAGGTCAGGGGCTACATTCTGCTTGGAAATATTTAATTATTTTTAATTGTACTTTTCTAAAATAAAGTTCTTGAAATTGCTGATAGTAATACAGATTTATTTGCATTTATTTCATTTGATAAGGGAATGGCAGCATGCTTACTTCCTTGAATAAGTCAAAAGCCATACATTTGATTTGGTTATTTTGGCAAACTCATAGCTCATATTTGTGTGTTTGGATTATATTTTTTTAATACCTCAGCACTTATTAAGCAGGCCAATTCAGTAACAGGTTCTGCTTTTTGCAAATTACTTTGCTATGCAGTATATTCAAATAGTGCACCTGAGTTTCATTTTTTCAAATACCATTCATCAATATAGCTTTAAAAAGTAGATTCTGCTTTGAATATCACCTTAATAGAGCATCTTTTCACAGCAGAAGCATATCTTGCCATACCTGATACATTTTGAGAATGGTTCCATTCTGAAGGTTTGAAAATTGTTATTGACATTGACATTTTGGATTTAAAAGTTTCTTCTGTTCTCTGCCAGATACCTAATCACCTTGGAATATTTTATCAAAATGATGCAGGTAATTTTTGTAGCAAGGGGTAAAAAAATATAGACACCTCTCTTTCTTCTCCTCTTCCCTCATCACATCACAACAACAAAGCCTTCTTTTGGCAGCTTTTTGTTTTGTATGCCACAGAGGAGAAATATTGCTGCTGTGCTCAATATTCTAGGATAACATTATGGTTTTGACTTATGTTGGAGGAGAATCCTGCTGTATTCTATTAAAGAAACTTGGAAGTGTGTGAAGATTGGGACTGTGTTGGGTGATGTGACACTGCTCATGAATGTGTCCTCCACGTTCACTTAATGTGAAGGGTGATGTCAGTAAATAGGGGTGAGAGCCATGCTTGGAACATGGAGACGAAAATAAGTGACTGGCTGCTCCCTGCAATATGTGGTGTGCCAAAAATGGATCTGGGTGAGGCAGGGTCTCAAATGAACTGCTCAGGGAAGGTGAACAAGAGAAGTGTTCCTTGGAGGTCATACAGCTTTTGGTGACCTGGGTTGATGAAGTGATTTCCTTGCTACCTGCACTTTGCCTGAGAAATGCAGTCATCTGAAAACCTATATATTGGCATTTCTGGCAGGGAAGAAGCATTTAGGTGCAGCTTCACTGTGTCCACACAGTTTTGTTGTCAGGAATATGGTACCTATCTGTGTAACACTGTATGTGTTAGTGGTGTCCAAGCAGTCATGGGAATCCAGCCTGTCTTCACATAATAGATGTGCTTTTATGGCAGACTTCTAAGGGTTACTGGTTTATATTCCATGTAACCCTCTTCAAGAACTGTAAATTTTTACTTTCTGTTTCATGCTGTCCTAGCACCACACTAAAATGGCAAAGCAGACTATTGCTACTGTGTATGTACCGAATGAATAAATAGCCTTCTTAACTTATTTGCCATTTTTTAAATCATTTTGGTGAAAACTGCTATGTCAACCTTCATTCTGCTTTGCCTTGATCCCAGGAAATTGCTCATTCAGCACTGTAGTGATGCTTCCAAATAAACCAGTGGTAATTTGCGGATGCTGATAGAGAACTTTTGTTTCTATTTACAAAGTGTTTCAGAAACAGAAAGTAGTATGTGGTATGTAAATGAGTCACATTGCAAATGAGTCATTGTTGTAAATGAATCGGGCCTATTATGCAAGTGAAAATGCTGAGGTGAGGTAGTACATAGTTTCTCATGGTTTGTTTCACATTATTTTACATTACTCTGTTAAGACTGGTACCTTTGATGGATGTAATTTGTCTGTGTGTGAAATCTAGAAGGAAAATATGTTTTGCAAGCACAGCATACACTTACCTGTTGTGCTTAGCAACAGAATGAATTTTACATGTATGTAACTATACAGTATTTTTTAGTATTTTTTAAAATTTCCTGTATCCTTGACCTCCTCTCTGTGGTTTTGCTAAAAGATACTACTCTGCACTTGCACAAAAATGTCATGGTAGGGTACCACAGGTAGTTAGTTACTGATTTTCATAATTGTTCACCCATTTTCATAAGGTGAACAAGTTTGGGATTTATTAATCTAACTACCAGACAGTATGTGTATCCAAGATGAAAAAACAAGGCTGCCAGCTAGTTTTACCAGATTTTTTTGCAGACCTACTGAGAAACAGAACAGCAGCCACAAGCAGAATTCAATCCTGTAGTAATACTTAGATTATGCCTCTGTTAATAATATGAGCTGAGTAGAAAACAGTGTGCTCTCTCTGTCTTACTGCAGCAGCCCCAAAAACATTCCAATGCTAATAAGTGTAAAAGGAATTCCATCCAAGATGGTAGTTAGTTAAATGGGGGATTTCTAAGAAAATAACTTGGTGTTTTTATCCAGGACATTGCATGTTGCTGCTTTAAAACATCCTGTGGTACAACCGGCCGTGGCTTTTATAACTTCAGAAACCTCAGGTCTCAAAGTAAAACTGGTGATAACAAGTAGTTCCTAGGAGCAGGATCTCAGAGTTTGCATGCTTTGGCTGGCTATTTGATTCCAGGGCTTGGGAAGGTATGTGCAACTTAATCCATTACTTAAATTCCATCAGCACTTGGGAGCATGTTTCAGTGTCTCTCTGGCATTCAAGAGATACCACCTGTACTTCAGTACATATTAATTTTACTGCTAATGTGACATATTCTTAGAGCCAGTCTGTTTAATTATCCATGGAATTACCCTTATAAAATTGAGTTGTGCACTGACTAGGAGGATTTGAATTTGAGGGAGGTTTCTTTTAAAAGAAACAGCAATGCTGTTCAGAATTATCAGAAGGTGCAGCTTGTGCTGTTTGGGTGAGCTGACCTGATATTAAATTAGCAGAAGTTGTAGACATTCAGCATTACCCTTCTCGTGGGCTGTGACTGTTGTTATCCTTTAAGCTTCTTGGAATGCAATCCTTGTGGCAATGGCTTGCCTTGTTTCCTCTGTGCTTCTTGTATTCCTTATTTTTTTTCCTTTTTTACTTTTGTTTTCTCTTTCTTCCTTTACTATTTCTTCCTTTTTCTCTCTAGGAACAGCAGCTGACATGGATCTCTTCCTTCTGTTGCCTTTTCCTTCCAGTAGATTTCATTTTCATATCCTTCCTACCTTACCAAAAGGCATCCATCTTTCTCAGTCTATTCCTGACCTTCCCACTGCACTAATCATTAGGGAATGCCTACCTGCTTCCCTTCTTCCAACTTCCTTCTCTGATCCAATACCTGCTAATTTCTTGGTAAGTACACCAGCTGAAGAGAGAATTCACTTCCCTTTTTTTTCCAAGCATCAGCCTTCCAGGTTCCTGCTCCCCTACCATGTGCAGGTTAATAAGCAGCTGTGAGATTCTGGTTTGCAGTCAGACACTGATGAAAATACAGAGTAGCAGCCAAGTACTTGTCTGATGAAGCACCACACAAAACACACTTCTGTGATGCTATCTGTTAGGAATGTAATTTAGACTCTTTTTTTTTTTTTCTTTTAGGTAATAACACTTGCATATTCAGAACTTCACGAATGAGCTCTCCTCTATATGCCAACAGTATTTCCTTTTCTGCAGGAGAGATGCATTCCTTGTCTTGGTACCTAAGGACTGAATCATGTTGCTCTCCATAAAAAACTGGCAGTCTGACCAAGCCAGAGTTAATTTTACTGACCCAGGATGCTGGAACGTGCAGATTTATGCTTGTTGATAGTGCTTATGTACCAAGTTAGGAAAATTTTTAAACCCTTAGTTTTTTGAGCTTCCTTCATGGACATCCCTCACCCACCCCAATTTTCAGAGAAATTAACACATGTCAACAGGGACGATAAAACCAACGTAATGATAAAAAACTCCTCATTGCTCCTGTTGCACAGGGCTGTATGTTTTTAAAAAGGCAAGATATTTTTCTGCAGTAGGTGTTTTCACAGTAGCAAGTTTTTAGATAGAGCCAGTTGCAGCATGTCTTTTTCATATGTCTTTGATAAATCATAGATATTTATGTTCAGAAAGTGTTTGTTTTTGTTTTATTTCAGAGCCCATCCTTAGACCTTGATCTGAAGGGTGGTTGTGGGTGTATTTAACTTAGGGCTTTGTCAATATTCCCATATATGTCAATGCTAACAAGTTTCCTCATGGTGAAAAGCTAAGCATGTGCATATGTGTTGGCAGGTCTGAGGCCTTTTCTCAGTTCTTTGTCCTTCTAGGTGCATGTTATTCAATCTTTTGTAGAGAGAAACAGAGGAGGGAGAAGGGGAAAAAATGCTGTGAAAGCCCTGCAAAGGGAAGGATAATGGGCTTACATTAATACAATTATTCCATAACTACTCTGTCTCTTCCCTGAAATTCCATTTGCGGAACTTCAGCATTGTTCTCTTCTTATATTTAGCTCTTCTTATTTTAAGGCTGGTTTTGTATGCTAACCAATGACATTTTAGTATTGTAAGTATTGGTATTTATTAGTAGCATTGTAAAAAGATGAAAATAAAATTTGAAGACATACTCACCAGTTTAGCATAGACAAGTGTACTGACTTGAATAGGTGCATTTTTCTCTTAGTTTATTAACAGATTTGTCACTCATCAAACATTTGTTGCTCATCTTTAGCATCTCCTAGGAAGTAGGTATATAAATTTAATATATTTTTGAAAAGTCTGTATATTACCTTACTACAAGGGGCCCTGTGTCGCTGTCACTGTGACTCTGTATTTATCTGTATCTCTAAACCTGAGTGCAATGATACACAGGCTTCTAAATGCTTGCCTTCCTTTTTCATATTTTTCATTATTCAGTTTAGGTGGTATGCTAAACACTCAGTTTAGAATTGCCAAAAAATGTTTTTATGCATGAAAGCCACCTGAGTTTCCCCTGTCCATTTTTGTTTAAGAATTGCCTCTGTGTAGTTACGTTAACAGAGGGATAACATTGCTTTTTCTTGGTTTAGGATTTCTACAGAAGGCTCAGTTGGTTTTTGTTCAGTTTGGGGTTTGGAGGTGTTTTTCTGTAAGCATGGGACAGAGAGAGAAGGGGAGTGGAGGTTGGTTTTATTTTTCTTGGATTTCCCAGTTCTTCACATTTCCTAACCACTTTTTTTAATTTTTCAAATAAAAAATGGCTTTTGTTTTCCCAAACAGGATGTGAATTTCTGTCCTTACATAAATAATAAGACTGATAGAATGTTTGGGATCACTACTTGCAGAGAAAAGAAATTGCTGATATGTTGCTGTGGTTTTTTGAAATACTGATGCATTTTTTGTTTGTTTTCCTAATTTTTTTCCTTCAGATTATATATTTAGATTCTCTGTTAGTCATTGTGATGATGGTGTATCAGCCATGCCATTCTTGGGAATTTAAAAAAAAGTAACTATTTTCAGCAAAATAAGATTATGGAAACATTAGTGTATGATATTTCAAATAATTTAGTGTATAGGATGTTCAGTACATAAACATTTTTATCTAAATATTCCAAGCTATACTACTTCTCAGGAGAAATCAGGGAGTAAATATCAGACCTGTGCAAACAGAAAGTGTTGAAGCAATATTTAGAGAAAGTACACTATTACTTCAGTTTTCTTTTTAATGACATGTTTTTGAGCATGCCTTTTTCACAGTCCCCACTTGAACACAGAAATTAAGATATTTGCAAAGCATTAATACTTCTCTTCTTCTTGTGCATTTACTAATTTTTCACTGATTCACTGAGTTTGCAGTGTTGAGTATTTTTTTAGACTGCAGCTGAGCCTTTATTTTCATACGAATAAATGAGGCAGTTCTGCAGGCAGCTGCAGAAACCTGGTGTGTTTGCTTTTTTCCCTACAGTGATGGATTGCTGTGCAGAGGTAACCTCCTGGCTGCTGAATAAATGTGTTTGATGTAGTGTTCCATGACTGGTGTTTGTGCTCTGTGTCTCCACTCTGGGATGTGCTTAAAGCAGCAGAATGTCTTAGGCCTAGCTGCTAACCTGCCACCCCCTCTGACTGTCCTGCAGGCAGCATGAAGCACCGTTTGAAGGCAAACTGATAAGCCAAGAAGTGATGCTGAAGCGTCAGGAAGAAGAAATGATGCAACTGCAAGCCCGGATGGCTCTGAGGCAGTCCCGGCCTAACCTCTACCCAGGGGATGCCATTAGATCCTCAATGCTTGACATCACCAGAGACCCACTGAGGGAAATAGCCCTGGAAACAGCCATGACACAAAGAAAACTGAGGGTAATGCCCTGAGCTCAGGTGAACTCTTGTTTTCATTGAAACAGAGCAGTGTCATGACTGAAACTCTCATATGTGGGATTCATGAACTGGGTCTTGCAATAAACAGTCATCAGCAGGTTAAATACCAGGTGTGTGGTGTTGGCCTGCTTTCACAGGGTAAAACTCCTGAGATTTTGTGGCATTAGTGGCTACAGAGCCTAAAGTGGCATCAAGAGATGCTAAAACAGACAGCAAGGCTCGACAATTGCATCAATTAAACAGTATAGCATCCTAACAAAGGTAAGGCATAGGTTTTCTCCTCTATCCTGTGGTGTTTTCACCCCCTTCATTTGCATTTCTCTGAGTGGAATGTGGATGTATCAGAGGTTATTAAATTAACAAGTTGGGAAGGTAAAGAGAGAGAGGATTCATTTGGCCCATAAGTTCACCTGAATCCCTGTGCAAATCCTGTTTGCCTTCCCAGCTGTCTCGGTATGTGGATGAAATACAGAATTACACACAAAGAGGGAGACGGAGGTGTGTAGGTAAACAGAGTGCCTGATGTGTAGAATAGACGATGGCTTGATGCCCTCTGCTGCTACTTTCCATGAACTGGATATTTTTTTAATTTTTTTTGAGTAAGGATGGGAAAACTTGGAACAAGACTCAGGGATTTGCTGCTCTAATACAGGGTAAAAATTCCTGTACCTGTATCCAGTCCATCACATTAAGATGAGTTAGTTCATGTAGGCCTTAACTAGCCAAGTTGGTTCCCCTCTCTGTTGCCCAACCCTTAAGAGATTTTTGTGGAGATGTTTTGCTTATAGTACACAGTAGATAGCAGGCAATTGCCAAAATTTAGCCTTTGGTCCCTCTTTTGCATTTGCAGGGCAGGAGTTAAATGTGCCTCAGCCTAGTGTTCCAGCAACACAGTGCTCATTCATGCTCTTTTGTGATTTGCAGAATTTCTTTGGCCCAGAGTTTGTGAAAATGACGATTGAGCCATTCATCTCCTTGGATCTACCGAAGTCTATCTTGGTAAGAAAGGGGCTGTTCAGCCATCTGTGGTGGGGGAAGTACATTAAACCAACAAATGTGGTTTTATCTCAAGTGTGAATGTTGAGAGATTTCATTTCACAAAATGCAGACTAAGAAAGGCAAGAGTGACGACACCAGGCGAAAAGTAAATGTGATGCTTCTGAGTGGGCAGAAGCTGGAGCTGACCTGTGATACCAAAACGATATGTAAAGATGTCTTTGATATGGTTGTTGCCCATATTGGCTTGGTAGAGCATCACTTCTTTGGATTGGCTACTTTAAGAGGTAAGAATAACTACTGAATTATTTCTTCTGCCCTTGTTCACTATTCCCTTTGAGAGATGTTGAGCTTATTAAGTCCCTGTTGGTCAACAGAAAACTTCACCGTTCAATGCCCAATTTCAGAGTTATAAATCTGTCTTTATCCTCCATCTGGTGCAAATACTTGCTTTAATACTTTGTGCTTGTCTTTCATGCTTGTGGCAGACAATGAGTTTTTCTTCGTGGATCCTGACATAAAGCTAAGTAAAGTAGCTCCAGAAGGATGGAAAGAAGAACCAAAGAAGAAGAACAGGCCTCCTGTCAACTTCACTCTCTTTTTTCGCATAAAGTTTTTTGTGGATGATGTCAGTCTTATACAGTGAGTGTATGAAATTTTTTGTAGCCCCTTAAGCCCTAAATTTGTGGACAGAAATTGACTATTATTCAAATACTGGAGTACCAAAGGTGCTGTGGGGTTTTTTTTCATGGTTTTGTTTTACATTCCTGTTCTAGGCACACACTGACCTGTCACCAGTACTACCTGCAGTTGCGGAAGGACATCCTAGAAGACAGGATGCACTGTGATGATGAGACAGCCTTATTATTAGCATCCCTAGCTCTCCAAGCTGAGTATGGAGATTACCAGGCAGAGGTACATCATCAATTTCACCTTTGTTCTTGTTGAACTGTGATCTTGCTGCTTCATTAAAGACTGGACTGTGATCTGCCACATGTGCTTCACAGCTCTGCCCTGGACTGGAAGCTCAGCGGAGTTTGCTCTTGGCAAATTTTACTGTGAGCAGGTGTTCCTAAAGTCTAACACAATTAGTTGCAGAATTTAGTTCAAGTCCTGGGTGTTAAAGCCTTTTTTATTCAGTGGAAGTAGAGTCAGGCTTGAATATGGAGAAACTGATATGAAATTAACCTGTGGGCCAAGATGGAGATTGTAATTCCCTCCCCTTTCTCCGAATCATATGCTCCTCTGAGCTGTAATGTACAGTTGTTTGTAAAAATGAATGTTTGTGCTTCAGTCGTGCTCACAGGGCAGTATATGGCGGTGCCATCACAAAAATGTTTTGTGTTGCAGGTGCACGGCTTGTCCTATTTCAGGCTAGAACACTATGTCCCAGCAAGAGTGATGGAGAAACTGGATCTGTCCTACATCAAGGAAGAGCTGCCAAAACTGCACAGCACTTACGTGGGTGCCTCTGAAAAAGAGACAGAGTTAGAATTTCTGAAGGTAAGTGGGCAGCAATTGGCTTCCTTCATCTGTGACTTTAGAATCCCCTTGTTGGAATATGGATGCATGGACTTCAAGTCAAAGCACAGTAAAACAACTCAGGGTCTGAATAACACTGAAAGACAGAAAGCTGAAAAGATTTTGTCCAAAAGACCCACGTAACAAGCAAAAAGAAATTGGAGCACATGGGAAGTTCTCTCACAGTAGTCTTAGCTCAAGCTAGCTAAAAGCAATTATTGATCCTTGTGTTTGCTCTAAAGGAATCTGTGTTTATGAAGCAGCACACCCTTTATTTCCCATATCTTCTGTGCTTTCTGTAGAGGGGAAAAACCCATAAATTACAAAGAATTTTGTTACAGCTAATACTATGCATGGTGCTTGGTATGAAGCAAGCCAGAAGCACTGCCAAGGAGAATTTTTTGTAGGTTCTATGTAAGATGATAGGAAAGCCATTAGCCACAGATGTATTTGGATTATTCTAAAAGGACCCATTGAGAAATCTAATTATGGTGTCTGCTCATGGCATAATAATCAGGTTCTGCCTTGATCAAAATGAGTTCAGGAGATGAAGGATTGCTGTTGAAACACCAAATAACCATTACACTGTAATTGCACAGCCACACTATAGTTCCACCATCTCTTTGAGTATGTGATGGAAGAGGCACTCAGCTGACTTTGTCCATTCTAAATTGTTTTACAGAAGTGTTCTTGGAACTGAGCCACAGAGAACAAAGTAGGGGGCATGATACTAGCTAAAACCTAGCCTGGCTGGGGTGTGGTAAGGGGAGTAGTTAGATTCCCTTGTTTAATTCAAATAAACATTGGGTTCATTTGCTGTAGTTTGGCAGGTCAAGATGTACAACCAAGTCTTAAAACCCTCAGCTGATGTTTGTCTGTCATAATAGCTGTAAACCGTAAGTGGAATCACCAGGCAAAGAAGATTAATTTTGCTAAAATCCATACATTTATATGCAGACATGAAAACATTTCTAGAGAGATATGTGATATTCATATATGAAAACTTGTAATGGCTTTAACTTCATACTCATAGAAGTTTCATTGCATTGGTGTGTGCAGTTGTGTCAGAGGCTCACAGAATATGGGGTTCACCTTCACCACGTGCTGCCTGAGAAGAGATCCCAAACAGGCATCCTTCTGGGAGTGTGCTGCAAAGGAGTTGTCATTTTTGAAGTTCACAATGGTGCCCGTACACCTGTGCTGCGCTTCCCGTGGAGAGAGACAAAGAAAATATCCTTTAGTGTAAGTTGGTGTCTTTTCCTCTGTGTGTACATGTCTATATTTGTGTCTCCAGTTACTGAGTTTTGTGTTGGTTATTTTCGCAAATTAAAATGCTGTTTTACAGCGTAACCTGACTATGTTTTGTGTGGTTGTCCTATTATGGGATTGAAACAGGAGTTTTCACATTTTAAAGGTTTTATTTTTTTCCTTAGCTTGCATGAGCAAGGATAGTGAAGGAGTGCACCAGACTGAGAATCTTGCATTAGAGGACTGGGTACAGGCAAATGCCAGTACTCAGTATAACTAGGACATGCACCTATGTTGCTTTTAAGTTATATTTCCAAGAGTAGTTGAGTTAAATGACAAAAGATAACAGGCTGACACTTGATCTGGGCAACACCAGCCAACTTGAGTGGGTACACTGTAATCTGGTGATCATGTGTCAGTTTATAATGAGGCATTGAGCTTCAAATGCTTACCTTTATATAGGTATTGAAAACAGCACTTCTAATTCTGATACCTTGTTGAAAAGCTACAGCCTATTTCATCTGTGAGATAGTTTAGACTAGAATACATACATTCAAGTTTAAAAATTACTAGAAAGATAAGTTCAAGACCTGGAACATTAACTGAGAGATTTGGTAATTAGATCAGCATTTAGTTATTTTATTCTTAAACAGCAGCATCCCTTGTGACTTCCTCAGGGGCCTTTGAAAACCCCATCCTGCAAAATGTAATGGTTCTGGTTGTCATTACTCAGCACTAACAGTAACAGAGACGGATTAAATAATAATAAAGCACCTTCTCATCTAGCCCAGGAGTGGCTTTAAAGAGCTACTTTGTAAATCTCAAATTACTTTATACTGCTATTTTAACAGAAATCTCTCCCATCAGTGCATTTTGTTTCAGGAAAGTTTGAATGCTGTAACTGTGCACAAGCAAATAACAGAATTCTTTGTAGGCTAAAAGAAATAATTTGTCTTCAACTTCTTTCTTTCTCCGTTGTGTAGAAGAAGAAAATAACTTTGCAGAACACATCAGATGGCATCAAGCATGCCTTTCAGACTGACAGTAGTAAGACTTGCCAGTACCTTTTGCATCTCTGCTCTTCCCAGCATAAGTTCCAGCTACAGATGAGAACCAGGCAGAGCAACCAAGACACTCAGGAGATTGGTAAGGACTGTGATGCTGTGTTAGTTTTTAATAGCAATCTGTGTGTATTTTTGTAATTAGAAGAACTGAACTGGAGCTTCAGTAATTTTGCTGAGTGCTGTGTATGTGTAGATGTACATTTGAAGGGCTTATACTGTGAAGAGACTCTTCTAGCTAAGCTTGTTTAGATTTTTTTAAGGGGTGGGAAAGGAGTTGGGAGAACACAGAAAAGCTGACATACAGCAGCTGCTCTAAACTAAAAGGCATCTAAAAATAGGCTGCTAATAGAACTTTCCCATTTGATTAAAGGCTTTTGGCTTTTCTTTCAGAAATATCTTGAAGGTATTTCAATAACAGGACTTTTACGTTTTGCTTAATATGAAAGATATTGGTTGGATAATGTGGAATTACAGATACTATGGTGTGATCATGGGAGTGCAAGTGAAATAGGGAGCATTCCACGATGCTCCATCTCTAAGCTGTGGGTACAGCTGTCTTTATTCTACCTAATGTTGGGTGGACCTACTGAGGGACAACACGGACACTAATCTGTTTCCTTCAGAATTCCCAGTTCCTTCATAATTTGTGTGCATAATAGAAAATGTAAAGGTGTCCTTTTTAGACTGAAAATATTAATTGGACAATGTAATAATTGAAAAAACAAAACCCTCTACGAATTTCTTCACTGTTTGGAGCAGAGCTCACTTGGCTGGCTGGCCTTCAGTGTGGTCTGGAAGTGCTGTTTTGGTCAGTCTGCCTGCTCATGCTTTCTTTGTTCCCTGTTATCTGTCTGCATTCCAATTGCTGTTAATCCAGACTTCCACTAGTGTAGCTGGGAAGGAGTTTGACCCCACTGCTGTGAATATTGGGATCTCTAATTTTAAAAAAAAGAAAAGAGGAGGAGTGGGAAAAGGCATGTGGCAACTAACAAGCCCTTTTTCTGTTCTGTCGGGCTCAGCCAACTTCAGGCAAAGAAACAGGACCAAGTGACTTAAAGCCTTTGTACCATTCTCTGATTTAGAGTTTGCTTATCCTGAATTGCAGAGAAAGGCAATACAGGGAGGATTTTCTTGACTGGCCAAACTTGGTTACTCTTAAAAGATGGAATATGTGTTGTGCTGTGGGGGTCTGGAAAACAATAGTTTGGCTCTGTGCAGTGCAGATCACTTGGAAATCAGAGGTCCCAGATTCCACCAATCACTCTCAATCAGAAGCAAACAAATCAGCTTTATGGTGAACTCCATCTCACTGATTATTAAAAGGAAAAATAAAACAAAAATTTTGCTGTTGTCATAACCTCACTAAATCTAAAATCAACCCTTAATATGTCAGTAAAACTAGTAGTTGGAAGCACTCAGCAATATAGTAAAGAAAAGGACTTATATAACAGTAAAGAAAAGGGCATTCTGGATTCCAGAAAAGGCATATGGAAAAAAAAATGAAATAAGGGTTAAGTCAGCCTTACAGAGGATGAGCACGTGAAAATTTTCAGTTACAGGATTGGCAGGAGGCTTGAAAAGCCTAATGCCTATATAATATAGTTAATAATCTGAAAGTATTCATCTGAAGTCCATAGAAATTCTGTTTGATGTTCTCGGAGGGTAAATACAATGTCAAGAAAAGAGATCTGGGCATATTTTATTAGGGTACTCTTCCCCGTGATGGGAACACAACAAGAGAAGGTGTCATTGATGCCTTCTGTCAGAGTCAGGAAATGGGAATTTGTGGATTTTTGGTCTGATTGGGCAAAATCGTTCTGCTGTGGCTTATCTAGTCTAGTGGCTGTGGCTAGAAGAGGTGTTTGGTGTGGATAAGGAAGTGGTAGTTGTATACTAATTCATCTTGTGAAAGGACAGAGAAACATACCTTCCCCAACTAAATCTTCACAATCTGTGTGCCTGTTACAGAGAAAGCTTGAGTCACTGTGCCAGTAAATTCCTACTGTAGGTATTAGAGGAAGGAATGTCTCTTGGAATGGCAGGACTGAGATGGTGTTTGCCAAATACACTCTTTTCTAAATGCCAGAGTATTTACCATTAAACCTCATGTGGATATGTACCAAAAAGTGGCATTTTCCCTTTGAGTTACAATGCAACTTCCTAAAGCAGCTTGTTTCCTATATGTGTGTAGGGTTAAAAAAGCCCACTGGTTAACCCTAAATCAGAAATATATACACAGTTGAGGATTGCTTTTCCTGAGACTTCCCTGTGAACTGACTCCAAGACAGCAGTGAAGTTTATGAAGGGTTCAGGTGGCCTGATTTCCTTTAAAGTCTCTGACCAGCCAACAAGTTGCCACAGCTTATCAAGTTCCTGTGTGAGAGCCAAGCCACAGGAACTGAACTGCTAGCCTTAGGAGGCAGTTAGGGTAATAGAAAGGAGCCCTGCTCAGCTTTGCTCTGAATTAAGAGGGGTTTAGGCTAAGATGTATTATCATGAATTTGCTTTTAGCTAAGAACATCCACCCAGACAGTTCCCACGACTCAGCTGACAGTAATTTAATTACAGTCCAAAACCTGTTTCTTGCTGCTGCTTAAGGGAGTCCTTGCTAATGAGTCAAAAAGTCTGGCAAACCCCAGTGAACACTTTGTTTTGTGCTAGGATGTTTGTGGCAGGGGAGGTCCCTAAGTGCACCTGAGTGGGCTGGTGCTCTGTGACCAGGCAGAGCTGCTGCCAAGCCCTCATGGCCTTGCAGCTGTGCTGTAAATGTGGAGGGGCTCATGCAAAGCAAACAAAGCAATGGATGGGTGGAAGTTTGGTAGGATCTGATAGTGTGGAGATGGGGGAGCCCTGTTTGTTCAAATCCTGGATCAGGCTTTTATGAACAGATAAAAGGAAGTGTAATCTTCCGGGTCACATGGCTTGAGGATATTTCTTGTTTTGCAGAAAGAGATGATGTGCCTGTGTATAAGGCACAGCAGCCTGACAGGAAATATGAGTCTTCATGCTAATAAGAGGATAAATATTCTGCTATTCTGTGGTTTTGGGCCTCAGGTTAGTGTAGTGTTGTAAACTCCAAACTTTGCTTCTTGAGCAAACTCCATGGTGGGTGTTTATATGTCTCTGATGATGCTACATACTGCTAAGCATCTCGAGAATACCCATTGTGTGTGATTTGGTTGTTTAAAAAGCATGCTTTGCACAAGGTGGTCACAGTAGCTCTACTGAATAAGTTCAATTGTTTGGGTTTTGGTTTGTTTTCTTTGTAAAATTTCCACAGAAAGGGCTTCATTTAGGAGCCTGAACCTTCACGCGGACTCTGTCAAAGGCTTCAACATGGGCCGAGCCATCAGCACTGGCAGCCTGGCCAGCAGCACCCTGAACAGACTCGCTGTTCGACCCCTGTCTGTGCAAGCAGAGATCTTCAAGAGACTGTCCTGCTCTGAGCTCTCGCTCTTCCAGCCACTTCCTGGCTCTGCAAGGGACAAGAACGAGAAGAGTCCGTGGGAGGAAAGACCCAGAGTTATGAGCAAGTCATTTCACGATCTGAGTCAGAGTCACATCTCTGTTTACCCCCCAAGGAAAAATGTTATTACTGCTTTGGACTCCTCTCCCAAAAAAATAGAAGATATAATGGGAAGGGTCTTTCAGCAAATGCCAAAATTTGATTCTGGATCAGCAACAGGAGCATTAAAACCAAGCAAGTAAGAGTCTCTCTGACCACCCTGCAGTATCTTTGTGTACAGTCAATGTACATTTTGCATCAGTTTTGATTTATTATTCATGCCATTATTTTATTACATTGATCCTTCCCTCTCCCAACTTCCTCTTCCCTCTGTCTGGTTCCCCTTCTCTCCTTCTCCCCTTTAAGTTCAAAATCTCATGCAGGTTTAAGTAGAAGCCCTGAAAGAAAGAAAAATGAATCTGACTCATCATCCATTGAAGATACCGGTCAAGCCTATGTTGTAGGTCAGCATGCAAAAAATAATATTACTGTATTTACTAACTAACCTCTAAAATTGCTTTGGGTGTAATGCTTTGATATGTTTATTAACTGATGGTAATATTCTGATTTGAAAGTGGGAGCAGAGTATCACATGTTAAACCAATCCAGGCCATTATTGCGGCAAATCCAAAAAATCCTCCTTTGGCCAGCACCAGTCTGTGCACAGGGGTGTAAAGTAAAAGCTGTTGCAGAAAACATCTTCCAGGTTGTCACTTCAGGGTGCCATTTGGTCATATAGATCATTTAATAATTTGCTAGTCTTCACAGTCTGTTAGTGAAGGCTGAACTTTTTGAGTGTTTTCTGTGGTAAGGATGTAGGGAGTGATTTTTTGGAAGTGATTGTTCAGCATAAGCTGGCTATTGGCCAGTGCCTCTGAGTAGTAACTCCACACTTTGCGGGTTTTTTTTGTCTTTTATTTGTTTTTGGGGGTTTTCTGTTCAGATATAATAAATAAGTTAAAAAAATTCTGCAGTACACTGCGTGTTTCACAAAAACACTTCTGTAGTGAGGTAAGCCAGATGCATTTACTCCATTTTCTTGGCAAGGATTGGAGTGCACACTAGTCTTACTAGGAACTGAAGGAGAGAGTTCACATTAAGAAAAAAAAGATTCAGAGCAGCTAAATAGACTTAAACTAGACTTAGGTTATTAAACACGAATTTTTAATTTCTGTGTATAACCAGTTTCTGGTTCTAGAAGGTTCCCTGTTATGACAATAGGAACTGTAATGACTGAATATTTGCAGCCCTAGCTTGCTTGTTGGCTTTGCTGTAGTTACAGAACGTAAGAAAAAGTGGAAGATGGTTAAGTTTCGGGGATGGGGATCAGTATAAAAAAAACTAAAAAAAAGCAAACAAAGCAGAGTGTGACATGCTACATCTGCTCCCAGTGCACTTGAAACCAGGACTGACTTGGGAATGCTGCATTTTCAGTAACGAGAGCATAAATGCTGTAGAGTGAGATGAGACACGCGGGTTCTGTAAAGGCTGGTTGCAGCCATTTCCCCTGTGCTTTTAGTTTTACAGTTAATGTGATGGTGTGCTTACCCATAATCTTCTAGGCAGCAGTTCTAGTGAGAATCTCAGTTACATGTCAGAAAGTCCTGCTGAATCACACTGCCTGTGCTGAGGGACATAGCTTCTTTGTATGGTAAAACACATTCAATGAAACTTTAGGCTTCATAGGTTTGGAGAAGGCCAGGACTGCTTTCCTAAGAAGTTTGAATTATCTTCCCTCATTTACTTTCATATATTGGTACATTTATTATTTTATCCTCTTTAAAGTAGGGCCTTATTTGCTTGGCTGTGATAATTTCAAAGAAAATATGATTCTATATTCAAATGATTTTAAATACAAATAGTTCAAATTACTTGTTACTGCAGCAGCTTATTTGTTTCTTTACAAAATCATACAAGAGTCCTGTTGTGTTGGTTTATTAGGTTCCAATACTGTTAGAAAATTTAGTCTTCGGCTTCATCACTTAAGATCCTTTACTTTTATCTGAAGTTAACCGAAGGCCAAACCTCTGTCCTTCCTTTAATTCATTGCCTTTGCATGAGCTACCATCTATCTGAATCTTAAACTACAACCAGAGTACATGAGTAATTTGGATTTACTAATACAAAGCTAGTTTTATGTTTATTCATTTTTAAAATAAATAGTTTGGTATTGGGAATGAGCTCATGTGTAAAGTCTGAAGTAATTCTTGGTAGCTTTTGTATTTAAAAAAATATTGATAACAGCATCTAATATTTCCATTCATGTCACAGGTGTTAGCATGAATACTTCAGAAAATCTTCTGTCATCAGCAGCATTAAAAGAGAGTGGTAAGTTGATAAGTAATCTGTCTATAGAATTAATTCGGTCAGTTTGTTTGTCACTTGCAAATGCTTCACTGTTCCACCTGTCCTGTGTCTTCCATATTCTTAAGTGCCTCTCCCAGTTAGCTGCACGGGACCTTTTCCTAAATGCAACTCCTAGTATTTATTTTGGATTGCTTCTAGTGAGAGATTTAGACCTCTGTGTGTAATATTTTTGAAATATGAGTAGTGTCTGTTTAGTTTGGGACTTGAAGGGTGCTCTTACCTACCAGATTATGCTCTTGAGAGTTCATTTCCCTTACTTAGGAGGTTACTGGTTCTGTGTTTTCTTTTTAGTTCTTTCACTCTTTGGGCTTGATGTGGTTTTGTGGGAGTAAAAACTCCTTTTCTGGGTCTGCTGCCCTCTCCTGCACTTGTTCTCTCCTTGTAGCAGTGTGTGGAGCTCAGTAGGTTTCTGCAGCTGTGGATTGCCTGTTCCACTTAGGGCAAAAGTATCCCAGGCACTCCTGGGCCAGATGATTGGAATCAAGTCCATGAGTTCCGACTTGCAGTACACTGATGTTTCCTGAAGGTTCAGGAGATTGGGCTTTTTGGTTTATTTGTTTGTATTTAGTTTTGTTTGCTTGTGTGATGGGGTTTCTTCGTTACTGTTTGTGGGTTTTCTTTTTCTTTGCCAAATTATTCTCCTTGGGTCTCTGAAGTGCGTGGGTCTACTTCAGCCTGATGGGAAGCCTCAGGAGTCAGGCTTCTACTGTGAAGATGCTCAAATTTTAGAAGAGGTGGAATCGGCAGCCTGTGGAGTTACAAATGAAGTAAATTTAAGCAAGAGAGGTTTCTAATTTTGGTTGGTTTTTAACAAAGAGACAGCCTTAAGAGAACTCACTGAGTAACCTTTCAGTAACTTCATTTAAGGAACATCAGTTTCAATTTTATCAATGTATTGGCATCCTCCCTACCAATGAGCGGAGCACATAAACTCAGATCTAAATACTTTCCTGAACTGAGACTAAAAAGTTGTAGATTCTAGAACTCAATTATGTTGTCACTCCACAAGACTGTGCTAGCTGCATTTCTTAGGAATAAAAGATTTTTAGCTGCTGAAGATGGAAGTGGGTTAGAAGGGTGGTGGAGGGTCTTTTTCTGTCTTTGACCATTGCTTAGAAGATGAAAGTTGGACCCACTAGATCAAAACAACTTTTCAAGTTATCAGAGAAGTAATATTTTTTTAATGGAAAGGAACTTTAAAGTAAACCTGAAGGAAAGTGTTGAGGTAGTGTCTGATCATGAAATGTTGGCTTTACAGTTGACTCTCTTCAAACAACACAGAACAGAGTTGCCACACCAGAGAGAGAGATCACTTTGGTGAACTTGAAAAAGGATGAAAAGTTTGGCTTAGGTAAGTGGCTTTAAAATTGCTGTTGACATGTATTTCTAGAAGCTAAAATGAAAATAAAGTTTTCTGGTGTGTATTTAAGCATTTATTGTAGGACTGAGTAAAGCAGTGTGGGCAGTTTGCTGGATTTTGAAGCCATTTAAGATGCACTTTCTACAATATTAAGCAAGGCTGTTTTTCAGTTGTTTTGTATTGTGAATGTAGGATAATATTTATATTGTGAGTCATCCTAGAAGTTGGCCATTAAAGTTTATCTCTGTGCTCAGTATAGAATTTTGTCTCTGTGGAACCTTGGAACCTCACAGCTGTGACAAATGCTTTAAAAGAATGCTTTAAAAAAAAAAAAGAGAAATAAAAGCATTATGAGCTAATTGTGGAGTGTTTTTCTTACTTCTCTAATATCAGATGGAACACTGATTTGATATTTAGGGTGCCTGGGAAATGAGATCTTTTCATTACATTCCTTCTTCTGCCACTGAGTTTTTTTCATAAACCCACATAATTTTTCCCTGTATGAGTAATGACAAGTTTGGTGTCAGTATTGTGCTTTAGGAACTCTCTAAAGTATTCTTAGGGACATTGTTCTGTCATTCAAAATCAAACTGTAGTGTAAATTTGAGAGGGAAAAAGGTCTACAAGACAGTAATGCTTAGTTTTTACACTGCACAGTAATGTACAAGTTGAGCAAAAAGGAAAGAAAATCAAAGAAATGTACTATTTCTCCTCTTTCTTCCCCAAGCCATTTATGGTACTTTGCTGTTTTAGCTAAAATAGAGGAGACCTGATATCTTCTATTTTATTTTTTTTTTTCTTCTGGAACATTCATTCCAGACTTGCCTCGTAGAATGAACAGAAATAGATTAGAAACCTCAAAATAAAACAAGGAGATGAAAAACTCAGATCTTAAGATCTGGAGAGAACAAGAAATTTTTATGTGATAGAAAACAAATTTTACCTGCTCAGCAAATGTACATTTCATGTCACCTGTATGTGTTTCTATTGCCAGAGCTGCCTTCTGTAGCCTGAACAGACAGACAGACAAAGTCTAAATTAATTGCTTAAAACAAGAGTATACAATAAAGCTTAATCAAAAAGCTTTACTGTCTGTTTCCATGTAGATTTAAATTTGAGCTGTCTGGGTTTTATTACTTTACATTCATTTGAATGACTAGGTTCTTGTTTGTTCTAAAATGTGGACTTGTGTTAAGTTACGCAGTGATTACTGACATTTTTGCCTGCTTTGGGCTTTTTTTTCATAGGCTTTCAAATAGTCGGTGGAGAGAAGACGGGGAAACTTGATCTGGGAATTTTTATTCATTCAGTTATTCCTGGAGGGCCAGCTGATTTGGAAGGAACTCTAAAACCAGGTGAATAGTATAAAATTCCATCTATGGCTCGGGGTATCACAGTTCCTTACAATGGTGACCTTCAGTTACCTTTCAGATAATTTCTGAATACTAGTGTTACTTTGTTAAACTGTACAAAATCAATCATTCAAATCCAAGTAAAAATGTTAAAGCTTGAAGTAGCAGAAAATTGAAGTTACATATAAAGATAAGAGTTTTATTTTCCATAGTCTCTCTTGCAGATGCATTGTAATTTAAATTTTTTAAAACTCAGTACCCGTATTTTGATTTTTGAAAAAAGTGAAATGGAACCATATACTATAACTGTAACTATGGTGGGGAGGAGGAGAAAAATGGGGGTTTTTTTCCTTCTCCTTTTAGTCTGTTCAGTCTTGAACTGAACTGTGTATTGCTCATTTAACTTCTGATTTCTGCTTTTTCATCTGGTTTCTTTTACAGCATAAGAGAAGGTAGAAATCATAATATGGAAAGATTTGGCAGGTTTAAAAAGAGGAAATATAGCTGGTTTTTGTCATCTGGTTTGGGGTTTGGCTTTTTTTTCAATGATTAGCCCTATTCCAGCATCACTTGAAGTTTAGTAATTTTTAATCCATGCATTGTGTACAGGTTGTCACTCCACGTTGTCACTCTAAATGTAGACATGTAAAAATGTAAATGTAAAAATGTAGATGTTAGACTGTATGTGAACACCCCCTTTTGTGCAGGACACCGCCTCATATCCATCAACAGCACGAGCTTGGAAGGCGTCAGCCACCATGCGGCGCTGGAGATCCTGGAGAACGCTCCTGAGGACGTGACGCTTGTCATCTCCCAGCCCAAGGACAAGCTGTCCAAAGGTAGGGAGCTACAGTCTCTCCTGTGAGCAGCCCCAGCTGGTGTGGTCTCAGAATTGTGTTCAGAGGCAAAATGAAGAGGTGTGTCAGGGTAACCTTTGGTGAGGGCACGCTGGGTGCAGCATGAACAAAGAGTTTCCTATGGAATATCTGGGCAGGTGAAACCTTGCTGGGTTGTGAGCTGAGGAAAGGGTGTCGTGCTGCAGCTGAGGTGCTGATGGCTGTCTTGTCTCCTGGTTTTCAGCATCGTCTAACACTGCTCATGTCAGTAATGGAGCCAGGGGTTACCTGAGGAGGCCCTCTTCGGTGCAGGACAACGAGGCAGAGTCCTCTTCAGAGGAGCACAGCCGGTGCCGTGGGCAGCAGAGAGCTGTTTCGGGGAGCCTCTCGGGGCCGGCGGGAGGCAAGCGGGATGGAAGCATGAGCTCCCAGGACTCCAGGACTGAGAGTGCCAGCCTGTCCCAGAGCCAGCCAGCCGGCTTCTTTGGCAAACGTACGAGTGGGAGAGCCCAGCAGGATGCTCAGCACTACAGCGAGTCCCAGGCTGGGGGCTCCAAAGTGATCGAGAAGAGAAGATCCTCGTCGGACAGTACTCGAACCAAAAGTAAAAGGCCCGGGGTAGTGGAGCCTGTGGAATATTCTGACCGAGGGGATTCTGACATGGATGAAGCAACTTACTCCAGCAGTCAGGAGCAGCAGTCAGCTAAAAAGGCATAGTGGATTTCATATGAATATTTCCCATCAGTGTGATAGTGGGATTGAAATAGCTGTCTCTGAGTGTCAGGATGTGAGGGAAGAGCAGCCTAGCCTAGCCTGCAGCTGATGCTAGTAGCTGATTTCTAATAGCATGGTGATTTGTTCAAAATTAATGGAGAAAATCACTTCTGTTACTTGAAACAACTTTCCAGCTTTCCAATGTCACAAGATGTGTCACTACAGGCAGATTGTGCTTTGGGATGAAGCTATAGTGCATTTGCTGAGGCTGTAGGAAACTTTCTTTCAATTCTGTGTGCTTGTCCAATATGTTCATAATCTAGTGACCACCCCTAGAGGTAAGTTTATTCACTTGGCAGATAAATGAAGTTTTTCCTAGAGGAAAGTAGGAGTGATACATGAGGAGTGGGTGGCAGCAGAACTCTTTGTCTTCTGGGATTGATCTAACCCATGAAAAACTGCTCTTGTGCATTAAAATTCAGCAGTGAGTCCATGTTCTTGAGCAGACACAGCTTGCTGCTTCACCTTTCCAAAAGTGCACAATCACAAATACAACAAATTTATTTCCAGCTTGCAATGATTCTTCTGTTCAGCTGATGGAGGTTATTCAATTAAATTGTGGCAGCTCCTGCTAATTAATTAGACTCTAGGCTGCTGTAATGGTGAAGTACTGCAGTTGCAGTGTTCTGTAACCAGCTCACTTGGACAGTGAAGACTTGGCTGCTGAAGACCAAGCCTATTTCTGTGCTAAACCTGTTCAATGGCAGGAATGGAAGAGATGAAGCAGTGAGCCTTGAGTCTTATTAATTGGTACTTTGCCAGGCGGACTCCTTCTGGCTGTGTCTGACTCAAAACCCCACCCTTTAAGGTCTTAGCTGCAAACATCTGTTCTAAAGGCAAATCATTGTCTCTTTTTGTTCTGTTTGTTTCTTTTTCTTTCTCTCTCTCTTTTTTTTTTTTTGTAAATAAAGGATTCTTCCTCATCGAATACAGCAAACAAAGTGAATTCTAAAAAGGTTTCTGCAACGCTTCTTAAACCTGGAGATATCTTTGAGGTTGAACTAGCAAAAAAAGATAACGGCTTGGGAATAAGTGTCACGGTACTGTTTGACAAGGTTTTTAGATGTTTTCTCTTTTTCTCTACTCCCAGCAACCCATTAAATTGCTAAATTACAAGGAAGCAAAATATTTTCTGGAATAACTTTTAATTTTTTCGATTTATTGATGTGTGATTAATCTTACCAAAGCTGAAAATAACACTATTAATTTGTATTCATTTTCTCGTCATCTGCCCTTTAAGTAATTCTTTTTTTTCGTTTTATGGTGGAGCCCCAAAGTCCTAATAGACTCTTATCACAGATGCTGCTTTGTGAGTACAAAAGGCAAGATGGTCTTTGTCTCTTGCTACCTAATTTTGTGACAAATTTGCAAGGAAGGAAGGGAGAACCTCCCAGACTGGCACGGCAGGCAGTGGAAGCTGTAGTGTGATTTAAGGGTATCTGTTCACGCTCAGTCACATTCACCGTGTTCAGTGTTCTCCCTCTGCTGGAGAAAAGGCAGAAAGCAAAAAACTGCTCAAACCCAAATGAGACCTGGCTGACCCTGCTTTCTTGCATTATGAGGCAAAAATACGATTTTAAGACTGATTTCTCTTCAGGCTATAGGATTTTGAAGGTAGTTTTATTTTTAAGGCCTGTCACACTGCAGAGTGGCACTTCAGGGAAGAAGAGAATAATTTACAACTGAGATGCACACATTTTCCGCTGCTTCGTTTCTTGTATTAAAAAATACATTTTAATGTATTTTAAAATTCAGTTATTTTCAGTGGAGGGACAATTTGCAAGCCTAGCACTGTTTCCATATATGTGGCTAGGATTGTAAGAGGAGCAGAATGAAATTCTGTTATTTCGGCATCCCAGTCTATTCAAAGTTATGTTCCATTGCTTGAGACAATTGGAGGAGCAGAGGTTGAGCAGGAATTGGTTACTGAGTAGCACCAGATCTGCTGTATGCATGCAAGGGCTTTGTAGAGATGTTAGAAGATGCCAGCCAACGTAAAGATTTCCCTTAAGGGGTGACCAAGTGGTGTCTTCCCTGACCTTTGCTTTTCCAGCCTCCATCCTGCCCCTGCATTGTTTTCCTGCACAGTAGTGATGAGAGGTGTGCAGTTACCTGTGGGTTAAGTTTTCACTTGTAATCCTGAGTGCTTTGGGAGTGAACATTAACACATGGTTGGTCTTCCTCTTCCCTCCGAGTCTGTGGAGCACAGTGAGCCAGAATCACAGAGTGGTTTAGGATGGAAGGGACATCTAAAGATCATCTAGTCCTACCCCACTGCAAACAGCAGAAAGGCCAAGGCCCTCCAAAAACAACATCAGTTCAGCAGTTTTTTACAGCTTAGACCTTCAAACTTGTCTGGGCTGAGAGAAAGCAGCACTCCTTAATTTCCTGTTACATCAGAGAAGTTGTTTTGGAGTAGGACACTGCATGGGTGTGCATCTCCTGCTTTGGCATGCTGTGCTCTTGCACATCTCTGAGCTTTGGTGTGCATGGAAGCATGTAAAGCCCAACAAAATGCAGACATGTTTCTGCTGAAGGACATTTATTTGTGTTTTGTGTATTTGCATTGCAATGCATTGTGTTTTTACAGTCTTCCCAACTTCATTCATAGCAAATTGCATGACTGCACAGAACATGCTTGATGTAACATTTTTGGTTTTGATAGTTCCTCTGGTTTTTCTACATGCCAGTAGCCCAAATGCTTCCTAAGTACAGTTTTCCTTGTGTGACGCTGTGTTTAATTACTAAGTATTCTAACTGCAAAAAGACTAACAATCCTATTTTTACTTTCTGTTTAGGGTGGTGTAAATACTAGCATAAGGCACGGTGGTATTTATGTGAAAGCAATAATTCCCAAGGGAGCAGCTGAAGCAGATGGCAGAATAGAAAAAGGTAGTATTTCCATTCTTTCAGTGGGGACTCTTAATGTGAAAAAAGGGCAGAGGACTGTCTGTAGTGGACTTGACAATATCCTGTGGCCTGGAAACTAGCACTTGATTTGCCTCCTGTCCTTCTACCTTTTGCACTGGGAAGAAGAGCTGTTTTTCTAAGCTGTTGCAGTTGTCATTTTAAATATTGCCTTGATAGCTAATTCTGCAGGTGAAGATTAAAAAACTATTGTAGAACAACTGCAGAACCAGCAATCCTGAGGCTGGTGGAGGGGAAAAATAGGAGATAGGCTGTGAGATTTTTATTCTCTAAAGCAGCCTATGTTAATGGAGAATGCTTCTCTGTTCCAGGCATAGAGAGAGAGGGCTTTGTGTTATTTGCAGCCTTCTTGCTTGGCATGCCTGACAACTCAATACAGAAAATGCTGTAATTGTTATGGCTCTTCATGTTTGTAAGCCAGGCCACATTCTTTACTAAAGTGAGCATTCCCACTGTGGAGAAAGATTTGTTCTAAATAGTCTGAGCTTTGTGGTAGGCTGTCATCCTGATGGTTGACACTAGTTTTGAGATGGGATTTTCCCACAGAATCATTAGATTGGAAAAGACCTTTGTTTTGAACCAGAGTTTATTTTCAAAGTTCTCTTCTTGACTCAGAGCGTGGAGGGGAGGGAGCATTTCTGTAAATAACTGTTCTTGTTAGCTCAGACTTGAAGGTTTCTGTGCATCATAGATGTTTTATAGGTGATGCTCTGCCTGCTTTTTCTTAAATTATTAATGTAGGTGACCGTGTGCTCTCTGTCAATGGGATTAGTTTGGAAGGAGCTACCCATAAGCAAGCTGTTGAAACACTGAGAAACACTGGCCAGGTGAGTGGCTGCTGGTTCTGCTCCTGTCTGTGGTAAACCAGTTCTCCATGAGTGTAAAGAGGTAAAGGAACCTCAAGACTGGAATTCTCCCCAGTGTTGTTGTGGCTGCTTGAGGTGTACTTTCTTAGATGCCTTGGCTTCCTGGCACACCTGAAAATAGCCAGTGGGTGTACACATTCAAAACTGCTGAGGATGACTGTTTGTGTTCACTTTATAAAATGTTTTCACCTTAATTCTCAGTACAAATACACAAATGTCACTATCTTTGACACCTCTTAACACCCTCACAACTTTATAGGAAGAAAACTCTTTCTTACTCTATTGGCAAGTATCTTGCGACTCCATTAGTGTATTTTGGTGTTTGTCACTTAACAGGCCTTAAAAAAATTTGGAATAATTGGAGGATATATATGGGATGGGGAGTGTCTATAAAATTTTCTCCTGTGAAAGTTTGGACTTTGAGAAGTTAGAAGGAAGCATATACTCTAGACTGCTATCTCTGTTACTGTTGCCAGTTAACTGGAGAACATTTCATCTCTTTAGGTGGTGCACCTGCTGTTGGAAAAAGGTCAGCTTTCAGGGGCCAAGGCTCATGCCCCAGTGACACCACAGTGCACACTCACAAACCAGGTGGGGCAGTGTGAGCCACAGGAGAAGCCAGCGACAGAATCTTCAAATGCCAAAGATTACGGCTTTGTCACTGCAGGTCAGGTCACACAGACCAGTTGTCTTAACTTTAGTTTCATAGTATTTTCTTCAATTCTTAGGATGGGACTGGAGCTGCTAGGAATCTATGCCAAGCCCTTGCACATAATGCAGTCTCTTTCTTTTTGCGCTGTTGTGTTTGTTTTTAAGATTTCCTTTCACATCTTGGTTACTTTGTTTAACTGCTATTGACTATTTGCTCCCTCACTGTTTCATGTTGTTCCCAGTTCACCAGCCCTGTATGCCAAGGCTGTAGCAAGGTTGGAGTAAAGGGGGTGCTGCTCTCTCTGGTGCTGCTGTGGGGTGCCAAGGGGAATTGAGATATTTATACATAAATGAGTGCTTCAGTAGGTCCTGCAGTTCCTGTCTAGAAGAGAGGAGACATCAAGAGCTAGATGAAGAGAGAAGGATTTGTGCCCCTGAGTAGAAGTTGACATAATTCAGCCTTTCTTGCTGGTGACTTGTGCAGGTGAAGGGAAGCCTGCCCAGATTGCAGAACTACTGCAGATACCTTTGGGTCTTCTTGGATGGGATCTATCCTGTCTGCCAGGAGCTCCAGTTGCTGCTCTCACTGTTGCCTCATCAGTGACTGGAAAGGTTGTGTCACTCTGTGCTTTAAAAGGTTCCTTAATGGACGTCCCAGGGAATAGTCCTTGGGAGACATTCTGCCTTCTTGCATATTGAGGCCAAGCAAGCAGACTGAGAAGTCGCGATCTCCTTTGTGTCCTCTGTAACCTGGAGGGATCTTTTTGGGTAATGCTTCTGTTCAGCTCAGTGGAAGAACCGTGTGAGGGGGAGATTGCACGTTGTCATGTCTGGAAAAAGACCACCAGACACTCTTTTCATGGCCACTGAGCTGTAAGAAATAATAAGTTAATGTTTCTTTTGCAGAGAACACATTTGAGGTAAAGCTCTTGAAGAACAGCTCAGGCCTTGGGTTCAGTTTCTGCCGTGAAGATAACCTGACCCCAGAGCAGCTGGGATCAACTATTGTGAGGGTGAAGAAGCTCTTCCCTGGGCAGCCAGCTGCAGAGAGTGGGCAAATAGAGATTGGGGACGTCATTCTGAAAGTGAACGGGGCATCGCTGAAGGGTTTGTCCCAGCAGGTTTGTACCTAGAGTAGTGAAGCTCATGCTGTGGTAGTCCTGCAAGTGTGCCTCTGACAATGAATCCCTCTGTGGCCACAGGAGGTCATCTCTGCTCTGAGGGGAACGTCTCCAGAGGTGTCCCTTCTCCTTTGCCGGCCGCCATCTGGAATACTGCCAGACATCGATCCTTCACTGCTGGTAAGTGTATGGCATGTCAGTTTTGTAACATGATTTGCAATTTTGAGGTTCATTCATTCAGTCTGGTGGGTGGGTGGGTTAGTTAAGTGCAAGATGCAGATGAAAGAAGGGGGAGAGTGTTCACAGAAATGTGGTTCTTGGAATGAATCCCTTAGGAGCATGCTGACCATTTTGTGGGAATGTCAAAGGAATGCATGGCTTGAAGATTTTTTTTCTCCTCCATTTTGTGACCTAAGACATGAGAAATTGGTTTGATCGGGTGTTTCTGTGGCAGAGATTTCTTTGCAGCCCAATGCTTTGAAGTTGTTATCAGATAGAAATTGGATATTTCTGTGATTCTGTGAAGGATATTTTGCAAAACAGCAATTTGTCTGGTGTTGATGCATGTAAAAACAGAGAAAAGGTTGTCATATTTACCTCCTGGAAATCAGAGGTGTTCAAAAGAATGTTTTCAAAATGCTCCAATAAATAAATTGAAAGAACAGAAGACCATTTTAGGATACTTGAAGAGGTGGAAATGAAATGTGTTTCAGCCAAAGAGAGTGTCGTGGACAAATTGCCTGAAAATTAGGCTTTCCATAATACAGGAAAGTGTAAAATGAAAGGGGGCAGGTCTTCAATTTAAGTTCCCCAGGGAGCTCATCACAGCACTCAGCCTGCCAGATTGCAAGAAGTGTTTGGACAAGGCTCTCAGGCACCAGATGTGATTCCTGAGGCTATTCTGTGCAGGGCCAGGAGCTGGACTTGGATGATCCTTCCATCTCAGGATACTCTGTGATTCTGAATTACTTTAACATTATTTTCAAACAGTAAAATCTTTCAAGTCTGATGAGAGAAGTTTAAATGTACAAATACAAATTTAAGTGAAGTTAGGATTGGAATAAGAGAAAAGCAACTGGGCAAACTAAAAATACAAACGACTACTCCTGCAATAGACCTGTTTGTAATGTGGATTAACAGGAACTTAAATAGAACTTTATAGACCTTTAACAGGAACTTTAATAAAACAGTGCATATATTAAAAGAAGAGGAAAGTCAAAGTTTTTTTTATAACATTATCACAGATTGATGTGTTCATGTACACAAGACTCTGGCCATGAAAGCATAAATGAAGCTTTTAAACCTTTTCTGTCTGCTGGATGACATAATCCTTGGAAATATGTGACTATTGGCAAAATTGTTACCTGTTCTCGTGGGAGTTAATTACTTGGTTAACAGTCACCATTTGGCATAAATTATCTTAGTTGTTGTAGTCTGTTATTGTTGCTTTTTGGTTGACAGCTTCTCTGTTTCCCTCCTCTTTGAGATTGGTTTGATTTCAGTAGCTCTGTGAGCCTCAGCTTGTGTTTGGAAGGGATTTCATGGTAGTTGCATGGAAGACTGCTGGGCATAGTTTAAAAGCATCTGTCAGTAGGCTTTCAGAAGCTAAAGGCAAAAGTATTTTTGTTTTCCTTAGATGAATTGAAAGGTTTTTAGCAGCATGTGTTTCTAAGTTTTGCACACTTTGTCTTGGCCAGATTGCATTCAACTTCTTGAGGCTGTGCTATGAGATGTTTCCACAGTTCAGTCAGTAGCCACTGACTCCTTGTTTTTGGTAATTTTATGCAGTCTTTGGAACTTTCTTTTGTCATCAGAACTGGATTATGATGAATTAAATGCTTTTGCTCTTGTAGACCCCCATCCATTCGCCCCAACAAGTTTTTCCAGAGGTCAGCAGAGAAGTTTCTGGTCCATCAAATGGAGAACAAGGTGACAGCTCAGATGAGAATGAAACTAGTGATCTGAGCAAGAAAAGGCTGAAATCTCCCTCCAGAAGAGACAGCTACAGTGACAGCAGCCGAAGTGGTGATGAGGAGGTGGTGGACCCAGCAGCCCAGGTGGGCCTTGGCTGGAGCTCTGTGCTGTACCACAGCTCAGGTGAAGCTGAGGCACGGGCACAGAGTCAGTATGAGGCACACTCGGGTCAGAAGGACGCTGTTCGCACCATCCTCTACCCTGATCAGGACGCTCCCGGCAAGGCAGAGCTTGAGGACAGGTATGCTGCTGATTGTGTTCCTCTTCATGCTGCAGAAATGTTTATAAGAATAGTTTATCTGACCTATTCATAGATATACTTTGGTTTGGTTTTTAGTTCTGCGTAAAGTCAAGATTGGCTCATTTATTAATTTATGAGTGACAACCACATTGTGCTTATTCCCGTTTTTCTTTTTTTTTTCTGCTTTATCTGTAGTGATGTGCCTTTGGATTTGCCAGCGATCCCAACCTGTAGAACAATACCTGATGTTACCACGTCCATGTTAATAAATGACTGCTATGCTACTCCTGTCTCTGAGCTGACTTCACACCTGGGAGAAATAGATTCATTACTCACCCAGCTGGAAAAAAACGCTGAAGAATATGAGCCAGTAATACACTGTTTCTGTCTTTCAGAAGCATAAATGTCCTGCTGTGGTTGTTTTAGCCATGATTTTGAGAGTGGATAGAAATCAGGCATATTAATTTACAAATGGGATAGTTGTAGGTTATACTTACACTAATCTGGATATGTGCCTTATAAATGGCACATACATTGCCATCTGTAATCAATTTATGGCAACTGCTCATACCAATGTCTGCAGGCATTTTCTGTGTGGGCTCTAGAAGAGTTGATACATTTCCCTCTGTGAATGTGAAGACATGCCTGTGTACATGGGTGGATGTGTTTATGTCCATTTCATGGGTCATTTCATCCTGGAAACCTTGGTATTAAGTATTTACCTGCCTCTCAACCATCAGAGGAAGCTTAAATGGCAGATATCTTGCTGCTGCTCTTTTAGTTTTAGGTGGTTGTTCAGAGGTCATAGAATAAATTGAAGCATCAAGGGCATCAGGAGACCCGGTTCTTGGCTGCATTTATTACTATGAGTCCCAAAGACTTTCTGCTCTGCTGCAAGATGGAGCCTATTTTTGGAGCTCTTCTGAGAAAGCTTCTTGCCACCACAATGTCTTGTGTATCTGTAGGGACTTCCATATCCTCACATAATCTGTTCAAAGATGGAAAAAAATTGAAATTGATACATCCCAGGTTATAAAGCTGTTCTAGCCAGTACTCCATTTTGACAAGAAACTGTGTTTTTCTTAGTCCCTTCTTCAGAAGATTTTCTCCATCCTTCCTGGTGTGCTCTGTGACTTTTTAATGCAAATGAGGCAGATCCATATCTTTCGAATCAAAATTAATGTGAATGAAAATGGGCAAAACAGTGTATATGTTCACTTCCAAGATAAGCTCTATTGTATTGTGTCTCAGTGTAGGAAAATGTGTTCACTTTTTTTGTTCAACAGATGTGTTGAGATACTTAAAACTACAGTGCCTTTCCTTTTAATGACAGCTAGACAAGGGTAAAATAAGGTGTCAGTTTTGATGTGTGCCTTCAAAATTTTGTTTAATTCATAGACTTTTGGCCCCATGTTATTTCCACGCTAAACATTATTTGGTTCTGTCTGAACTCATTAGAGATGCTTATTTGTAGCAGCTAAGCTGAGCCTGATAAGAAACATGTCTTGGTCCAGGCTTGTGTCCCACTTAAATCAATCGGTAAATCAGTTGTTTATTTTTCCTCTGATTGCCTCTGTTGTAAAATGCTGTTTTGTCCCCATAGGAAGTGGAGCTCCGAGTGACTCTGACCAAGTCAGAAAAGGGCAGTCTGGGTTTTACAGTGACCAAAGGCAATGACAGTGTTGGCTGCTACATTCATGACATTGTTCAGGACCCTGCCAAAAGCGATGGGAGACTGCGGCCTGGAGACCGACTGATAAAAGTGAGAGAATTCATGTTTTCATATACAGGGAGCGCAGGAAAAGGACAACTTTGAGTCAAAAAAAAAAGTGAACTGTGTTGTGGGCCTAGTCAAATGTGTTTAAAGGACAAAGGCATGCACCTTCTGAGAGGCGTGATTTGATAGTGCTTGAGGAGCAGTGATAAATGCTTCCCCAGTAATGCTGTCTTTCCTGGTACCTACCAAGGACACCTGTGTTGCTTTTGTTGTTGCAGGTGAATGACATCGATGTCACTAACATGAGCCATACTGATGCAGTCAGCTTTCTCCGTGCTGCCCCAAGGACTGTCAGATTAGTGCTAGGGCGGGTCCTGGAGTTACCAAAGATGCCAGTGTTGCCTCATTTGCTGCCTGACATTACACTGATGTGCCATAAGGAGGAGCTAGGTAACACGGAATTAATCTGCTTTTTGCCCTAAAGGAAAGCCTTCCCCTTCAGTTACAAAGAAACCTTGATTTTTTTTTTTCCCTCTTTCCCTGTGAAGGTTTGTCATTATCAGGAGGCCATGACAGCCTTTATCAAGTTGTGTATATTAGTGACATTCTCCCCAAATCGGTTGCTGCCAGAGAGGAGAGTCTCCATGTACTAGATATTATCCATTACATTAATGGAGTAAGCACACAAGGAATGACTCTGAAAGAAGCCAAAAGAATGCTGGAAACATGCCTTCCAACAGTGGTGCTCAAAGCAACCAGGTATGTTCTGGAAGCAAAGGCTTGCCTGTACTTTTTGGTTTTCTTGTGTGATTTTTTGAGTGTAAGTATGAGTATGTGTGTAAAATCTGTTCCTGGTATGACAGGAAATTCACCACACGTTACTGAGGATTGGTGCCACAGAAAGGGTCTGCAAATTCACAGGTTTTGTGCTGCAGTGGAGCACAAGGGTACATGGTACTTGCTGTGCTTTGTGCTTCTTGGGAAGGCCAGGCTGTGTCCAGCTCTGAACTACGAGTGTTCTGATAGACCCCCTGCAATCCAGGAGGGACTAGTCAGTGAGCTGCTGGGGCCCTTGGACCCTCACAAGTCTGTGAGGATGCATGGGATTCATCCAAGGATAAGAAAGGAGCTGGAGAGCTCATCAAGCCACTCTCCATCATTTACCATCAGTCCTGGCTCACCAGGAAGGTCCCAGGTGGCTGCAGTGTGACACCCATCTGCAAGAAGGGCAGGAGGGAGGATCCAGGGCCTGTCAGCCTGACCTCAGTGCTAGGGAAGGTTATGGTACAGATTATCTTGGGTGTGATCACACAGCATGTACAGGACAAGGGGATCAGGCCCAGCCAGCAGGGGCTCAGGAAAGGCAGGTCCTGCCTGGCCCACCTGATCTGCTTTTGTGACTGGGTTCCCCATTTGGTGGATGAGGGAAAGGCTGTGGATGTGTGTACCTGGACTTAGTGAAGTCTTGGATACTGTCTCCCACAGCATTCTCCTGGAAAATGGTGCTCTCTTCAGTGGGGTAAGAACTGGCTGGAGTGAGAAAGTGATGGTGGATGTTGCTAGTGGGGTTCCTCAGGGCTCAGTGCTGGGGCCTGTCCTGTTTCATTTCTTTATTGATGATTTGGAAGAGCAGATTAGATGTGTCTTTGCAATTGACACCAAGGTGGCTTGGAAGGATTAGAACTTTTACCAATAGTACTGTTTACTTTAATATCTGATGATTACTGTGATTTGTTTATTTTTTTTAATAACTACTTCTGTAAATACTTCTTTTCACAGAGATGGTCATGCAGTGTTCCCCAAATCCAAAAGCACTGAGAACTCAAATCCATGGCCAGTGAAAGCTAATGGTGAGTTTTGCATGCTCATTCATTGCAAGTGAAATGCACCTGTTTATAAAAATAAAGGAACTGATATGGACCTTAAGATACTACCCTAATCCAATTTATTGTGACCAGCTCCAACAGGAGTTTGCTTGATTTTTCTCTAAAAGCTCCATGAAAACAGATTCAGCAAGAGTTTCTTTATGATGCCATTTCTTGTGTAGTTTACAAATTCTCTCTAATATAGAGCAGAAGCGTCCCTTTGAACAAGGACTCAGATGTCAGATGATGTTTAAAAAAAAAAGTGGTCAATGACAGGTGTTTGTAGGGTTGTTTTGTACATTCTGGGGAAAAGGGAATGAACCCTGTTCCCAAAGGTGCATGTTTCCACTGTAAGCTGTTAAACTATTTATCAACATTTCTCTCTACTTTGAGTTGGTTACTTCTGTTAGCACTCATGCTTTCTGATCCCATTAAACAGAACATTCAAAAAACCATTATATGAAGTGTAGTCATTCAGATTTAAGTTTGGCAGTGCACAGAAACCAGGCAGAAATGCTACTCATATCATAACATAGTATGAAATACCTTGTTTCTTTTATAAAATTAATTGATGGAGGCAAATTTAATTTGTGGGAAAAAGTTGCTGTGAGATTGTTTTTTCCCCATTTTTAGGTTGTTCCTGTGGTGATCCCTGTGATAAAACAGAAAAGACAAATGATGCTTATGGGCCCAAGGTAAATGCTCCTCTCTTGTGCCTGTTACCATTAACCAGAGAAAAGATTTTACCTCTAACACATTTTTTTCCTGAGAAATGCTGTGTTGTGGGACCAAAAATACTGAAGTTTGCATACATTTTATAGGGGTTACAATAATGTTAAATACTACTATGTGTTCTCCTGTAGAAGCTGCTGCTTCATCATCATGTGGGTTTTTTTCTTAGTTGCTTTAAATTTTTTTTATTTGCTCTTGTCATGTGAAACTTCCCACCCATCACCCAGGTATCTCAGTTGAGAATACGATATGAATAAGGTTTTTTATTTGTTGCTGAGGAGAGAAGAGAACTTCTTAGTGGTTGTTGCTTCGGCAAACTGCCAGGCTCTTTAACAGTTGTTTTGTACTGTCCTGTGCTTTCTCAGGTCAATGGCAATGGCATCCTAGGACCCTCTCAGGGAAATACAGAAAACAATATCCATCACATGAAGGCACTAATGAACCTCTCAGGAGCAGGAGATGCCCCTTCCCTTGGGTTTAGCACTCAGATGTCAGATTTTCCTAAACACACTGACAAATCAGGTAAGAGGAGGTGAGATGGGGACTGCACTATTCTGTCTTTATTGTACCAGTGCAAGAGAATTGTGACATTGTTGAATATACTGAAATAAGTAAATGTTAGGCTGGCAGTCACTTTTAGGAGATCATCTCCAAGTCTTGTGCTTTGCTTTATAGCAGTTAGTTGATGTTGAAAGCAGATTTATAGAAATTGAATTTTGTGTTAGAGAGAAATGAAGGAAGGCCATGGTAACAGCTAGAAATAATGCCACGTGTCTGCCCCTTTAATTTAGTTCTCCCAAACCATCCTGTACTGGGAAAACTTATCATTTTGCACTGTTTGTCTTCAGGTACAGAGGTTCCTGATGATGAGTATTATGATGAGGATGACCACAATGAAGTTGTCCAGTATCTGTTGGATGTTGTAGACGAGGAAGCCCAGAACCTCTTAAATCGGAATAATGCAACTTCAGAGGCTCAGAGCCTTCTACATCTCAAGAAGGCTGCATCAGAAAATCACCTGCCAGGTAATGTGAGCCATTAAAAAAGAATATCATTGACAGCAAAACACTTTAAAATGAGGTGCCAAGTAAGCAGTTGATTTGTCAACAGGAAGAGTTGGCATTGATTTGATGTCTGAACTGGAAGTTTCCCAAGTTGAACACAGACAAATTGTTGCTGATTACCATTCATTTGAGATGCAATGTAGTAAGTGAGGTTCTGGTCTGATAAATCTGGATTTTGCTTTAAGTAATCTGGGAAAATTATTCCTATTCTAGAGTTGTCTCTTGAGTGAAATTCGTATTGTTTGGATAGGTACCTGGTCCAGCAGCTGCAGTCATGTTGGCATGTTGAAGCATTTCATAGATTTCCAATTGCACAACTTGGAAATATGTTGAGATCTCTCAAAACCAAACAATTTGCCAACCTGCTTTGTCTCTTTTAGAAAGACTGGCTTTTTCAGTACCTCCTCTGACTTTCTTTTCCTTCATTCCATCTCCTGAGTTCTACTTGTTATTAACTGAAATGTAGTGAGGAGTAGGATTTGTAGTTCCTTTATGGTGTCACCCTAGGTATGCATGCTCAAAAAATTCAAGCAAGATGCTTGCTACTTCTGTAGAGATTCCTTCTAAAACTCAAGATACAACTTCCAAAATTATAATTATTTCAGGTCATGACTTCAAGGTCATTGGGTTATTGTCACTGATCATTGCATTAGAAGTCAGGGATCACTGAGGCTCTGGCTGTGCCAGGATCTCAGCTGAGGAATATCACTGGAGATCCAGTACTTCCAGTTTCATGTAGGCTGTGCTTTGCAACTGAAGATGAATTGAATCCATAGGATATGGCAGCAGGGTGCTTCCATAGCAGACAGATACAAGTCAGATTTTATCTGGCATGTCCTAATTACGTTTTATTAATACAAAGAGTGAGTAGAATCCTGGTTTGGACCTACTGCTAGTCTCAAGCTAACTGAACTGCAGAAAAACCACTGGCATGGGGAATATGATAACTTAGTAGCTGCAGCCTGTCCATCAGTTATGCTGTGACACATATATTCTGTGAACACAACCCCACATATCATGGCAGCTGTTCCAGTTACTAAAATGAAGAAGCCTAAAGTCTGATTATCCTATAGAATAAGAGCTCTTTTCCAGGACAACATGCTGGTAGCAAATGACCTTAAAAATGTTTCTTGGTTATTCTGCTACCTGTATTCCCTGTCTAGTGCCAGACAGGTGGAACAGGATTCGTGGCTGAGAGAGGGTGGCTCCTGGGCATCTTCTGGTGTGTTTAAGCTGTATCCTGATTTTCCTGTTCAGTAGAGATGAATGGAAAGGTGACAGAAGATAAGTCTGAGGACACAGACTGTGATGGGTCATCTTTACCTGAAGATTTTTCAGAGGTAGGATGGCAAGAAGCTGGCAGATGCTCTTTCAATTCGTTATTTTCCTTATTGGCGTAGAACTGGTGGAAATAACATTACATGTCCTTTAAACGAGAACATTATTGTAGATAGTAGCTTTAAATGGTGTTTAAACATTTATTTTTAAATAGCATGATTATCATAAATTAACTATATAAGAGAACAAAGCATATAGTAATTTTACACAATCTTATAAAGTCCAGCTTTATTTTTAAAAAGGGTGGTAATAAACTACTTTGTTAATGCTACTTCAGCTTTTTAATCAATAAGATTTCAATGATTCCTACTCAAAGAAGGGAAGCAGTCACAATGAAAATGAAGCAGTCACAATGAAAATGAATGCTGTGTCCAAAATGTGTGTTTGAAATTTCTTCTCCTTCTGCTTTTTGCTAGAATAAGTTCATTAGCTTGAGTAACTTGTATATGTGGTTTACTCTATGTTATTCTGTGTCCTGTTTTACATCAGTCACTGGATGCCTAGGTTTTGTCTCTAGTTTCAAATCAGCAGAACTCTGTCCATCCAGCACATCCTGGCTCTTGCAGCTTTCTGTCCAGTTAGTAGAGCTGAAAATCAAATCAGGAATCTGGCTGTGTGTCAATGTGCTCTAGGGAGAGCCACAAGTAAAATTGCCTGAGTATGGCAGCAGAAAAGCAAGTTGGCCTTAAAAGTAGAAATGATTTTGTTGAGTTTTATTTGAGAGAAGGATGGAAATGCCTTCCTGTGTGCTGAGTCTTCTTTGTCTGTTGAGGAAGGTGTGAATAGGAGGAGTGTGTGTCATTTAGAGGTAGAGCCCTGTTATGTCACATATCCACAGTACAGGAACTGTGGCTTGACAGGTGGCAGAAGTTTTCACTATCAAGCTTACATCATAAAGGGTTTCTAAGTACTAGAAACAAAAAAAGCCAACTGGGGAAAACTTAGATGTCTCTACTGCTGCTGTGAGTCAGGAATGAATTTAATATAGCTTTTTGGCCGTGTTACAGTAGAGTATCTTTCCAAGTGCTCAGTGTTCTCATCCTCTGTTATTTTGGGTTAATGAGATGTCTAAAAGAGGAAAGTCTTTCATTATGGGCTGCTTTGAACTTAGTACCCTTCAGAAATAGTCCCTGTAATTGTTAATTGTTTCAAATTTGCAGTATGTGAATGTTGTAACTATGTCCTTTAATGTGTTTTGAAATATTTCTTCCTCTAGCCAATACATGTAAATGGTTGTGAAGACTATTGTGAAGTAAAAGCTGTGCCAGAAAGGTAAGATTTCTTTTCTAGTGTTGCTTGAAAGCAAACCTGTGAAGTCTGGAAGCCTGAAGTATAATATATTGTAATGAGAGAAAAACAACAATAAAAAACCAAGAAACCGCCCCCAAAACAAACCCAATAAAATGTCTGTACAATATCTTATTGAATTGCTCTCTTGGTCTATTCCTTGCTTTAAATACTAATCAGCTGAATACTCATCAGCTTTATGTGGTTTACTATGCCCTACTTTTATTTGTTCCTTTGCTACTTGGTTATAGCAAGTAACTGGGCTGTGTTCAGATGTCTCCAAATAACAGAATCTGTATTGTGCTAACAACTTGGTACTTGGATGTGAAGAAAACATTCAAACAATGCTGTCTTCAGTTCAAATCTATACAAGCTTCATTAGTATTACATCTTCTGGTTTTAGAGCACTGCAACTCAAGTGTAGAGTTCCTTTCCTCCATCAGCTCCCATTTGTATACCTGGGGCTTACTGTTTTTTCCATGGAGCAGGAAGCTTATGCCTGGCCTAGTTACTAGCTAGCTATCCCTTTGAGCCACTTTGAGCTTTAGATATTCCCAAGGTTGTTTTTCTTAGTGAAATAATTTTAGTCTAAGTGAAATTTCAGTGAAAATGTATATGGTTTTATGTTGTTAAGCTTGTGGGAAGTTTGGGGTTGAGACTTGGCACAAGCAGTGACATTATGACCTAAAATACTAAATAGATCCATCACCATCTTCAACAAAGCTGGGAAACATGCAATTGAAAATAGATGCTCAAGTGGAGTGAATTGTATGAGTGGTACAAATCTGCTATTGGATGCTATTTAATTGCCTAGCCTTTAAAAATAATTGCAGTGGTAGTTATTACTAGGTTTATATATTCCTGGCTCTTTTTCCACTATTTCCTCTTTCAGATCCCCTCTTGGCATGTGAAAAAAAAAGGTGGGGGGAAGTTAGGTTTTTGAGATCACTTTTAGGTGATCACTGGTCCAGTCCAGAAATAATTGTAGGTGTAAATTACTTTCTGGCGGGGGTTGTTTGTTTGTTTTTTTAACTGGGTTGCAAACATATTGGTTCTAGGTGTTCTGTCTTACTTCCATACCTTGTCCTCTCACAGATCCCCTCCCCAGCCTTCCTTGAGCCAAGCAGATGAGGATGAAATCACGTGGGGAAGCGATGAACTGCCGATTGAATCAGTCAGCCAGGAACGTGTAAATAAAGGCAAGGACATTTAACATAATCAGTGGAAAACTTCATGGTGGCATTAAATAGATAGAAGTGAAATTTAAGACATCCTGGATGTGTTTTGAGGGTGTCATGACAGGTATTAGGGAGTTTCTAACAGTTCAGCAATGCACTGGAAAGAATCTCTACATCTTTGTGTAAGTGTGTGAGAATTAATAGGAACAAGTATTGGCAGCATTGTGTCTGCAGCTGTAGAAGAGCTGGAACCAGCTGAGATACTTCCTTCCTCAGTATCTGTCTCACAAAAGCTGTAACAACAAATATGTAAGTGTGAATATGATTAGATTGATACATCACGTGCTTCACATACCAGCCACCCCGTGCTCAGATTAGGCAACACTTTTATCTTGACCGTCATTCTTCCAGCGCTGCTCAATGTGGCAGAGCGGAACTCTGTGCAGTTTGATGTGTTTGGCAGAATCTAGTCTTCACTTTTGTGAGACAGCATTATAGAATGTCAGCTCCTGAAGTTCATACACAGCAGTCCTTTGAATTCATTAAAAGAAAAAAGGCCAATCCATGTGATACTTCAGACTGAGGCAGTAGATTTAGGACACTTTTAATTGCAATACCTGAGAGATTCTTAGTTTATGAATTTTGTTGTGCTTCAGAGAAGCACTGAAGCTCTGATTGGAGGCAAGCTGTATTGCAAAAAAAGGCTTTTCCAAGTGGTAATTGTAAGATGTACTATATATATGTTGGGTACTAGTGCTAAAAACAAGTCACAGGCTGTAATGTGGAGAGTTCTGAATTCATCCCTGTGTATGTCCATCCGTTTGTGTAAGTTACTGTGTGAAGAACTTATTTAAAATGTATTTGAAGTTTGTTTCAATGTATTTATTGGAACTTTAGGAAAATACTCCCTTTGGGTACTGGAATCATCAGAGTTGATTTTTGTCTTATGGGTTTTGATAGTTAATTTGGTTTTCCCTGTCAAACTGAGAGAAGAGCTGTGTGCTGTCTCTGGGGTATGGGGGCATTCAAGAGAAAACAACTAGTGCAGTGGTGAACAGCAACATGCAAATCCAACTGTGAGCTACAGGTCATGTTTCCCTGGTTTTAGCTATTTATTTATATTTATATCTTCTGCTAGATTTCCCCCTAGTGACAAATGAAGAGGTCTCTGCACTCCCTACTGTGAATGTGCTCCCTGGAGGCAAATATTCAGGAGCCAAATTGAAGTCAGTGATCAGGATGCTGCGTGGATTGCTGGAACAGGGAGTCCCTTCTAAAGAGATTGAAGTGAGTAACTATTTGTCCTTTAAAGTCCTTTTTCCTCGTATGAAACAAAAATAGAATGGCTGGATCATCACTGCCTTGAATACCACAGCTCTTTAATTGGAAGCTCAAAAGAGATGAAAAGACCTAACACCAAAGACTTTTCTCCCCTCCCCCACAAGCTGCTGGGAGATGAGATCAGTTTGAGTTCAGTTCATAAGTGTTTTTACATCATTCTTGCTTCTGGTAAATTACCAAGTGAATACAGTGTAAACAGGCACAGACAAAGGCTGTGAAGTCCAGCTTATGAACGTGAAACCAGTCTTTCCAAAGTCTCAAGTTAGCCATGTTACATGATCTCTTGTTTGGGAGAATGAGATAAAATATTTACTGGATAGTAGGTAGGGTTTAGTTTCGGGGTTTTTTGTTTGTTTCATTTTCTTGGCTGTGTAAAAGATTCCTTCCTGTAACTGCATTATTTTGCATATCCACGTTACAATTTGATTTTTAATGATTGTTTGTTAATGACTTGATAATGTAACTGCTCTTAATATTATTGCCAATCAGTGCTTTCCTAATGCACATGTAATTGCTTCTTTACAGAACCTTCAGGAGTTAAAACCTCTGGATCAGTGTTTGATTGGGCAAGCAAAGGAGAACAGGAGAAAGAATAGATACAAAAACATACTTCCTTGTAAGTCCTACCTCATTTGAAATTCACAGTTGATATTCTGTCACCACCTATATGATCAGATGGATCAGATCAGGAGAAACAGACACATGTACTACTGTCAGTAAGTTTCCTGCCATAAAATTCCGCTTGTTAAGTGTTGAGGAGAAGTAAGAACGGACAGAGGTTAGTTCTGTGTGAGAAAAACTCAACCTCAGGTTTTCAGAGTTTCTGCAGTTCAAATTGTTTATCCCGCCTGTCTGCTGACTTATATTTCTCCTGCAGACATCTTTGTCTCTGTTGAAAGTGCTGATTCGTACCCTAAACTAAGTATTTAAGTGGTTTACTTCTTTTAAAGCAAGATGTGGAAGGGTCTGTGGAGATAAGTGCCGTGTGAGTGTGTAAGGCTCAGCATCTGCATTGTGTGAAGGTCTGATGATGTGCACACCTAACACGAGGTCCTTTTGTTGTGTGGGGATTGCAGATGACACCACCAGAGTCCCTCTTGGGGTAGAGGGTGGATACATCAATGCCAGCTTCATCCGCATGCCCGTGGGGAATGAGGAGTTCGTTTACATTGCATGCCAAGGACCTCTCCCTACCACTGTAGCAGATTTCTGGCAAATGGTTTGGGAACAGAACTGTACTGTGATTGCCATGATGACTCAGGAGGTGGAAGGAGAAAAGATAAAGTGTCAGCGTTACTGGCCAGATGTGCTCAATAAAACCACCATGATCAATGACAGACTGCGCCTTGCTCTTGTGAGACTCCAGCAGCTGAAGGGCTTTATCATCAGAGTGCTGGAACTTGAAGAGATTCAGGTGAGTGAATCTAATTCTGCATACTTAGAGTTTTTTCTGAGTGTTGCCATATTTATCCTTATAGTTCTGGTTTGCCTGCTTTCCCTTGCATTGTCTACATCAAGAGGTAACTCAGGGCTTCTCCTCTTTGCCCAGTGATCATTACTGGGCAGCTGTTCCTTGTTGCAGCTTGTGCTGCTCTGTGACCTTTACAGGAGAAGGCATTTGGGCTAGGTTATGATTTCATTACACTAACGAGACTCTAAATTTTGGGTCCCATTGGCCACAGAAACATATATAAGGATATGAAATCCGCTAATAATTCAGCCTGGCTGGTTGACTCCTCTGTGTGATTTGCTCAGTCTGCACAGTAAACCTTACACTTTTAAATTACTTACTAGTTACTTCCAGTTTAGCTCTTGTTGCATTGAATTACCTTCACTGCGCAAATCCCTCTGTTCTGAGACTTTTCTTTGGGAGCTCAGTCTCTTTCTTTTTGTTCTTACCAAATGCTGGTGTTGTTTTTAAACCTCAGACAGGTGAAGTGCGGCACATTTTCCACCTGAACTTCATCGCCTGGCCTGACCACGACACCCCGTCACAGCCAGATGATCTGCTCACCTTCATCTCCTACATGCGGCATGTGCACAAGTCGGGGCCCATCATCACCCACTGCAGTGCAGGCATCGGGAGGTCGGGCACCCTCATCTGTATAGACGTGGTGCTGGGGCTGATCAGCAGAGACCTGGATGTGAGTATCCCAGGGGAAGGGCTCAGTGCTGCTTCTGACCTGCAGGAAATGTGCTCCACTGAATCCATGCAGGCTTTTAAAGAGTGTGCCATGCTGTTGGCAGTAAGGTGTTTCTTCTTGGTGGTCTCAGGTGGGGAGAGCTCTGATATCCAGTGGCTCTTGGGTTAACTTGGAGAATCTTAAGTGGCCTGTCTGCTGGTCACCTCAGCAACCTGATGCCACTTGAAGTATGTTGCAAGGACATATTCTACCATAGTGGACTTCTGGCACATGTCATGGGACAAATGGTGTTGCCATGATGGCTTGGGCAATTGATGGAAGGAGTATGTAAATTAACTTTTCCAGTACAGCCAGGGAAATGCCTTCTAGGGTCATCCACAGGAGGGTGCTAGCCTCCTTGTGTTTATGTCCTTCAGTGGCCTGGGGTAGCAAATCTCCTGGTGAATTTCTAAGGAAGATGAGCTATGTCATGCTTAGCTCAGTGGAGTTTCTAAGCACCCTCTGAATGTCTAAAACTTTCTAGAGCTGGGGAAATAAAAGATGTTTTGTTAGACTGGACCAAGGGGCTCTTTTCTGCTCCCAGTAAGAGTAAGCAAGAGGGCCTGTGTACAGAAAAAACACAAGAGAAGGGGGGATTATCTGATGTAGGGCCACATCCAGATTGCCCAGAGACAGCATATGCTGGTTATCTACCAGACAGACATAGGCTATAGTGAATTATTTGTTTCACTACTAATGTACCTAATTCTATTCCCTGGTTTGATGCTGGGTGCATTTCTTTTCTCTGCACGTCTGTCTTTTTTGAACGTTTAACTTGCTGTTTGTTTTGGCAGTTCGACATCTCAGACCTGGTGCGCACGATGCGTCTGCAGAGACACGGAATGGTTCAGACAGAGGTGAGTCTGGCTTCCCCAGGCATCCACTGAACCACCTGAAGTGCCTGAGAGCTTCGTGATGCCCCTAGCAATTGTCTTTGTGCACTGTAATGTAACATTTGTGTCACAAGAATAAAATCAGATGAATAGCAGAATGTATTTAATGTTTATAAACACAGGCCATTTTTGTTCTGATCTGTTTTTAAAAAGAAAATTGTGAGTTTTCATCTTCAAAAGTATGTGTTTATGGAGGAAGTCAGCTAAGCTTTTTTGGCTTAAAGCTGCATTATAAACTGAATAGAAGGCCTAACTGTAGCTGTTGTGAATCACTGATTCTATCAGAGATGTCTTGAGATCTCATTTGGGAAGATGTTCAGCCAGAATTTCAATCTTTTAGGAATAATCTAGATCTAATTAACTTTAGAGATGGTCATCACAAGGTCCTGTTAAAATCTGCACTTTTTCTTTGAATGGTAAAGAATTGTGAAGTCATAGTTAAAAAAAACCCTGAAGCCAAACCACTGAACTATCAGCCCCATCCCCACCTCACACCCCAAAACTTGTCTCATCCCCCACACCTCTCTCACTGAGATTAAGGTAAGAAGTTGCACTATCCTCTGAGTTCTGTATTCATTGGCATTGATGCAAGTCCTTGAAATTCACTTGCTGTCTTCATTCCTACTTACGTAAAGTGCCTCATCTCCTTTAGGTGGTTTTGGTATGAAAGGAGGATAAATGTGCCATATGAAATATGTCTTTAGTGGCAGAGGAGTCCCTGTATTTGCTTTAAGTTGAGGTTGTGTGTTTTTCCACTGAGGCCTTTCTATTTGTTTGGGGTTTTTGCTGCTTGGAGTTTTTTGTTTTCTTTGGAATTTGTTAGTGGTGCTGGTGGCGGTGGTTTTATTATTTAATAGTGTAATTAGTATTGAAATCAAGTGCTGTGCAACTGTGAAGTCCAAGTGAGAGCACTTTGGTGGTGCAGGAATTTTTCACATGTTCTATAATTTCCTTTCCTTGCAGGATCAGTACATTTTCTGCTATCAAGTTGTCCTTTATGTCCTGAACCATCTCCAACACGAAGAACAACAGAGAGACAAATAAAATACTGAAGCAGAAGTGCATTTAAAATAAGGAAGCAAGGAGGTTGAGAGGCTCTGGAACATTTTATTTGTCCTGCCAATAGTTTTCTAATCCCTTTCTTCAGTTGGTGTCCAATGTCTTTTCTATAAAGTCTCTCCATCATTCCAATAAGGTACATAGCTCATAAAATACCACTATTGTCTTGAGCCCCATGGATGCACATGTGAGAATTTTGTATAACAATATTTAATAAAGCTGCATTTTTTTGCAGCTTCCTTAATATGTCATAAAATACTGAAATAAAAAATATTTTAATTTAAAAAGAAAAGTAAAGAAGAAGAAAAAAGTAATCCTGTACTACTTCCTGCAGTTCTGCAACTGTTTTGGGGTATTTGTTTCTTACAGGGTGGGGAAGTGGGGGGGATGAAGCAGTATTTTTATCCTGGCAAACTTTATTACAAAGACATTTTACTAGTCTCTTTTGAAAGCTTGTTCATGGCACAGAATTTTTGCCCTTCTAGTACAATTACAGCTATTTTATAGAGGGTATCTTGAAATCAGCATTTAAGCTTTAAGAGATGCCTGTTAGCATAAGGATAGTAGTGAATGTTAACTGTATCACAGTTAATAATGTTTACTTCATAGAATTTCATGTATATATTTATATACTTTTACACAAAAAAAATCTGAATTATTGGGTGTCTAACCTTATAATTGATTAGGCATCTCTACTCTGTAAATAAAAATATAACTAATGTACACTGATCAGTGGGTCTGGGTATTTTTGTGTCCTTGTGACTGATTTTTCTTGGCCTTCCATGGCATCATTCCTTGTGGTAGCTGCCCTTAAGGCATAAGGGCTGTGCACATTTTAAATTTTCAGTGTCCTTCTATTCTTCAGTATCTGTTTGAAAAATGTGGCAGAATTCTGGGCTCCTTTCTGGAGAGTTTCCCCACCATGGTGAAAGGAAGAGTTTATTTTCCCTCCCTCCTTGTTTTTCAGCACACCTGGGCATTTAGACCATATCACTTTTTTGGGGGGTGTGTTTGCACTGCTACAGCTGTGATCTGACAACAGTGTAACCTACTCTGCTTACAGCAACCAGGCTTGAGGTTGCAGGCAAGAGAACAGATTCTAGGTAGCTCAGTGGTTTTGTGATACTGCAAAACAGTCAAAACTGTTCTGATAGAAAATTTTCATTTTAAGCTCTATGGGAGCCTTGGATGGTGAATGAATGCCATCAGACAACACATCTGCCGCAAGTGGACATTCGAGGGCTTGGGCAATATTCCTGTCCTAGCAATCCTTGCCAGAACCAAAGTTTTTGACTTGTGATGTCAGGAAGAGTGTAAGAGCGCTAATTTTAACAGCATTCTGCATTGAAGTGATGGAAGTAAGTTCAGAGGCTGGTTATTATTCAAGGTTTTGGCTCTTCAAAATAGTAGCCCACAGTGTTCCACTGTCCCAAAACTGGCACAATCACTGCCTTGCAATAGCATGACTTAAAAAAGGAAAAGAGCCTTTTTCACTTTTCAGTAATACTGTGGTTTTTACTCCCTACAGCATAACAGGAAAATTGTGCATTTTTCAGAGCAGCATAGTTTGAGGAAGGAAAATTAATTCTATGTAGATAGAAGCAGAGGCAAATTGATTAGCCATGTTGGGAGTATACCTGTATGAAGGAGCTATAAACTGAAGACAGAAGATTTTCAGGACAAGAGTTGTATACAGGCAAAGTAAGTAAACACAGCTAGTTAATACACTGCTGCTGCTTAACATAAATAGTGAGTTCAGAGGGTTTTGGCATGAAATAAAAAAAGTGTTATGGTAACCAGACAGTACAGTTAAGGCAGTTAAATTCTTCTTTTAAATGTTTTCAAGTACATGCCAAACAATGTAGAAACAGGAACTGATTTTGTATAATTTGCTGCATGAGCCAAATACAGCACAAACAGTTTGCATCAGACTACAGCTGATGGGAAACACAAATCAGTGAAATTTGCTGCTTGTCTTCACAGATATGATGACGATGATCTCTCGTATGGTGTGTTATACCCAATTTTCTTTTAATGGTGGACAAACAGAAAAGCAGAGGATAACTAACTTGACCTAACCTCCTCTTCCTCAGAAAAAGGACACACACAAACAAAAAAAGCAGAGATATGCACAAAAATAAGAAACATGCACACACACAAAGCATTCAGGTGTTCCTAAGAAATCATGTATGTATGGTGGAAGGTGGCGTTGGCTTCTTTTTGATAAGTGCTCTGAATTCCTTTGGGTTTTTGTCTCAATGCTGAGGAACAGAATATCAAATGAAGATTGAATGCTCACTAGTCTGACACTTGCTGAGGACACTGGAAGGTTGTCTGTTTTCTGCTAAGCGGATGAAACTTCCCCTCTGTGACACCTGATGTGGTCGCTTTGGTTGAAACAGATCCCACAGCTCAAAACTCGTTACCAAAAAATGGATGTGCATATGCAGTGGGATGGCTTCAACTTAGCCTCTGTGGAAAATCTGGTTGGAAATAGGCACCAGTGCTCATCTTTTTCTCATCTTTTTCTCCAGAAGATCAGATTGCTTAATGCCCCTTTTGAAGAAATGAGAAGTAAAATTATTAAGAAGCCTAGTTCCTTGAAAGGGAAATTGCTGAGTGCTTTCTTGCTGTGCTTGACTGTATGATTTGCAGGGAAAAAATATCTTAAGAGGCTTTTTTTTTTTTTTTTTTTTAGAACTTGCTGAGTAAGCATCCAGGACATGCTCCAGTTGAAAGGGATTTTCCTTTATATGGGCATCTGATTTTTAGCAGGAAGTTTACCAGACTAGGGTAAAAACTGATATACAATCCATTATAGTTCTAATTAAAGAACTGACCCTGTGTGTTCACCCAAGAGAGGAGGATCCTTTTGTTTTTGCAGCCAGAATTAGCTGACAGAAGCACAAATGCTCTGCCACATAAGCAGCCCTGTGCCATTAGTAGTTTATCATATCTTTGTTTTCCTTGCTGGTCTTTGCCTGCAAGAGAAGGGCAACAAAGGAGGAATTCCAGTTGCTCCTTGGAAAGTGTTTGGAGGATTCATTACTGTTTCATTACTTCTAAGCAGCCTCTTTCCTTACAACTGAAGTCCTTCTGAAACTGAACTATCATCTGGATGGAAGTTTGAATTTGTGACTTCCACTGATACACAAGTCAAGACATTACTTGGGGCAAACATCAAGTGGCTTGTGGATGTTGGCACAGCTGAAGTGGAGAATCTGTTCTGTGCTGCCTTCTCAGTGCAGTTCATCTCAGGGAAATGTTACTCAGCATTTAAGCAGCTTTGAGAGGACAGTGTAGCAAGGGTTCTGAATATTAAGAGTGGTCATTCACCAAATATTAATACAGTGAACGACATTCTCCTGGCTGGGCAAAGTGACAAATAAATGAACAAATGAGCCAGCAGAGTAGAAAAGACCAACTCAGCACTGGGAAAGAAAATGCTGACAAAAAGTGGCTGATACAAATAAATATTTTATTTGCTATACTAAAAAGACAATGAAGAGCAGATTTACAAATACATGGTGAGATAACAAGCTCCCATGGCCTGTGGTTCTGAGCAGTGTTTGCTGCCAACTCCAGCACAGCCACTGAGTTGGAATTGGAGATAAACTAAACTTCTGGATTCCATCTCTAGGAAAATTCCTTCTGGAGTTCCCATTCAATTTCAAGTGACCTATCCAGTGGAGTGTTGACTGATGAAGGTGTTATACTTAACAATGGTGAATCTATCACATCTTCTGGGCATTGGTGTGTTTTACAGGAGAATTTGTGGAGTAGGATGTTTCACACCAACCTCTCCCATGAGACAGCTAGGATGAAAATGGCCATTTGTGTCTAAAATTTTGATCTCTTGCACATACACATCTTGGTCCATCCAATTCATGTCAGCTTCTTATCAAATTGGTAATAGCCATCCTGGAAAGTCTTGTATTGCTGTGGACATGGTGACTGAATTTGCACTGCTGCTTTGGTTAAACAAACAGACAGAAAAAAGGCAGAACACCATGTCCTGTGGCTGACATTCAGACCTCAATTTGAACATCACTTCTTGGGCTTAACTCCTGGTGTTTCCTGTTGGCCAGCCCAGTGGGCTCTGTGAGGAATTTTGCATCTTAATGAGATGTTAGGGAAGGGGTGGTTAGTTTTGTTTTAATGAAGTGCTGGAAGGATCTTGCTGGCTATGAGAACGTGACTTGAAGGATAAATCACTGGACTGGGAGCAGATTTAATTGCTAATTTCCTCAAGTGAGTTCTAGGAAATGGATTTCATCTTCCTTGTTGTACTATGATGACCTCCATAGTCAGAAAATTTCCCTGGCAGGGCTCTGACTGTGACTTCAGTACAATAGCCAGATTCCCAAACAAAGTATTATCTCTGAACAAGTTAATTTGGTCACAGAAGTAGCCTGGTATTCAGTAACAAGGAGTTTTGTATGGTCCATTTTGCCTTCTCAGGACTCTTTAAAGCCAGATTGGATATTTCTGCACTGTCCTCTAGAACAGATACAGATGCAGATATCCCATTAAAACCCCCTCAAGTAACTGTTCTTTCCTTGAAGTCTTGTCAGAGGTGGAACTCAAAGCTTCAGTAAAGGAGCTTGATTTTGGTTCCACCCCTAACATTGTTGAGCTTTCAGGCCAAACCCACTGAAATTGGAGTGTACCGAGCATTTTGTGTTATAACAATTCTCTGTCTCCTTGAGGTGGGTAAGCCAAATTTGGTGTGCTGAGCAAGCCTGCGGTAGCCTTTTGGAAGCTGGACAGGGTTAGAGGATAAAGCAAGAGAGTTCTTGGCTATGCACTGTACTATGGGGTCACTTTCTCCACAACTCCTTTGGCACTTGTCAAGGAAATAAATTTTCCCTTGTCAAACATTTGTGGGTTTAAAAATACCCTGGCCTTAACTGGTCAAGTGCTGGGGAGTGCAGCAGAACGTTCCTTGCATTTCCTTGTCTCTCCTGTGTGTAGCCTACTGCAGGATAGAGAAGGAAGGCAGCCCACAGGGCATGGTCACCACAGTTGGGGGTTTCCTGTGTTCAAATCTGTCTTTAGATTCTGCAGTGTTCAGTACAGTCTTAGTATGTGACAAGGCTTTTTTAAAGTTAGTTCTTCTAACAAGGAAATATAATGTCTCAAAGAACAGTGACCTCTGACCTGGTAATTAAAATAACTGGTCTGGGTCCTCTTGATGCATCCAGGAGTAAGGTCAAGTCCATTTATCCCCTCGATGTCTTTAATAGGTGCTGAATGCTCTGAAGCAGATGTGGCTGCCTGGTTCCTTCTAAAGTTGGTTTTGGTGTAATGACACAAAGGCAGGGTTCCCAGTTCTACTATGAAAAGATTATCATGCTGATGCTACAGATAACAGGAGAGTGAGTGGTTATCAGGAGGCATTTCCTCAATGGTAGTGTTCCTAGAGCACTGCTAGTCTGCCCATCAGCACAATCTGCTCATGTTGCCCAGTCCTATTATGGAAATAATTCCTGAAGCACAGCTACCTGCTTTGCTTTTCTCAGGGAATCATAATGCACTAGAAAACAAGGTTAGATTTAGGCAGGAGTTATGTGAGCCCTGCAAGGTTGTCCATTCATATGGTAATTATTCTGCATTCATCCCCTTTCTGTAACCTGCTTTTTTATGCACAGCTGCATTTTTTCTCAGGAGAGCTTAAATTTTGTTTTGTTTGTTTCAAATCCCTGTATCACTGAAAGCATTCAGCAATTCTGTCTGCTATGATAAGTCCTTACCACAACTGCTTTGTGCTCCCAGCAGCCCAGGCTACATGTCTTGGGCCCTCTGGTCCCAGGACTTTGCCTAGTGATGTGTAGCCCTGGCAAGGTGATGATTGCTTTAAAAATGAGCATTATCTCAGGGCAGGATTGAACAGAAACATTTGCCTAAGTGGGATTTGTGTGTCCAGCCACATGGGTGTACTAGTAGGGAGGGTTGCCTTATTTACCTTAGAACACTTACCTTCTTCACCCCTAAATCACTTTATCTTTTTTCTTTCTCTTTTTATTACTCTCTTGTGAGAGAGACATTATTTACATGTCTCTTGTGTGACCAGTGACTTGGTGGTTTATAGCACATAGGGATAATGCAGTTTTCAGAACTTGTTTTCTGAATTTGGGCATGGTATCAGAGTCTTCTAGAGATACAATAACCTTCTTTTGTACTCCAAGGTTTTGGAACTGGGCAGAGAACAAGTGCAACCAAGGGAAACATATAGGTACCTTATCATTCAAGACCTCCTGGCTTCCCTTGCACAATTTATTGTGCAGTCTGACTGTGTCATGTCCAGTGGTCTCATTCACTTAATTTGTTGAGATTTGCCAGTGTTCTGGGAAAAAGGTAAGAACACAAATCAGCACATGACATGAGAAATTTTTCATATTATGTATGGAGAGGTAGATGATGTTACATTCCAGTTAGTTTTTGTAAAAATTCACCTTCAAGTCCAAAGGAGCTCAGCATAGCTGAAAGAGGTGAATGGAAAGAGGTGAGTTCCACAAAGGGCGTTTCAAAATGTTCCACTTGCTCTGGAACACAATGTTGCCTCACTCACTGTGTATGAATCAGCTCATCCAGGAGAGGAATCCAAGAGGGAATTGTGCCGAGCAATCATAATTCTAGCAAAGCCCTTATGAAGGGTCTAGTCAAAGTGAAATGTTTATTTTAAAACATCTCCTGTCTAGCTCTTATCTTGGTCTTTCAAGCAGCTTCTGTGACCTTACGCTTGTCCTTGTTGAACTTCATTAGGTTCATGTTAACCCAAGTTACCCATAATACCCACTCTTCCAGCCTGTTCAGGTCTTCCTGCAGGGTGAGTCTCCCTTCTAAAGTGCCTGTTTCCCCATTTGGCAAACCTCATCAGGGTGCACTTGCTCCCATCACCCAGATCACTTGTGAGGATATCAAACAGTGTTGGGTCCAATACCAATCCCTGTTGGACCCTGCCTGTGACAGGTCACCAGCCCAAGAGGAGCTGTTTACCAGCACCCCCTGGGTGCCTCCTGCCAGCCAGTTCCTCACCTACTGCATGGACCACTTGTCTAGACCATAATGTGTCCTTTTCCCGAGGAGGAGGCTGTGGGAAACCATATGGTAAGCCCTGGAGAATCCAGGTAAACACTGTGCACCTCCCACCCCACTTGGACTGAGCAGTTCCTTTGCCACAGGTGATCAGCTCTGTCAAGCACGATTTGCCCTTGGTGAATCCATGCTGGCTTTTCCCAATCACCTGTTTCATTTATCTTGTGATAGCCCCCAGGAAGATTTCTTCAGTAACTCTCCCAGGAACTGAAACATGACTTGATTGCAAAAGCATTTGTAACTTGAGGAAACACATCAGGTTAATAATGCCCATTCAATGGCAAGTCCATGGGGCATCAGTGTGGTTGAAAACCTGGCCCTGTCAAAGGCATTTGCCAAACTTGTCAATTGTTTAGTGAAATCTAGATTTCAGTGCTGGCTGCTCACATGCTTTCGGGCTGTGTTAAGATGAGCTGTCAGCAGAGCAGGCTTCCCCCCCACTCTGTTCCATCACATGTGTGCATGCATCTCCATCTGCCTGTGTTGTTACAATGTGAGGTCCGTGCTTTGGCTGAGGAAATCCCTCCTCCTGTGGCTTGCAGAATGGTTATCTGATGGTCCCTCACCTGGTGTTAAAGCCATGACCTAGAGGCCAGCTGCTTCATCTAATCATCAAGGCATCTGTGCTCCTGTTTCTTATCAGCTGCCCGAAGTGGGTTGGTTCACGAGGTTTCACATAAAGCTCCTGCAGCCTGCCAGAAATCATTTTGCATCCTCAGGAGCGTGACATGCTGCAAATGAATGTCACAAATTTCACTGTAAACATCTTCTGTCCTATTTCTTCCTGCTGGAGACTTTTTTGCTTCTGCTGAGGTGATCTTGTACCTAATTAATTGAGGCTTGCTTCCTGTGTCTTTGTGTTTCCAGGGCAGATTCCTTCCTTCCAAAGTCTTTGTAGAACATATTTTAGCTGCACAGGACACTCATGGGCCAGGCTAGACCTCATGACAATAATTTTGATGCCATCAGTTCTGCACATGCTTTGCTTTGTTTATTTTCCTGTGAAGCAAAGACAAATTTGGGGCAGACAGGATGGTAAGAAATAGGTGTTGGATGTCATGAGTGAACAGCATTGTAGGAGTCTGAGTTCACGCCCTTTGCATGGACCAAAGAAAAGGGGAATTTTATTTTTGTATTTACTGTGATGAGCCAAAATGGTGCCAGCTGTGGCTGAAACTTAGCTGTGTCTGAGGGCCCTGCTAGGTGGAATTGCTCTTACAGTGACATGAAGAGCTTAATTGCTACAAGATCCTTCCCCTTCTCTTTCCTCCTGGAAAAATGGATCTCTTGGCTCTCCCTTTCTTAGCTGCATATGTTCCACATGTTTGGCTTGTATGTTTAGGAATGTTGCAGTGGTTGCCAGTTGGACATTCCGGGCTCTCTGCATAACATGTCCCTGAAGATTTCGAGTCAGTGTCCCTCATCCAGTTGCACTTGAGTTCCCTGTGTGGAATGCTGAAGAGCTCAGCAGAGATGCTGGCTTTGGCAGCTGCTCATCCTTTGAAAAACTTGCCATGAGAGCCAAGGTTACGTGGCACCTTCTACTGCCTTGCAGCTCCAGACAGGAGACTGCTAAATCAATTTTGTTGTTTCTTGACAGTTAAGGTAAATCTCTGCAAACATTCATTATGATCTACTGACGAGTGTGTGTGGCTCTAAGAGGTCTCTCTTAGAAGGGTTTACAGGAGAATTCCCTGCATTTACAAGCTTTTCCTGAACTCAGGTTCTTGAACTGTGATGCAGAGATTGTGTCTCAGCCTATCAGTGTTGGGAATTGTGTATGGAGAAAGCTGTCAACCTAGTACACATCAAAAATTCAAATGATTTGCTGCCTTGGGTAAGCAATCTGTTCTTTAGGTTCCATCTAACCTTCCTGTTGTGTAGTACTTCACTGAACATAATTGTAACTGAATCACGATTTAGACTGCTACGGAGAATCTCAGGATTCACACAACTCTGAAAATCTCAGTGGGAGTGTTGGGGGCAAGTATTGTGAAGCTTAATTTTGCAGTGCAAGATTGTTTCAGAGAGTTAATTTAAAGTGGAAATTTCAGATGTAACACACACACCAAATATGCAAACCTAAATGCAGAGTGTGTACCCACAGAAACACATTGAAGTTTAGACTTCATTTTTTGTTCACTGTAGCAATTACTGGAATGACTTTGCTGCTTTGGAAACTGAAGATTTTTCATGTTTGCTTGCTTGACTTTCCCTTTTTTGCACTGTTGACTCCAAGGAAGCATGTTTTGGGTTGGCCTTTTTGACTATTGAAGCAAAGCTATCTGTCAAGTACAATGTGTTGCTCTTTTGTAAAAGAGATGTTGAATATCTGGTTTTTCTCTTCTAGAGAAGCTGACCCAAATTGAGCCTTCAGAATGGAATTTACAGACATGCAGAACAGTGGCAATAACTAGGAATTAATTTCTTGTAATCTTGGCTTCCCAGGTGCTGTGACAAATGTTGAGATGGTTTAAACAAAATAATCCCCCCCCAATGCAAGAATCATAACCACTGAGTGGGAGGAGTTTTAGATCTAACATGCTGTCTTTTACCAAACAGTTGATGCTTTTTGTAACTTGAATCTGTTGGGAAACGATCAGTGTTGGACACAGGGTCTCAGTGGGACCCTCATGCAGATGTAGTGCTTAGGATACAGTGTTAGCAAGTACAGTTCTTTGGAAGTTTGGATAATGAGGTTTTACACACATAAAACTTGCAAAATGTATTATTCTGTCCCTGCCCATTCCCACAAAGATAATTTTTAAGCAGTTTCCATTTGTTTCTCATTTAGATCTTTACAGCTGCCAGTGTGCTCTACCCTCATACCACTTGCTAGCACTCTCCAAAGTGCATCTAACTTCTTTTCGTTTTTGGCAATATATCTGCAAGGAATGAACCTTAACTTGTGAAAGTTCATAGGCATTATGGAACATTTTAAGGCATTCTGAGTGGTAAGTGAGTAATGCCAAGTAAGATGATGGAAATTGCTCCTGTTGGCTGCCAAAAGCAAGTAGGGTATAGCCTCTAGCACAATCTGGTGCCTCCAAGAAGGTGGTTTCTTTTTAAAATCTGTTTTCTTCAATTTAGATATTGAAAGATGAAGGGTTGTTTTCCTCTCTCTTATGAGAAAAGATTGATTCCTAACATCTGTAGAGCAATTACTTGCATAACAGACTGTACCCAAGTTAGTTTTCCTTGTTAAAGTCAATGTATCCTTTTGGTTGAATTCTTTCCTACCCCTTTTTTCAGTGTTGTACTCAGCTGTTTCTTTCCTTTGCCCTGCAGCTCCTTTAGCTGCACTGTAGCTACACTGCAAGGGTTAGACCCAATGAAATCCAAGTGCTTTCCAGGATTTGCCCAGCGAGGATGTGCTTCTGGCAGTCAGCTTTGGTTCTGGAAAGGGCTAAGGTTAAGGAGGTGCAATAAAACAAGTGTAAAGGGAAATGCTTTGCTGAATCAGGGTTAACAGAGAGTTTTGCTGCCTCAGCCTTCTTCAGACTTGTCATTGCTCACAGCTTCATTTGCCTTGTTGAACTGGTTTTGGTGTGTGCTTGCCTGGATAGGTTTCCGAGTTTTGCTCGCTTTCCAGCTCAACTTTGGAGGCAGGAGTTTGAGCATGAAATTAACCAACTCCAAATACATGGAACCCTTGAAACCCTGTGCATTATGGTTGTAGCCCTTGCTTTCCAGCACCAACACATGTATTTGTAGTGTGGCCAGCTCCTTGCCTACTAGTGGGGAAAGACACAAGAGAATAAAACCCTTGGCAGGTTTGTGTAGGGTTTGGGATTGCCAGAACATAAGAAACTCTGCAGATGTGCAGCTTCTGGCTCTCTGCAGAGGTAGCAGTGAGATGCAAGGCAGGAAGGTGCTGACAGCCAGAGGGGCTGGCAGGGCTCAGGGGTCAGGGATTGCTCTAATGGTCTGGGGCAGCAGAGCCTTTATGGAGCACGGCCCTTGCCTTCTGACCTGGTGCAGAAGTGCCCTTTGCAAATGAAAAGGCCACCCACGGCTCCCTCAGGCCGGGAAACACAATATCCATTGGACCCCTTTCACCTCCAAATGTGGAGGACTCATCGGTGGCAATAAATGGCAGTGGTAAGATGGATTTCTTGTCAACAGAGCTGGGAGAACACATGTTAATTAAAGGACAGCAGTGACTCTTGAAGAGTGAAGGTAAGGGGGTGTGTCTGTTTAAAAACCTGACGCAGTGCAGTGCAATGAGATGTTTTGAACAGCGTGGTAAGGGCATGAATTTGACCTATTTCTGTGTATAAACAAATACATGTTTTACTTTACAGCAAATGTGTTTCAGGAAAGCCTACTGACCATGTCTTTATTCTAATGATTTTACTATTGCTTGGTATGTGTTCCTTCTTCATTGGTACTCTATGCTTGATTAATTGTTTCACAATGCCATAAGCTTCTGGCATTTGTCCCACAAACTTAATGAATTATCATACCTTTATTAGTATAATGTCATGTTCTATTTTTTTTTTTTTCTGGAGTTAAGGGTTGCTGCATTCCCCTTCCTGAACCAACACTCGGGTATGGCCAGCACTGTTAGTGGTGAGCAGAGAGATATCCAATCTCCCTTCTCCAGGCCCTGCTGTAGATGATGTAGGTAATTTTTTTGGCAATGTATCAGTATTTGCACCTTATCTGGAAATAATGCTGCTTTACGATTGAAACTTCTGAGTCTTTTTTTTTTTCCTTCCCTGAAATATTCTTCTGGTCAACAGTTCCAGATACAGACAGGTGTATAGGCAGGTGAGAGGGGTCTTAAACATAATGTACCCACAGCCTGTGCTTTACCACTGATGCCTGAGGTTGATAGGCTGGCCTTTTCAGGAGTTCAGAATTAAGTAACAGTGGCATCCTGGCTGCCTGCACACCCTTGTTTGTTTTTTGGTTGGATTTGCATTCCTGTGAAGTGTTTAAATCACAAGCTCCATCTCTGGAGAACTCCATTCTCATCCAATGCTTAGGTAGATATGAATGGATCTTCAAATATAATAGACAGCTTAAATACTGTTTGGAATGGTGATCACCTGTAGGAAGCTTTTCCTGATATGTTTTTAAGACAGAGAGCTCAGTAGTGCACTTCTGAGCTTATGATGAGCTGAAGAGTACAAAGAGCTTATGTTATTGATTTGTTTTGTTTGCATTTTACTTAAAGGAGACAGTTTCCTTCATTTGCAATACATCTTACAAAGACAATGTCTGAAAAAGTGGAAAATTATCCCTGATCAGTGAATAGAAACAAGGGAGAAAAGCTGCAGTCTGCTGATTTTGGAAACAAATATGAGGGAGGAGTCAACAGGTGACAGGACACATTCTGACAGAAAGCTTTCTTGGGAGAAAGACACTGATTTGTCAGATACATTTAAACAAGTGCTTTTGAAGGGGGGCAGGTGGAAAACTGCTAGAAACTTTGGGTGAAAGCAAACCATTTTTTTTTTCCTGGAGAAAGCTCAGCTGTTGTGGAAGATCTAGAGAATTTTTTTTTCTATTATCTTTTGTTCTGCCTGAAAGAGCTGATATGAATTTTATTTAATCTTCGTGGAGATAGCTCAGACTCGGGATTCCCATAAAGATTATCTGGAATAGGAAAACAATCAAGTATAAAACCTTCTCCTGGCATCTGCCAAGTACTTTGACACAAGCTGTGCTTTAAACCAGGAAAGTAGGAGGAACATAATGTTGTTGCAGTGTTGGTAGAAACCTTAGCCATACACAGCTGCAGAGAAAAGTTAAAGGGATCTTGGATAAATGTTTTTTGCCTGCTGAATGCTTAGTTAATTCCTAGTCGAAAGCTGTTGCAGGAGTAGTTTGTTTCTATACTTGTGCCAAGAAACACCCAGAGCAAAGGACAGGTATTGCTGCTTTCCGAGTGCGTCTGCAAACCGCGGCCAGGACCAGAGCCCAGCAGAAATTGCATAACCTGCTTCGTCTGTGCACAACAAACCTTTCCCCAAAGGTTTCTCAGCCTGCAATTCCAAATCTGGCTTCAGCAGCGCGCTCAGGATTTCCTTTGCTGCGTGAGTGTGGGCAGGGCATCACCTGGGATGCGTGTCTGCAGCTGGCTTCTGCGTCCGCGTCGAAGATTTCGAAACTTCCGAAATTCTGAAAAAATTCGAGCCGTTTGCTTTTGTTTTTCTAACAACAAAAACCTCCCATACAAATAATAATTATTATTATT